>CM053587.1:341757371-341785702 GCA_028646515.1 Pseudochirops corinnae | reverse complement strand
GGGATAGGAAGAAGGGAAATATCATCAGTCATTCACAATATGTCCATTGTGGAGATGTTCAGCGTAACTACACATGTACAGCCTGTATTGAATTGCTTATCTTTCCAGTGGGGTTGGGGGATGAGGGAGGAAGGGAAAGAATCTAGAATTTAAAGTTCTATAATCAAATGTTAATTATATATATTTATTATTATTATTGTTATTATTATTATTATTTACATGCAACTGGGAATTAAGATACACAGGCACTGGGGTAGGGACATCAATCTTGCCCTACCAGAAAGTCAGAAGGGTGATGGGGGAGGATATAGGAGAGAGCTGATTGGGGGAGGGGGTATATAGTGGGATCACTGTTTTGGGATGGTGAGTAGGTGAAAGATGGGGAGGAAATTTGTAACTAAAAATCTCATGGAAATAAATGATATAAACTAAAAATAAACAAAAGTTTATTTTAAAAAAAGATGAAAATTGCAAAGCACTTTGTAAACCTTAAATCACCTCTTCTGTTAACAATACGAACTCAAGAGAGAGGAAACCCACAGCAACACCCACAATATCACCACTAATAATTCTCCTTTGAGATTCACAAAGAACCCTAAGGTATATACCATGGGGATTCATATCTTCATTATGTAAATGAGAAAACTGAGTCAGGGAGGGAATAACTGACTTGTTATTGACAGTTGACAGATACTTGAAGGCCATTATCCCAGTCTTCTCATTTTTGTTTAAAGGTCATAAGATCATAGAGCAGGAAAGGTGTCTGGAATTCAAGTCGAATCCCCATATTTTGCAAATGAGAACACTGAGTGAATTATCCAAGGTCACATAGATCCACTCATTTTAGTCCTAAAATATATCGGCTATATATATACATATACTTGTGTATATGTATATATATATATATATATATATATATATATATATATATATATATATATATATACATATATTAATATGGCCAGTATAAATATATATCAAAATCACATATCATGTTTTATACATCATAAAATATATTCACACCTTTAATATCCATGGGATAACTGACACCAGAGGGAGAAGCAGGAAATCTTGGCCCCACCCCTCTCCGTGCATCCCTAAGTGACTGTTTCTCCCAAGCTCTCAATTTTTTCATCAGTAGAATGCGGTTGTTGGATTCAAATGATTTCTCAAGAGTCTGCCAATTCTAAGAGGCAATGATGCTATGATCTAGGAATATGAAATTGTTCTGCCAGTTACGTGACTTGTCTGCCCAGGGCTTGATGACCCCACAACGGCCTCCAACCCCACAGAGCCCCTCGAATGCTACAGTGGCTGCCTGTGACCAGGCTCCAGAGCAGCTGGCACTCAGGCCTCCCCCGAAGGGCTGCCATTTAGAGCCAGATGGGACCTTTGTAGAGCAGATTTCTTCTCGTGCCTGCTCAGGTGCTGGCTTCCCATCCGTGTTATGTTTGGCCAAAGTGAACGAGAGCAGGGAACTGGAAAGCACAGGCGATAGTGGCCAGCTACTCGTGGGGTGGCTGCAGGAAATGTTAATTCTGTGACTGAAGTCTGAAAGAAAATGGAGCTATTTGGGCCACAGGGAAGCTTAATAATGGTCCAATATGAGGCATGATAGGGTGTTTGATAAGTGCGTCTAGCGTCTAATTGTAGTAGAAGGAATAGAAGGAGGAGAAGGTGGAGAAGGAGGGGGAGGGGAAGAGATGAAGAGGAGAAGAAGGAGAAGAGGAAGAAGAGGGGAAGAGGAGGAAGATAACACGGAGGAAAGGAAGAGGAGGGGGAGAGAAGGAAGAAAGGAGAAGGACAAGGAGGAAGAGAATGAGGAGGAGGAGAGGAAAGGAGGGGGAGGAGGAGAAGGAAGATAGGAGGAAAGGGGGAAGGAGAGAGAGGAAGGAGGTAAACAAGTAGCTGCAAAACCGGCATCCTGCCAAGTATAAAACTATGGGGATGAAGGGAGAGTCCACATCATTGTTCTCAGCTGGCATCACCACTGTGCTTTAAGGGGCCCAAAGTACTATCCCTCCTTTCCCTCATGTGATCTTCACAGCAAGCTACAGGGTTGTTGGACTACAACCGTTCTCATTTCACAGACTTTCAGAAAGGTTAAGGGACTTGCCTACAGTCACACATCCACTGTCAGAAACAAGATTCAAACTTGGCCAGGTACAGGGGAAAGAACATTGGAGACCGAGGTCTTGTGTTCAAATCCTTCCTCTGACCCTTGTGGCCTGCATGAACTCAGGCAAGCTGCTTTAATTTTCTGTACACGACGGCCTAGGAGTATCCCCAGAACCCTGAGAGGCAAGCGCTCCTAGCTTTCTTCTCATATCCCAAGTGAGGAAACTGAGGTCGAGGTGAAGTGATTTGTGTTTGAGGTCATATTTGAACTTAGGTTTTCCTGACTCAGTGCTCACCACCTAATAACAACACCTGGTGATTATATAGCACAGGAAATGGACACAAAGCACTTTCTGCTCTTTCCATGTTGTCTTCACAAAAACCCTGTCAGCCAGTGGAGGAATGATTGTCTTTAATTTACAGATGAGGAAACTGAGTCTCAGAGAGGTTAAGTGACTTGCCCAGTGTCTGAGCAAGTATTACAACCCAGGTCCTTCTCACCCCCAGTCATCACCTCCACCCCACAGGCCCCATCAGTTGGCCCTAGTGACTCCCAGACAGTGACAGTTCCTCATCTGAATCACCAACATGTCCTTTCCCATGCACAGTCAATGCATTGCTTCCTCCTCCTCCCTTCCTCCTTATGCTTCCTTCCCTTCTTCCTCCTCCCCTCCTTCACCTCTTCCCCTTCTCTTTTCCCTCTCTCCCACCTTCTCTTCCTTCTCTTCCTTCCCCTACATTGGCACCATATCAGGCACATTTCTCAAATACCCCACCATTCCTCACCACCTTTCCTCTTCCCCCCCTTCCACCCCTGCTCTACTCTCTCCCCAGATGTTTTCCAGCACAAGCCAAGAGGGTCACCTGGTAGCAGACAGCCACCTTTGGTAAAACCTTGAGGATGATGGCAATTTAGAAGTCCATTTGGGAAGAATTTTCCTGACATCCTCAGCACACTGAGGCTGCTGTTAGAAAACTCCTTGATGAGAAAGGGGCCTGGGTCTGTCTGTCTGTCATCAGAGGATCTGGGCTTGAATTCCAGCCTGGGGCCATGTAGAAGCCCCTTCCCTTCTCCAGAGGTCAGTGTCCTCCCTCTAAGTAAGGTCGCCTCCAGCTGGAACATTCTACATCATCTACACCCAAACACAAAGGGTGTGATGGTGCAGGGTACAAGCTACTTTTTGGCTTAGTCCTTTTGGCTAACATGCAGATAAGTAGCTGATGGTGGAAGCGTTTGGCCAAACAGACTGCTGGGCATTCAGCAGATGTACAATGGGTAAACTGATTAAACTTTCTTCTCATCTGTTCCTTCTGGTTGAGTCACAAAGAAGACCTTTGCCTCCACACGATCTTTAGGGGAAGAGTGATGGAATGAAAGGCAAACCCTAAGACTGTCAAGGCTCTGCTACTGACACTCATATCTCTCTAGTCCTCAGTTTCCAGGTTTGTAAAATGGGCATAATAAAACCAAAGTGGTGAACCACATGTGGGATTTAGAGCCAGGGGCCTTTTTCAAAGCCTAACTCTGCAACCTACCACTCTGTGTGACCTTGGGCCAGTCACTGAATTCTCCTGAATCTCAGTTGCTCTATCTAGAAAAGACGGAGCCAGGTATGATGCCAACCCTTGGGGAGGCTGAGGCTGGTGGATCTCTTGAGCCGCTCATCTCAGGAGTTCTGAGCCACTGTGGGCTGTGCCCCTTGAACATCTGCACCAAATCTAGCTTCAGTGTGGCGGGCCCCTGTGGAGCAGCAGGCCACCAGATTCCCTAAGGAGGGTTGAATGAGCCCGGTTTCTGATCTGCTCAGTAGTGGTATCAAGCTCATACCCTTCCAGCCTGGATGAGATAGAAAGACCCAGTCTTTTTGTCTTTTTTTAAAGAGATTAAATGAGATGGCCTCTAAAGACCCATTCCAACACTGACTCTGATGGTCTCCCTTAAATTGCTACCTCTCTCTGGGCCTTCATTACCTCATCCATAAAATGGGTATAATAATACTTAGATTATCTATCCTACAGGATTATAGTGAAAGTAATGTTCTGCAAATTGAAGGAAAAAAAGTCAATCAGTCAGTCAGAAAGCTTTCCTTATGTTACTTACTATATTCCAAGCAGTGTCTTATGTGTTCAGAATTCAAAGAAAGACAGAAACACAAGCCTTGCCCCAAGGAGCATCCATTCTAACAGGGGAAGACAAAACTAATGATAACTAGGCCAATACTGGGTTCTAGTCAGGGTAGATGCTGAGGGAGAAGGCTGGGGGACTGGAAAGGTTTCCCACAGAAGGCTGGATCTGAGTTGAGACTCAAAGGACCCGGGGATGCCAGGAGGGGGAGGCCAGACATACGGGGGAAATGGGAGTTATTTTTATGAAAAATTATTGTTTTATTATGATGATATTATATATAATGTTTCATGAGATCATTATTACATTATATTTATTATATTATAATGTTTTTAATTATATTCTGCCTCCACGCTGGCATTGCCTGGGACTAACATAACCCAGTTTGGGGCTTGAGGCAGTGAAACTGGGGCATCAGAAGAAAAAGCAGAAGCCAGGAGGGCCCTGTCGGTCCCCTCGCATTAGTGGCCGAATGGCCACTGTTTGCAGTCTTACCTCTGATCCAGAATTCCGCTGCCATTGGCCGACTGCTGCAAAGGACTCCTCCCTGTGCAGCTGGAACTGGATGGGGTTGGGCTTGGGGACAAACTGAGCCACGATCTGACACTTTCCACTGGCTGAGAGCTGATGGAGGAGTCCAAAAGAGACTGATTATCTCTGAAACAAGTGCACAGAATTATCTATCCCTGCCCAAAGGGGAGGCACAAAGTATCGGCACCATCTATATTGGCCTGTCTGTGATGACCCCAGCCTTCCTTCACCCTCTCTACTCTACCTCACTCAGGGTCTAATCTTCAATCCCTGGGGGACAGAGGGCAAGACTCCCCTGGACCTCAGCTTCTCAGCATGTTTGTTTTCACCTTTAAAATAAGGAGGTTGAAATAAATTATCTCTAAGATTCCTTCCAGCTCAAATGCTTCCTGTGCCAAAGTTAAAGGGATTGAGAGATGAAAGGGTATGCATGAGTCATCTGGTCACAGGATTAGAAAATCACAGATTCACCAAATTGGAGAAACAGAAGAAACCTCAGGTAGCCATCTGGTCCAATGCATACACATTCAATTCATTCATTTTACAGATGTACATTCAACTAGACTATGCTGCCTCTACCTCTTAGCTTTGTTGGCTTGCTTCAAGACTCAACTCAGACATCATCTCCCGCAGAATGCCTTCCCCAAGCTGGTAGTGCCCTCCTCCTGTCTACCTTCCATAGCCTATCTGTCTGTCTCTCTGTCTCTCTATCTCTCTCTATCCATCGATCCATTTGTCTATCCATCTATCATCTATCTATCCATTTGTCTGTCCATCTATCCACTTATCCATCCATCCATCTATCCATCCATCCACCCATCTTTCCGTCCATCCGTCTGTCTCTGTCTGTCTGTCTATCTATCTATCTATCTATCTATCTATCCATCTGCCTATCCATTTGTCTGTCTATCCTTCCATCCATCCATCTGCCCATTCATCCATCAATCCATCCATCCATTTATCTATCTATGCATCCACACATATATGTATGCATGTATATATGTGTGTGTGTATTCAGGACCCAAATGTGCTGAATTCAAACTATGATCTTTCCACTACGATACAGAGGAAGTATTGGTTGGGGGGAAGGGGGAAGACCTTGGAGCACAGAATGTCAGAGATGGAGGGGAACTGAGAACACAGAACATCACTACTTCGCATTCCATAACTCTTCCCTGTCTTTGCGGTGCCCAGGATGTACCCTCTCCTCTCTTCTTACTCAAAATTTCTTGTTTCCTTCAAGACTCTCTGGTCAAGCACCAACTTCTTCATGAAGTCAAGTCAAGACAACAAGCATTTGTACTTTGCCTACATGTACCAGGCACTGCACTAAGTGCTAGGAATGCAAAGAAAGGCAAAAGATGGTCCCTGTCCTCAAGAAGCTCTCCATTTCACCAGGGAGAAAACAAGCAAACAAGCTGAATACAAACAAACTATATACTGAATAAACTGGAGATAATCAGTGAAGGAAGGCACTAGGAGTAAGGGAGATCAGGGCCAGTTCCTTGCTGAAGGCAGCATCTTAGCTGGGTCCTAAAGACAGCCAATAAAATTGCTCAGAGTTGGGAGATGATCTTGTATGAAGAAAAGAAATGAGGCCAGTGTCACTGGGTCTCAGAACATGGGGGAAAGGTGAATAAGGTACAAGAAGGCTAGGGAAAATGGGGCAAGACAAGGTCATGAAGGGACTTACAAGTAAAACAGAGAATTTTATATTTGACTCTGGAGGTAACAGGGAGCCATTTGAGTTTATTGATGAAGGACTGGGGGTGATATGGTCAACCCTGTGCTTTAGGGTTGACCTAGCCATATGACAACTAAATGGAAGAGGATGGACTAGAATGGGGAGAGACCTGAGACAGGAAGACCCACCAGCAGCTACTACAGTATTGTGAGTAAAGAGTGATGAACGTCTGCACCAAGATAGGGGCAGTGTATGTGAGAGATGTCAGGAAGGTAGAATTGACGGAACTGGGAACAGATTGGACGTGGGGGAGTGAGAGAGAGGGAGGAAGCCTTTCCTGATCCCTCTAACAGCTAGTGCCCTCCCTCTCCAAACTAGTTTGCATTCATTTTGTTTATGTGCATTCTGCTCATATTCATTTGTGTGTGTTGTCTTCCCCAAGAGAATACGTCAATGAAACACCAGGCATTTATGGAGCTGTTACTCTACTACACAGAACTTTCTTCCACGAATGTTTCATTTTTATATCTGTAGCCCCAGAATTGAGCCCAGGGGCTTCTGGCACATAGTAGGTAGGATCTTAACAAATTAGGTTCCATTTTCATTTCAGTACAAATGGCTCCCAGATGTATTTCATCCCCCTTGTGATGTCATTGGTCCACCAACAACAACAACATAGTCCTGCTTTCCCTCCTGGGCTTCAGTCCTCCAGCACCCACCACCTACTGGACATTTCAAACCCTATTTCCCAAAGGCATCACCAACTCAAGATGTCCAAAACAGATCTCATTATCTTTTCTCCCAAACCTACTCTTCTTCCAAATTTCCCCCCTACTATCAAGGACACCATTGTCCTTCTAGTCACCCAACTTTATTGCCATCCTCAGCTTTAAGTTCTCTCTCACTCCCCATGGCCAATAAGTTGGCATTTCTTACTGTTTCAATCTTCACAGTTCCTTGGAATATGTCCTCTCCAATCATACACACACACACACACACACACACACACACACACACACACATATCTAGTTCAGGGTCTCATCACCTCTCCCCTTGACTTTATGGTCTCTCTGTCTTGAGTCTCTCCCTACTCCAATTCATCCTTCACACAACCACCAAATACATTACCCTGAAGCATAGGTCTGACCATATTATTCTTCTTCTCAATAACCTTCAGTGGCTACCCATTGCCTTTAGGAATTTCTGGTTTCCTTCTTGCCTCAGTTCATACCCTCCCTTCTGCAGAAGGCTTTTCTCAGTGCCCCCCCCTCCCCTCTGGTTGCTAGGACACCTCTTCGGAACCACTTCATTGGATCACTTCATCTTTCTGTACCTATTCGTGTGAATCAGGAATTATCTTCCTCATTAAGATGCAAACTCCTTGAAGGCAGGGACTGTTCAACTTTTGTGAAACTCAAGTGTCTTTGTATCCCCAACACTTAAGTAAGTAGTGAACACTTAATAATTGCATACAGTGAACACTTAATAATTGCACACAGTGAACACTTAGTAATTGCTTTTTGATCGACTGGTTGATTGAATGGTTAATTAATGGAGGAAGAGACTTCATTCCTGAACTTCAGCTTCATCACTTGTAAGATGGGGGTAATGATATTTCAGTCTCTACAATGAGGTTGATATGGAGCAAGTGAAATAATACATTCAAAGTGTTTTGCAATCCTTAATTGTTATTAACATTAATTAGCATTTACTTCTGTTTGTTCCTTGTTCCAAACCAGTGATTTCCTTGGTGAGGGAGTACTCCCCATATGGACACTCTCTCCACTAATGAAGACTGGGAACTCCTCTGTAACAGAGATTTTGAGAGTTGCCTGAATTAATAAAGGCCTAAGTGATGGGCCCAGAGTCACAAAGTCAATATGTATCAGAAGTAATATTTTAACTCAGGTCCTCCTGATGCCAAGGTCAACTCCATCCATTATACCATCCCATTTTACAGATGGACACTGAGGCTCAGGGAGATCCAGTGACTTTCCCAGAAAGTCTTAGCTCTCTAGCTGATGTTATATCACAACTGGGATAGACTTCAAGGCCAGATCTCTACCTATTGGGCCATGCTGCCTCTCCTGAACTATTACTATTCTATCACATGAACCTTGTCTTCCCAACTAGATGGCAAACACCTTGCTCTGCACTGCTTCTTCAACCTCCACATCCAGAACAAGGGACTATCACTTACTCATTAAAGGAACTTGTTAACAATTTGTCAATGCCTTGTCAATCCAACCTTATCTATTTCTGCCTTTCAGGGTGACATCTGACACTCCAACAAAGACACATCTCTCAAAAGGCCCATTTAGAGAAGAACCAGGCAGACTTTCTAAGTGGATATTGACATGTGGTCAGCTAATAACACTCCCAGAATGCAACAGATCAATCCATCATATCTCACAGTAAAGTGTCCAGCCAATCTTGGGGCCATTGCACTTACATCTCTCTTTGGGCTTGGGGAGGGGAGGATTCCAGCATTGTCCGGACACCGGGAGAAAGGAACGAACGTGAATCAGTCAAAATTCATCTGAGCCACAAGCCCCCAGCTCCAAATGACATTTCCCTCCCCGATCAATAGCCAGGAAGGCAGGTACAGGCCCCTTGGAATGTCCCCAAATGGAATGTGGAATGAGATGGGCATTGAGTATGATGTTTTACCTATAGGGCAGTGAAGACTGAAATGCAGCCTTGGGCTGAAGAAAATGAGGAACCAGAGAGAAAAGAACCAAGGAGCACTGGAGGCAAAAGCTGGCCAGACAAAGCTAGTTCTGCTTCTCCTCACTAGCTGGGGGACTTCGCCTGTGGGGACCTCACTTTCCTCACCGGGAAGTAGACGCTATGAGAAGCACCTTCTGGTTCTGATTCTAGAATCCCCTAGGATACTGGAGCAGGTGGGGGAGGGGGGAAAGGACTTTTGACCATCAGTGAGCACTGTACCTGCCCCTAAAAAAGCAGCAAATGCACATAATGAAAGAACAGCCTTAGAACAGGGGATGTCAGGGCTGGGAGGGGCCTTAGAACAGGGGATGTCAGGGCTGGGAGGGGCCTTAGAACAGGGGATGTCAGGGCTGGGAGCGGCCTTAGAACAGGGGATGTCAGGGCTGGGAGGGGCCTTAGAACAGGGGATGTCAGGGCTGGGAGGGGCCTTAGAACAGGGGATGTCAGGGCTGGGAGGGGCCTTAGAACAGGGAATGTCAAAATGAGAGGCTTCAGAATACAGAATGTTAGAGCTGGAAGTAATTGTTAGAACAGAATTGGGCTTCTGTCCCGCCTCAATTTACACAGCTCCCTGGCTGTCCTGTTAGGGGGTTCAGGTCAATATTGAACTGAAATGGCTTCTACCTTTTCACCCTCTTGGCTCCCTATTACCATGTCAGATGTAGAACTAACCTCCAAAGCATGAACTCCTAGAGTCTTCTAGTTGTAAGGGTCCTGAGACAGCCTATGGAAGGGCCTTGCCAGAGACCTTGTGGCTACTTGG
Organism: Pseudochirops corinnae; assembly: GCA_028646515.1. Lineage (NCBI taxonomy): Eukaryota > Metazoa > Chordata > Mammalia > Diprotodontia > Pseudocheiridae > Pseudochirops > Pseudochirops corinnae. The sequence goes on along the minus strand of CM053587.1, from coordinate 341,775,751 downwards.
TGATAGAAATGGGGCTAAAATATGAATCTCCCAACTTCCAGGTCATTGCTTTTCCCACTATAACACACAGTTAGTCTCAGGGCCATAGTTAAGAATTCTGACACTCCAGAAAAATTCAATTGTGACACTGGGGGCAGATGAGTGTACATCCCTTATGAACTCATGCCAGAAGTGACCCTTCCCCCGGAGAGTGGGGACAATGTTCCAGCAGCATTGCTGATAATGGATGGAGAGAGTTAGAGAGCTAGATGGAAAGACAGATAGACAGGGCAGATAGAAAGAGCGAGAGAGAGAGAGAGAGACTGATAAACAATACAGGTAGGTAGGCAGAGGATGGATAGTGACAGACAGAGATAGATGAGGTAAATAGAGGATAAAGAAGATAGATAGATAGATAGATAGATAGATAGATAGATAGATAGATAGATAGATAGATGGACAGACAGACAGACATATAGATAGACAGAGAGAGAGAGACAGACAGACAGACAGACAGGATAGATAGATAGATAATTTAGATGAATTTGAACTCATCTTGTACGATGGTGGAAAAATAACAAGAGCCAGGGAACTCGGGTTCAAATGTCAGCTTTGTCAGTCACTACCTGTGTTACCTTGGACAAGTCACTTTACCCATTGGACCTAAAATAATAGTCTACATTAGGCGGCCTCTAGGTCCCTGCCAGCTCTACTATGACTTTAGACACAGATAAGACCTTCTCTGGTGCTGGAAGTGGCTGAGGGCTCCTCTACACACACCTATTTCTCTCTTAGAGGAGCCTCCACTCTGTATTGGCTTGGGGTTAGGCAGATCCCTGAGGGCTCTTGAACCCAGGGCTAAAAAGAAATAAAGTCGGTTGAAAAATCTCCATTTTTAAAAATTTAAGATGGTCAATGTCAAGGTTTTCCCTGAGGACCATGACTGGGAGATGCAGGTGGCTGAGCCTGAAATAGCCTCCCTAGACCCAGGAAACAAGCTGTGAGCCCACTTTCCTGCTGCTGCTCCCAGACAGCCATAGGAAGCAGGATTCTGGCGAAGTTACTGCTTGATTCAGATGGCACTGGACCCTGAGATGTCTGTCACCAGAGCTACTCGTCATTATAGCCTCAGAGGACCAGAGAGCAGGAGCTAGAGGTGATCTAGCCCCACTCCTTCATTTCACAAAAGGGGAAACTGAGGCCCAGGAACTTGTGTAAGGATACATAGGTAGTAAGCTTCAAAGAGAGGATTTGAACCTCTGGCTTTGGCAGCACAGTAATGGTCTTTCGCCTGTATCATTCAATAAGTTCCTTGAGAGCTCATTTCAGTCATGTCCGACTCTGTGATAAACTGAGAATTCGAGGTTTTCTTAGCAAAGATACTAGAGTGGTTTGCCATTTCCTTCTTCAGCTACTTTTACAGATGAGGAAACTGAGGCAAACAGGGTGAAGTGACTTGCCCAGGGTCTCCTAGTTAGTAAATATCTAAGGCCAGATTTGAACTCAAGGAGATGAGTCTTCCTGACTCCAGGCCTGGCACTCTATGCACTGTGCCCCCCCACCTACCCCCACTTGAGAGCTTACTATCTGATTTACCTTTTTATCTCCACCAGGGCCTGATACTGGCTTTCAAAGCCCTTCCTAACCTGGCCCCTAACCTTTCCTGTCTTCCTACACCTTATTCCACCCATTTATCTGTGATCTAATGATCACAGAGGCTGTTCCTCAAACAAGATGCTCTATCCCCGGGCATATTCACTGGCTATCCTCCCAGTCTGGAATTCTCCCTTCCTCGTCACCCTTTCCTCCTGGCTTCCTTCACATCTCAGATGAACTTCCACCTACTGCAAGCCACCTCTTAGCCGCTCTGGCACCCCTCAAGACTCAGCTGCAGTCTCACTTTTGGTCAGAAGTCTCCGCTGCCACATTCTCCTACCCCCATGCCAGCTGCTGACTCCATGCCTTTTTCCTTTACTCTACTCTCTATCTGGAATCGACCTAACTATTTTCACATTGTCTCCCCCACCAGACCGTGAGCTGCTGAAGAACAAGAAACTGTTTTTGTCTTGCTTTGCATCTCCAGAAACCAGCACAGGGTGCTACACATAGTCATTGCTGACCAAATGCTTGTCATCTGATTAATGAGGGCTCCCACAATGACAAGAATGGGTATCTCTGTAGACCTTTCATGTTTGTATATCACTTTGAGTGCATTATCTCAATTGAGATAGGAATAGGTTGGTACTAGCCTCCCCATTATGCAGATGGGGATATTGAGGCACAGAGTATAAGGCACTCAGCTATCAGATGGAGGTCTGAACTCATGTCTTCTTGACTGCACATATCAAAGACAAGAACCAAATTTGGATCTTCCTGACCCCTAATCCAGCACTCTAGCTATATTATAACACTGTTTCTCATTACACTCTAAGCCCCAAGGGCTGGGAAATGGAAATTCCAACTGTGAGGCTGTGTCTGGTCCAGCTTTCTGAGCACGTAGCTGAGGCAGAGTCAAGAAAGGCCTGTTGCCTTTGAGCCTAATTCCCAACACAGGAAAATGTGACTTTTCATAATCTGACCAATTCTCCCCAAGACCCTCCTCATGAGCCTGTATCTGCATTGGAATGCTGATTTGGGGCTCAGGCTGGAACCTGGGGAAGAGGCAATTAGAGGCAGCAGCAGAAACTTGCTGAGCCAAGAAGAGGGAGAGGGTCCCAATATCCAGGCTCAAGCCGAGCCCCCTCCAGGGATGCCTCAAACCTCCCTCCTCTCCCTACCCACCCCCACTGCACCCCCTCCCCCACTGCACCCCCTCCATGGAGGTGGCTAGAAAGTTCCCTCCCACCCCAACAGGAGCATACACATCTGCCTCCCCCCATGCATCTCCACAGAGGTGTAGGATCATTGGTGGTAGCCCAACGCTTTCATTTTCAGAGAAGGAAACTGAGGCCCAGAAGTACACTTTGCCCAAGGTTGTACAGCCAGTAAATAACAGAGTCAGGATTAGACCCCAGGTTTATTGACTCCAAATCCAGCACTTTTTCTTCTTTGTCTTCAAGAGGACCCTGAAGACAAAGTCACAAGCCATGCCACCCTCATTGAATATAAGGCCCTGAAGAGTTTGTAGACGTTTGGGCAAGTTACTGCTTCTCTATGGGCCTCAGCTTCTTCAAATATAAATTAAAGGAGTGGCTAGATGGTCCTTGACCCCTCCTCCTTCATTTTCTAGGGTTGTATTTTATAAGGCCTGTGCTGGAGCTAACATCCTGGACTCTATGATCTAAGACCCTAGATGGTTCTAATATTCTTTGGATCTATGATTTCAGGCCCCTCCCACCTCTGACCTTCCCTGTTCTCAGGCCCCTCCCAGCTATGACATCCCCTGTTCTCAGGCCCCTCCCAGCTCTGACATCCCCTATTCTCAGGGCCCTCCCAGCTCTGACATCCCCTGTTCTAAGGACCCTCCCAGCTCTGACATCCCCTGTTCTCAGGGCCCTCCCAGCTCTGACATCCCCTGTTCTAAGGACCCTCCCACCTCTGACCTTCCCTGTTCTAAGAGCCCTCCCAGCTCTGACATCCCCTGTTCTCAGGCCCCTCCCACCTCTGACATCCCTTGTTCTCAGGCCCCTCCCAGCCCTGACATTCCCAGTTCTAAGGCCCCTCCCAGCTCTGTCATTCCTTGTTCTAAGGCCCCTCCCAGTTCTCATGTTCCCTGTTCTAAGCCCCTCCCAGGCCTGATATTCCTTTCTAAACTCCACCCCACAAAGAGTAATTATGGCATTATCTGTTTTATGATTATCTCCCAGCTGCTCCATGAACTGCACACCTTGGGGGGGAGGGAAGGAGAAAAGTAGGAGAAGGAATCAGGGAAAAATGATCCCAGAAGACAGGCTGGCCTGGCCACAGAATTCCAATGATGTGCTGCCTCATTCCAGATCCCTCTAGAATTGCTTGTCCTCATGGAGTCCACTGGGTCTTGTATTGAGAGCATGGTTCTTTTCGATTCACATTATTTATGCACCTACTATGTGCATATACCGTGATGCTCATGGCCCATCATTAGCCGAATTTGCACCTGGAAACGCCTCCCTGGGAGTCATAGAATTGCTCAAATCTGCTCATACATTTGAGTCAAGCACCTCTTGTGAGTCATAAATAAATGCATTTGGTCCAGACTTTGGTTGTGATCAATGACCAATTGATTCTCATCTGACACAGGCAGAGATGGATTGGGGGAGCAGAGAGCCAAGGGCAAGAGATAGAGAAAAGGCAGGGACATGAAAAGGAATAAGGATCAAGGTTCCTAGATCAAAAGCAGAAAGAAACCTCAGAGGCCATTTTAGTATGATGTCCTTATTTTAAAAATAAGAAAACAGAGATGTGTGGAAGCTATGACTTGTGTGAGGTCTCACAGACTGTGAATCTCAAGAGGCAGGATTTGAATCCAAGCCAGGACCCCCAATTCCAGAGCCAAGATTCTTTCCACTGTACCCTGCTGAGACTTCCATCCCTGGAAGGTCCAATACCCAGATGTAAATGTTTGCTAAAGATCCAAGAGAAGCCAAGAGGTTGGGAGCCTGATCAAAATCAGAAAGCAATATGGCCAAGTGGGAAACCAAGTGCCTATGATGGTGAGAGTCTGTCTATCCTAGAGGACCTAGTATCTCATTTTACACATAATTAGCACTTGATCAATAGATCTTTGTTGACGAATCCTATTCCCAGGCCCACCATTGACTAGCTGGATGACCTCAGGCTTGACTTCCCTCAGCCTCAGTGGCCGTGATCATGCAGAACCCTGAGTGACACAATTCCTTAGGATTTCCCCAGTTCTCAGATCCATGAGCCACAGAAATCAAAGAGACTTGACCAAGTGAGCAGATCACTAGTTAGGCAGGCAATCAGGGCAGAAACCACAAGGAGATCTTGAAGTGAAAGGAATTCTTGCCCAGTCAGAAACTCATTTATATGCTTAGGAGCTTCTCAGATAAGGGACCAGAGTGAGATGCAGGTAGACCAGAATGAGAATGGAGAGAGAGACATCACATTGGAAGGAAGTAGCAAAGGCAAGATTGGAACCCAGACCCTCTAGGTCCAACATCAGTGCTCATTCTACTCTACCACCCACATAAGTTTGACCTCATAGTATGGAACTCTGTCTCTGAATGATCGTAAGATGAACCATGCTCTTCATCCCTCTCCTCCCCCACAGCAGCCAGCTACCATCACACCATTCAAAGACCCATATTTTTCAGCTCATGCTATACAGCTTGAAGGCAATGTGAATAAGAATCATTTTCTTGCTCACACTTCAAAGGCCTCCTGGAGATAAGTGGGATATGCTGACTTTCTGGGAAAGGAAGCCCATCGGTTACCTGTCATCACCAGGACAGGAGTCTACATCTTCCAGGGCAGCCTGCAGATCGGCAATTCGCCGGATAGATACGTCGAGGTCAGCTTGTAATGTCAGATTCACTGCCAGGAGCTCCTCCACATGCTTCTCCTGCAAGACAGAGATGCCACAAGTTGGCAGTTGCTTAAATATTTTATTTCTACCTTTTGTGTTTACTGTCGTCTTCATTTCCCGATAACTCCTTCCCCTTTTGCCCTCCCAGAGAACATTCCCTTCCAATAAATAAAAGGAAACAGGAAAGAGAAAAAAATCATCAAAACAACCAAAGTATCAACCAAATCTGGTATTCTAGAACATATTCCCACCTGAAGTCCCCAGCTCTGCAAATAAGGGAAGGGGATTTTTCTTCTTATTCGGGGGCCAAGCTTGGTCACTGTAATTACTGAGCATTGCTATAATTTTTGTGGTTCATTCTGTGCTCTCCATTGACATTGTTGGAGCCTTTGTGTATATTGTTTTTCTGATTCTGCTTGCTTTATTATGTTCCAATTAATCATTTTTTCCCATGCTTCCCAAAACTGGTCACAGTCATCATTTCTTATGTCATAGTAATGGTTCATTGCATCCAGGTGACATAATTTCTTCAGCCATTTCCAAATTCATTGGATTATGGATTTAGAACTGGAAGGATCTTTAGAATCTACCTGGTTCAACCCCATCATTTTACATATGAGGAAATTGAAGCAGAGAAAGGTCAAAGGACTTGCCAAAGGCTACACAGCTAGTCAATGTCTGAAGAAGGATGTGAATTCAGGATTCATAAGGCACCATACTGTATCTGCTTGTTTGTAGTTCTTTGGAAACCTGGACAGCCTACAGCACTGTGCTAGGAAACTGAATGGCTTCCATTTCAATTATCTTGGGAAGAGTCTGAAGATCACCTGGCAGGATAAGGTACCAGACACCGAGGTTCTTACTTGAACTAAACTGCCAAGCATTCACATTCTGCTTCAGAGAGGGCAACTCTGATGGCCTTGCCATGTTGTCTGAATGCAAAAAGTATATGGGTCAAAAAGACTGTTTTAAGAACTCACACAGGGCAAGTATTCACATGGTAGTCAGAAGAAGTGATACAAGGACACTCTCAAGGGCTCTTCTCAAGAACTTTGGAATTGATTTGTGACATGGGAGACACTGGCACAGGACTGCCCTGCATGGCGTGCCCCCATCAGAGATAGTGCTGTGCTCTATGATGAAAGCAGAAATGAAACAACTCAAAGGATGCACAAAATTGGAGAATCTACCCCAAATGTTCCCATGGATTGGCTAGTTGTGCCTGACCTGCGGTAGAGCATTCTGAGCTCATATTGGTCTGATCAGCCACATTTGAACACACTGAAACTTGACTTTAGCATAGTGATGTCATTTTGGTCTTCTTTGAGAATGAAGGACAACAACCAACCAACCAAGTTCTTTGGTATAACAACAAGTGATACTGAGAGAAATTCTTATTAATAAGCAATGATTTGGGGAGATCCAGAATTCCCCCCTTTTTCTAAAGTCCTTATTTCATAAATTCAGTCTCTTGAAGGAAATTACTGACAATGAGATTGGACTAACTTCCTAAACAATCTTCACTCACATCCCACTCAGATGGGGAAGCCATTGTTCTTTGACTAGATTGCCCAAGACTGGGGGTAATTTAAAAACAAATGACATAATCAAGGTTTGTTTGAATATGTTCGGCTTTTCATTGTAATATTCATTCTCTCATTAATTGTTAACCAATCAGAGTTGATTGTCACCCTTGGGAACACTCCTCTTTTAGTGAACATATAAGCCATGAACCCACAGCCATGATGGTCTTTGGTCTAACGAAGAGATGACCAAATGACCACCCTTTTATTAAAATGTTGACATTATTAATAAAATGATCAAATTACACAGAAATTATGTTTCTTGAACCTTAAGTTTGAGAAATTTATGTATTTTGTACATATGAGGGAGATTTTCTAACTATAAGAAAGCATGCTAGAATTCCCTGAAGGCCTGGACCATACCAAGGCCACAAAGACTGGAACTGGGGAGCATTCTCTGGATGGTTCCAGAGAAGACTACCCAAGTGGGTGGCCTCAAGCAAAGGATGACTGCTCCCTTTCTGCTGATTTTGTTTATCCCAACTTTATCTGTGTAATGAGTAGGACAGGAAGGTTGGGGCCATGCCTTCCTCTGAACCCCCATCCCATGATGCACCTCTCTGGTGGCACTCACCATACCCTCCTCCATCTTGAAGCAACTTCTGCACCTGAAAGACAGGCAAATCACTTGTTCATCTTTGTGTCTCCCCAGTACTCAGCATGTGCTAAGTGCTAAAAACATGATTGCTGAATTGGCATTAACATTGACAAAAACTACCTACTGATGAAAGCTACCATGATCTGGGGCAGAGTGGAGGCTTCCCTCTCATTGGAGGCCTTCAAGTAGAGAATGGATGACCCTTTGTGGGGAAAGTTATAGAAAATATTCTTGTTGATGCATAGATTACACACATGCCCCAGGAAAGAGCACTGTCTTTGGAGTCAGAGGCCCTGAGTTCAGATCCTGCCTCCGATTTCTTGTATCTGTCACTTGGGAGAATCCCTCTTTTTCCCAGTGCCTTAGTTTCCTCATCTGTAAAAGGAGAGGACTGGGCTAGATGTCTTCTGACATCTCTTCTTCCTCAAGATCTCCAGTTCTATGACCTCTAGCATCTTTTGCAACTCCAAGGTTCTATAATCCAACCAGAAGAGAGAAGCCCAAACAAAGTGAATTTTATTTACCCATTCAGAAGTAGCAGAACAAAATTAAAACTTTCCCAAGAAAAACCAAAGCCCTCATCCCAATTCCACTCCACATCAAGGCCCAGAGTATCCCTCAACCCAGACTCAGGTCTTTGAAGTTAGAGCTTTCAATTGTAGCAGAGTTGTCAGCTCAGACAGCTTGGAGCCTCAGGCTGTTGCTGGAACTTGGTGCCACATTCACAGAAAGGGTTTTCTGGTGACTGCAATGTATTCACTAGGCAATTGACTGCCGTTACCAAGGAGAGGAAGCATCAGCATTCTGAAAACTAAGAAACATTCTTTGGTCGTAGCATCCAGGATCTCAGAATCTCTGCACTGGAATTGACCATCTAGGCCAATCCAGTCCTAAATAAGAATCTCTTCTTGGGATGTGGAACTCTGTCCTAGTGATGACAGGTAACCAATGGGCTTTCTTTCCCAGAAAGTCATGAACCTGAATCCCATCTCTATCTAAAACTCTCTGGGGAGGGAATCATTACCTCCCATTTGGCATTGCTTTGCATTTGAAGATTGGCTCTTATTTTTAGGAACTCCTCTCTACACCAAGCCTAAATCTGCCTCTTTGTGATTGAAACTTCGCTCTCCAAGATTATTAGTATTGAAGTCTTGAGTATTGTATCTGAGGCTATAGTCCATGGAAGTTGAAACAATCTATATTCAATTATCTGTGTCCCTTCCATTGCTGCATTCCATATTCTAGGTTCCCATCCAAGTCTGACACTCCCTGTTCTATGTTCAAAGTTCCTTTCCAGCCTTGACATTTGGTAATCTATTATTTTTCCCAGGAAACGGTTTCAGATTGACTGACCATACAAGTCTAAGAGAAGAGCCACAGACAAAAATTGGGACAGCTACTGACAATTACTGTGTTGTATGCAAAAGACTGCTCCTTTGAAAGACTTTGGTCTGAGACTGAAGATTCATATCCCTATATAGTATGTCATGACCATCAGGGGCATTGCCTTCCAACATAGAAGGTGTGGGAAATATTCATACAGTTAGTTCTCAATTACCTGAACAAACAGAAATTGTATTAAGGCGTGGGATGAGCAATCCTACAGAGGAGATGATGCCCTCTAAATTGCTTTAAGGTTTGAGAATGCAATCTATTTCTTTTCTTTTCTTTTTTTCAGTACTTGAGGCACTATTTACTTTCCTAAATGTCTGACTCAGGCTAATATATCAAATAAGCAAGGTTTAGACTTATACTACCCAGCTAATGCTAAGGAAAAGCACCTCTGAATTATGGTGACAGGGGTAGGAGGCAACCAGTCTGTGCTTTCAGATTTGTGTGGGTAAGCCACATTTAGATCACTGAGAGTTGGTGACATATATCATTTCAAAGTCACATAAAATTAAGAATTGGAAGGGATCTGAGATGTTACCTAGTCCAGCCTCCTACTCAATGAAAACCCCTCTCATCTGCACCCCTCTTAGGAGATGGTTGCCTAAGCTCTGCTTGAACACTTGCAGTGACAGCGAGCTCACCACCCCTCAGGGCAGCCAAATCCAATGTTGAACAGAGGCTATTTTTTATATTTACCTAAAACCTAGTCTTCCTCATAACTTCTACCCATTGGTGGGGGCCATCATCAGTCATCTTGACCTATATCTTGCCACTGGACTCTGATGATTCTGGAGGAGAGAGTGAGGCTGATATCTGCACAGTTCAGCCTCTCTTAAATCCAATTCACTTTCAAGTCAAGACATGACCCTCCTGATGTCACTGGTCCTCTTTGAGAACATAGATTGAACAACAACCCAATTGTATTAGCTGTAAGGTTGTTGTACATGGCCTGGCAGTCATGGGACCTCAATTACAATCCCGGGGGAAGTCCTTGGGGCAAAGTCATTTCATCTCTTTTGGTCTTAGTTTCCTCCCTTGTGAAATGAAAGTCCTAGACTTGATGACTCCTGAGAGTCTACCTGGATCTAAGAGTGTATTTTAAGAAAGTTGTTATGTCTCCATATTGCCTGCCACCAAGTATAATGCCTTGAACAGAATAAGTATGTAGGGGTCAGCTAGGTAGTGCAGTGAATAGAGCACCAGCCCTGGAGTTGGGAGGACCTGAATTCAAGTCCAGCCTCAGACACTTGACACTAGCTGTGTGACCTTGGGCAAGTCACTTAACCCCAATTGCCTTGCCTTCCCCCTCCAAAAAAAAGGTATGTTATTGATGCTCATTGGACTCAATAAGCATTTAGTAAGAACCTACTATGTGCCAGGTGAGAGGTCACATGGAATAGTGGCTAGACAGCTAGTCTCTAAGTCAATAAGAGCTATGGGTTCAAGTCCTATCTCTGAGACATCCTGACTTACACAACCCTGGGCAGGTGCCTCTCAGTGGCCTAGGCAGCTAAGACTCTAAATTTGTATGTGTCCTCACTGACACTTTCTGACACCAATGACATCCAGGGGCCAAGTCACTGTTCCATGTGAACACAATAAACTTTCGTTAATTCCTCTTACCAGGTCCCTTCCTGGTCTCCTTGGCTTCCTTTGTTCTTTAGCAGGCCTGATCTGTATTGAGAGGTTGCTTCTCCAGCAAAGCAATAGAAACCCCACACCAATTAAATCATGGGTCTGGTTTAAAAAATAAAAGCTCCAGGCACTGTTCTAGGCTTGGAGGAATACAAAGTGAATGCCTACCTTCTGTTCTCCAGATCTACCCTCTTCGGGTAGCTACAAATTCCCCGTTTGCTTCAGAAAGAAGACTGGATGTCAGCTGCCTTGGGGGAAAGATGGAGGCTTAGGAGAAAGGACTGAGGAATCTAAAGAGAAGGCCAGAGATGGAAGATGGGGGAAGGGTGCCCCTCTATGGCTGACTCTTCTCTATCCAAGGGGAAGCTACAAGTAGCGGCTGAGGCTAATCCATCAGTCACATTATCTGCCTTAGGAACTGTCAGCTATCTCATAAAGGACCAGAAGTCTTTGCTCTCTCACAGCATTCCAACTCTCCAGCCTTAATTTGATCTTGCTTCCATTCAGAAGGAGAGAAAGAGAGAGGGAGGAAGGGAGGAAGAGAGACAAAGAGGGTGGGAGGGAGGGAGAGAGAGAGAGAGAAAGAGACAGAGAGAGAGAGAGAGAGAGAGAGAGAGAGAGAGAGGGAGAGAGAGAGATGGAAAAGAAAAGAGAGCAAAAGAGAGAAAATGAGGAAAGGGGGAGGAGAATGGAACAGAGAGGGAGAGACAGAGAGAGAGGAAAGAGGAGAGGAGAAAAGGAGGAGAAGGGAAGAGTGGAGCAAAGGGAGAGAGAGAGAGAGAGAGAGAGAGAGAGAGAGAGAGAGAGAGAGAGAGCAGTAGCAGCCACAGTGAGCATCTTAAGCTCCACAAGGCCAAGCCTGGCAGGAGGGGAGAGGTGAGCAGGGTTTCTGCAAATTTCAGCTGATTGAAGTTGCCAGCTGTAAAATTCCCATCTCGGCGGTGACAAGGTGAAAGATGATTTGCAGCTCAGGCAGCGACAGGCCTTCACACAGGAGTCAGCCTGGCTGTCAGAGCCCATAATGAAAGCTACAGAATCACAGGGCAAGCCGGCCTTAGGGGAATAATGGTAAAGTTCATAAAAACATGCAAAGGAGTATTTGGCTTCAGACTGCCTAGAAGGCTGATGGCTTGGGGAGTCTGACCAGGTAGCTGTTAGAACCCTTGGCCAAAATTAACCCGCTTCTTGGACCAACAGAACCTCTGGCTCTCTGGACTTTCAGCAATGAGATGTTTCAGAAACTTTGACTCAGTTTTTCTCAGTGGAGAGGAACTTATTTATCCATGAGGGAAGGCCACAGGCTGGGGTGAAAAACCTCAAGATAACAAAAGGCAGTAGTAGCCCTTCCATTACTATGAATATTCCCAGAAGACAGCTAACTAGGAAGACCTGGTGTGGGGACAGTCCTTCAGCTACAGTCACCTCTCCATTATCTGTTGTTGTTAAGTTATTTTCAGGTGTATCTGACTCTTTGAGACTTCATCTAGGGTTTTCTTAGCAGACATACTACAGGGGTTTGTCATTTCCTTCTCCAGCTCATTTTACAGATGGGGAAACTGAGTCAAACAGGGTGAAGTGATCTGCCCAGTAGGTCACACAGGTGGGAAGTGTCTGAGGCCAGATTTGAACTCAGGTCTTCCTGACTCCAGGCCAAGTGCTCTATCTGCTTTGCTTCCTAGCTGTCCCAATTATCTAGTGAGAGGAGATCATGGATCTAAATCTGGAAGGCACCTTAGAGACCATTTATTGAAATTCCTTCATTTTATACATAAGAAAACTAACGGCTAGGAAGTTTTTAAGAGGCTTGTCCATAGTCACAAAGCTGAGGTTTGAACCTATGTCCTTCAACTCCAAGACCACTTGGTGGGTTAGCCAAGATCCTTTGCTTTATCATTTCTCCTGCTGCCTGCCTTTTGGACATTCTCCAGTTACTCAGAAAGACTGATGGCAAGGTGGCAGTGCCTGGGTAAACTTCTGAGAGAGAGATACAAGGAAAGGTTGAAAAAGTCCTATAGGGCTGTTTCATTCCTAGCTCTGTATCTACAATATATACCGCAGCTCCTTGTTTACTGCCTAGCCAATATTTGGCCCCAATCAGGTTTTAGTTGTGAGGAGAGAGATGTTTGCCCACTGCTACCTCCAGGTCTTAGCATAAGCCACACAGTGTGCTAGGATATTGACTACTCCTGGTTTATATTAACAATCTGTTTGTATTCTACCTTTCCACTATATTATACATTACTCCCCTTCCTACACCCTTTGGTCCAGCCAAATTGGCTTTCTTGTTGTTTCTCTCACTCATTTCCCACTTCCAGACTTTTGTACCAGTTGTCCCATTTGTCTGTAAAATACTCCATTCTCAACCTCAACTCTTAATTTCCTTCAAAGTGCAGCTTAAGTCATACCTTCTTTCTACACAAGGTTTCTCTTTACCTTCTCTAGTTACTAGCATTCTCCCCTCAAATTATATTTATATCGTATATACTTTATATGTATATGTACGTATATATTTGATATACATACTATGTAATGATTTAATAATAACTAGTATTTATATAACACTTTAATATTTGTGAAGTGCTTCAAATATATTATCCCATTTGATCCTCACAATAATCCTCATTTTCCAGAGAAGGAAACTGAGTCTAAGTCAAGTGACTTGGCCAAGGTCACATAGCTGGTGAGTCTTTAGAAGTCATGACTCTCCCAACCAGGAGTGCACTCTTCTTCCCACTAGTACATTATGGCTTCTTGTTTTACCAGGGAATGGTCTCCATTCTTTATAATCAGGGTGAATATTCTCTTCTATGGCTGACCACCTACTGTCTCTCATGGATGATGAGCAATGGAAGAGTAGGAAGTCTGACCAACTTCTCAAATTCATCCTGTGGAGTTGACTCCTTGGTAACAAAACAGGTAAAGAATTTGGAGGAGGAGGTAAAAACTCTTGGCTAAGGAAAGTGTTTCAAATTATCTATGGATTTCATTTAATCAGGTCTTTGCTTTGCTATCAAGGAGTAAAATCACCTTTTCCCGAGCTCCAGGAGAAGAAAAATATGGGACTAGGGTTCCCTCTGTTTCCCCCTCTCCTCACATCACTCAGATATCTTATTCCATTGTCTTCTCCTTTGCTCCCATCCTTCATGAAGATGTGGTCCTTCTTCTTGACCAAGAAAACTCTACGCAGCTCCTTGATCCCATATTCTGTCTTCTCCAGCAGAATGCCCCAGCTATCATCCTCACTCTCGAATCTTCAGTCTCTCCTAATCTCCTGGCTACTTTCCAATTGGCTACAAATATGCCCAAGTCCCTCTACCCTCCAACCTTACAAACAAAACCTTCTCACTCAGTGAGGCTGCCACCCCCTCTTGTTACCATCCCATTTCTATCCCCTTTGGGGGGCTAAACTCCCTGAGAAAGTCATTCATGCTTACTACCTCCACTTTCTTCTGTCTCACTTGATTCTAAACCTTCTGAAACCTGAATTCCGACATCATTCAACTGAAAAGCTTACCTCCAAAATCAGCAGTGATCTCTTAATTGTCAAAATGAATTATCTTTTTTTTCAACCCGATCTTTCTTGACTTTTCTGGAGTCTCTGACACTGTCAATCATCTCCCTAATCCTCTCTCCTCTCTGAGTTTTCATGACACTGATCTCTCCTGATTCTCTTCCTACATGTCTGACCACTCCTTCTCAGTCTCTTTTGGCTGGATCTTCATTCAGGTGACGTCCACTCACTGTGAGGAGTCCCCAGAACTCTGTCCTAGGCCCTCCTTCCTCTTCCTCTATTCTCTCTTACTTAGTGATTTTATCAGTTCCCATGAGTTCAGTGATCATTTCTAGGCAGATGATTTATACATATGTATATAATGTAGTATGTATGTATGTATGTGTGTATGTATGTATGTACATATATATGTATGTATACCCAACTCTGACCTCTTGCTTGAGCTCCAGTCTTACAACACCAACTGTCTTTGGGGCATTCAAATTGGATATCCCACGGGCATCTCAAACTCAACATGTTCAAAACAGAACCCATTATATCTGTTCCTCAAAATCTTCCCCCTTCCAAAATTCCTTAGTAGTGTGGAGGGCATCACCAACCCCACAGTCCTCCAGGCTCACAAGCTAGATATCATCTTTGATCTCTCACTATCTCCCTCACTCCCATACCCAATCCCATGCCCAACCTGTTGCTATCTCATCATTTTTACCTTTATGCCATCTTCTGTATATTTCCCCTTCTTCCTGTTCACACAGACACTACCATAGCAAGGAGCTCATCATCTTACATCTGAATCATCACCATAGCTTGCTGGCTGTTCCCTGCTTTAAATCCTACCTGTTACTGTTTTGTCCTCTATTCAGCTGGCAAAGTGATTTCCTTAAAGTGTAGGCCTATCCATGTCACCTCCCTACTCTGTAAACTCCAATGGCTCCCTATTATCTCTAGGATTAAATATAAAATCTTCTGTTTGGCATTTAAAACCCCTCACAACATGACTCCCCCTGATACCTTTCCATCTTCTTACACCACTCTCCCTTCCACACGCTCTTTGATTCAGTACACAGGGCTCCTTGCTCTTCAAACATGACACTCAATCTCCTGAGCCTAGGTCTTTGCACTGGCTGCCCTCCATGCCTGGAATGCTTC
Organism: Pseudochirops corinnae; assembly: GCA_028646515.1. NCBI lineage: Eukaryota > Metazoa > Chordata > Mammalia > Diprotodontia > Pseudocheiridae > Pseudochirops > Pseudochirops corinnae. The sequence continues at coordinate 341,760,437 of CM053587.1, read as the reverse complement.
CCCTCATCAACTATACCTATTGGCTTTCCTGGCTTTCTTCACTCAGTCAATCCACAAATATTTATTACATGCCTACTATGTGGTAAGCAGTATGCTAAGGCACTCAGAACAATACCCACTATCTGCAAGAGGCCTTTAGCCCCCACACCCAGCTCGTGCTGTTTGGAGATTAGCTCCTGTCCCTCTGCACACATCTGGTAGACACAGAATTGTTTGAATATTATTTCCCTGTTAGAATGTGAGCACCTGAAGATCATGTCTTTGGCATTCTACATCCCCAGCACTCAGGACAGTGTCAGGCACATAGTAAGCCTTTAATAAATGCTCCTTAACTGGTCTTAGTTTGAGAGTGACCTATGTGCTCTGATTTCAGGGGTACAGTCTGCCAATAGCTTCTCCGCTGTCCTGGAATATGACTAGAATGTCATTCCTTTGGGTTATGGTGATATGTCATCATGATGAGATAATGGAAGGATCTCAGGCTTAGGGGTCAGGAGGCCCAAATTCTAGCTCTGTTACCACCAGTTTTAGTGATCTTGGACAGGGCATTTCCCTTCTCTAGGTCTCAATTTTCCTATCTGTATGATGACACTAAGGGACTAGATTATATCTAAGTTTCTTCCAGTTCTAATGTTCTATATCTTTAAGGCTTCTGTTAAAAATTCAAATAGCCTGAGAAATAGTAATATATTAGACCATTATTATCTATTAAAAATAAAACAGGGTAGGTTATCTAATAGAAAGGACAGGGAAGAGATGCACTTGTCACATAATGATAGAAAGGACTGATTTGTAGAGAGATGACCTGCTCCACTGATATTCCAAGGATGCCAAGTAAATTTGAGGAGGGCTCCAGGAAGTTGTAATCCCCTGTGATGAACTTATAGGAGAAGAGGAGCAGGTATAGAGTCACACAAGATGGGAAGGTATAGGAAAGCTTGCAATCTGCACCCTGGAAGAAATGCCCACAATGGGGAGAGAATAGATTCATTGAATCACTTGGAGGCTGTTGACATGATGGGAGACATAGCACAGTATCTGATGAATAGTAAGGGCCTAACAAATGTTTATTGGGTTGAATTGGATTGGTTCATACTATGAGGGAATGGATTTTGATGTCATCATGCTTTGCTAGGAGGGAAGAGATGCTTGGGTGACCTTGAGTTTGAGGCTGAGATCTCTGTGTTCAAGATCCCTGGGGGTCATGCCTGGCCAAAAAAAGGAAGTCGGACAGATAACAGACATCCCAGCCATCATTTTTCCATCCAGGGTCTGTGCTGGATGGGAGCAAAAGCTTATTTTTATATCTCCAATCCCCAATTTTAACAGTATTCCATAATCCTTTTCTAGCAACTTTCCTTGATCCTGGTTCCCATCACCCCCACTTCTCAGTCCCATGGGGACTCTCACTAAAGGTGAGATGGAACTCATTGGAAGAATCCTGAGCAAAAGAGTAAGCAATCAGCAGCCAATCAAGCAAACAGACTCCTTCAAAACTTCCATTCAACAAACAGATGAAAACAGCTGATTACAGATGTAAACCATTAAGCAAAATACAGTCAACATATACCATACACAAAACTAGTGCCCTCAGCATGCTGATCAAGAGAGAGAGCAGACCTAGGGGAGGCTTCAGCACCAGGGAGAGCGGCCAATGATACTCTGAATGACTGCCTCATAGAACCAGAGCTGAAAAGGATCCCAAAGACCATCTAGTTCAACTGCCTCATTTACAGATGGTTCAGGGAAGTTAAATGAGTTACCCAAGGTCATGCAAGAAGAAAAAATCAGAAATGGAATTTGAACTAAAGTTTTCTGGCATAGGAGCAGCTAGGGGCAAAGTGGATAGAGCTCGAGGTCTGGGATCAGTAAGACCTGAGCTCAAATCTGATCTCTGACACTTACTAGCTATGTGACTCTGGGCAAGTTACGTCACCCTGTTGGCCTCAGTTTCCTCATCTGCCAAATGGGCTGGAGAAGGAAATGGCAAAGCACTCCAGTATCTCTGCCAAGAAAACTCCAAAACAGAGTCGGATATAACTAAAAATGACTAAACAATGACAACAACAAAATCTGACTGCAGAATTCCAGGCTGCCTTCTAAATAATATTCTTTAATAAGGCTCTGATAGGAAGAAGGGGTTAGTACTTCCAAATAGCACAAAGTCATAGGCTTTAAAGCCAAAAAGATCTTGGAGATGACTTAGTCTAATCTCTTCATTTTACAGATGAAGAAACTGAAGTCCATAGTGGGGAAATTACTTTCATAAGGTGACATTTATAATAAATAGCAGAACCAAGATTTGGACCCAGTCCCTCTATCCTGAAATCCATTGCTCTTTCAACAATGGTTTTCCAAATTCCTGGCTTCCTTCATTCACTGACAGAATAAAGTAACCTGGAAGATGGCAGCGTAGCAGTAGCAATATATCGCAGCTCTCATATAGCCACCCCAAAATACCCATGGAATAGGACTCTGGACCAACCTAGAACTTCAAAATGCACACAAAGATACTTCCCACTAAAGTCAGCTCGGCTACGAGGAACCATATCAGCACTGCAAACCGAAACCAGCCTGGCCTGAAGCTGCGGCTGTGCCCCAGGGGTGGCCAGGCCGGAGGTGCAGAGAAAGCTCTCAAAAGCTCTCAGGTGAGTGGATTAGCACCAGCTGCGAGGAGGGGGGATTAGCACCAGCTCCACGAGTGGGGATTGTGAAAGACGGAGATAAGTGTCCGGCCGAAAGGTCTCCAGAGCGGAAAAGCTTCCTGCCCTTGGCCTGCAAAAAGCAGGGGGACTGAGCATTTGTTTTCAGACCAGTGCTCTCGCGTTGAGCGGCCTGGATCCGGATCGTCGTCTTGGGCCTCGGTCTTGGAGTCTTCATTATCCAGTCAGCCAGAAGTCTACGGCAGCCTGGAGGACCCCAGTGATTTGGGACAGAGCTTTCCCTTCTGGAAGCAGAGACCCACAGAGATTTAAAAAAAAAAATTCACAGTCTGAAGAACCATGAGTAAGAATGAGCATAAGAAGCTAAGTAAGAACAGCTCCCAAACCCTTGACTCCTTCTTTC
>CM053587.1:341670008-341756871 GCA_028646515.1 Pseudochirops corinnae | reverse complement strand
GGGGCAGTGGGTGGGGGAAAGAGGGGGAGAAAATATGTAACTCAAAATCTTGTGGAAATGAATGATGCAAACGATAATAAAATTTAAAAAAAAAAACATTTTCTCCATAACTTTCCGGGGTTTTTTGTTTGTTTTTTTGCTTTTTGGAGAGGGGAAGGAAGGGCAATTGGGATTAAGTGATTTGCCCAAGGTCACATGGCTAGTAAGTGTCAAGTGTCTGAGGCCACATTTGAACTCAGGTCCTCCTGACTCCAGGGCTGGTACTCTATTCACTACATCACGTAGCCACTCCACCACATTCCCTTTTGTCCATCTGACCCCTGTCTGACAACTATTTTCCTGTTCACCAGCCTTATTCCCACTTCCCTATGATAACCAATCAATGGGACATTCTAGGAACATAGAAACAATTCCGATTGTATTCTGAGGCTCCATCCTGCTAGTTACAATCCTTTCTGCTCCCCAAGAGGAATCTTTATTTATTTTCTCCAGAGAAAAGTTCCATTTTTCAACTGTCTCTCAAAGCCCCTTGAATAAAATAACAAAGTTACAATCATCTCCTTATTTAAGTTGAAGTTCAGTCTTCAGAGGGCTTAAGATGGTAAAGAAGAGACAGCCAGCTCTATCTCTACCCTCCTTGGACAAATCAACACCTTTCAATACTTTTTGTACTGTTGGAGAAGTTCAGCTGGGAATTGATTGGGGAAAGCACAGAATGGGGCTGTTGGTGGTGGCAGCGATCGATGACAGAATCTGGCCTTCCCCAGGCTTGGACTAAAATCAAAATTGTCTCCCTGACAAATGGGATGGAGAAGGTAATTGGTGCTAGGGAAAGTAGAGGGAGAGAAGGCCAGTGAATACCATGCAGCCAGGCAGAATAACAACCAGGGATTAAGACAAGGATTTCTGAGGTGGCAGGAGGTGCCATTGCGGGAGTGACTAAAAGTCGAAAATCTCAGCATCTTCCTAAAGTAACCAAAAGGTCCTGATGTGTATCAGGACCATGACGCTTGTGTTTTGCTCTCAGCCATTTCTCATCACCCCCATAAAGAACTCCTTTATAATAAGCCTTTGGCCACAATCCCATTCCCTTCAACGTTTGCCCCTTCTCTAATTGAAAGGTACAACCTGTCCTCAGAGGAAGGAAGGATAAGACAAGGGAAGCTTATCTTTCTCAGCTGTCTTTGTGACAGATCTAGGAGGCTGGGCTCTGAGTATAAGCTCTTGAAGGGAATCATTGACATCTTAAGCTGTGTGTTCATCCCCACACAACACCAACCAGATGAAAGAAGCTTTTTGAGTCAAAAGGGGCCTCTGAAGTCAGCTGGGCCAAGCTCCCTGCTCACGTAGGATTTCATTCCTCTCTACTATCTCTTGACAAATAGTTATCCAGTCTCTGAGTATCTTAGATATTACAAAGGGCATGCCCCGGAGAACCAACTGTTGGATTTCCTGTGGGAGCATCTGGACCTGGGGAGCCACAAACACTCCAGATTAGGGCTTAATTTATTATTTTGCTGACTATTTGGGTGCAAGAAAGTTATAGAGGGGTGGCTAGGTGGCTTAGTAAATAAGAGTACCGGCCCTGGAGTCAGGAGGACCTGAGTTCAAATCCAGCCTCAGACACTTAACACTTACTAGCCGTGTGACCTTGGGCAAGTCACTTAACCCCAATTGCTCTACCTTCCCTCCTCCAAAAAGCAAAAAAACAAACAAAACCAGAAAGTTAGGGAGAAAACGTTAATAATTCATAATATTCTTAAAAGTATGTCATGTCAACATTTTTAGGAGAGCTGATGGTTAAACATTTACCAGCATGCCAGTGATATCGCCTCACACATAGGTCTCGTGTTAATATTCCGATCATTCTAGTGACCGACTGTTTGACCTTGGATAAATCACTTCTGCTTGCTTCCTTTTGGGGCCCCATTGCCAGGCATGGTGGGACTGGGCCACTAGGGAGATTCCAGCCCTGATGGCTTCTCCTGTGCAGCTCTCTGCTTTCAAAGGTCAGGAGCACAATCCATGAATAATAAGTTTTGGCTTGGGCAGCAGTCCTGAGTGAAGCAATGTGGGAAATGCAAGAGATGGCCCCTCTCCTCAAGGAACTCACTTAACGTCTAGCAAGGAGACGAGATAGCAATATTCTGTCTATGTCTTCCATCCACCTAGTTATCTTTGTCCCTTTCTCGGAATCCACAGTACTGGACGCCTTTTCTGACAGGTAGTAAACACTTAGAAGGGGCTTGTTGACTGACTAATGCAATTAGCAAATAATTTGGTGATAGCCTGAGTGGTTCTGACTACAAACCGCAAAAGGCCAGAGAATAGAGACCAAATGGGAGCTGGAGTAGCCAGGAGAGTAGGAGTGATGGCAGCCATAGGGATATGCACAGCGTGGACTAGGAGGGTGGTGGAAGGACCAATGGTATTGTTGCTTGTCCTTCGTTCTCAAAGAGGACCAATGACATCAGGTAGATGGTGCCACGGCCTGCAAATGAATTGAATTTAAGTGAGGCAGGGCTGTGCAAAGTCACCAGCCTCATTCTCTCCTCTGGAGCCATCTGGGTCCAGTGGCCATATATAAATCAGGATGACCACAGAGGGCCTCCAAGGACCTATAGTAAGACTCATGCCAAAGGGAGTCTATGAATGCTGGGAAGATGGTAAGAGTTTGCCTTTTCATTCTAATTTATAGTTTACAAAGCATCCCATGTAACAATGCTTTGAGGTAGGTGATGCAAGCTTTGCATCCTAGATTTAAAGCTGGAAAGGATCTCCAGGGTCATCTAGACCAACCCCCTTATGTTACAGATAAGGAAACTGAGGTCGAGGGAAGTCAGATAACTTGTGCAAGATTGCACAGGGAACAGGTGACAACTGAGAGATGCGTCTTCCAACCACAAATCGACTTCTTTTCACTCTCTATGACACTGCATTAGTGTATCCATTTTGCAGATGGGACATTCAAAGGAGTTCACGACTTGCCCAAACCTCATCAGATCAGAGATTTAGGGATGAAAGAAACCTGAAAGACCATCCAGTCCAGTCACTCCTCCTTTAACAGATGAGGAAACTGAGGCCAAAAGAGGCTGCTATTTGCCCAAGGTCACACTGATAATAAGTAGAAGAACGAGGATAAAAGTCCATGTCCCCTAATACCAACCCTACCATTTTTTCCAATTGTTCCACACCGCCTTTCCATTTTCAGATTACTAAATTTCAGGGGAACTCAAGGGAGCTCAGTATTCAGTCCTCTTGTCTACATTGGTCCCTGTCTCTACTAAAGAGATACAATATTATTATATTCAGTTTAAAATAGATTTTGCCCTTTGGTCTATTGTATAAACTATAAATATGAGAACATAAAAGCAACTCAGATGGTCCAGGAAGGACCAATGTGTTGCTGGGTTTAATTATATGTTAGAGTAAACAGCACTATTGTAAGGGATGGAGGAGAAGCCGGTGTCAGCACAGCCCAAAGAAAAGAGTACTCAGTGTGGCATTAGAGGGCCTGGGGTTGAATATGGCTCTACCAGCCACTAGCTGTGCGACATTTGACAAATCACTTGGACTCTCTGGCCTTCAGTTTCCTCATCTGTAAACGGGCCTGCTCTGGAAGGACGGGGGTGTATGACTCAGGTTTTCCCAAGATTCATCACTCCTGGAGCCTACTGTACAGCAATGGGACATGAACATTTCTGGAACACTCTGGCCACTGTGATGGGCATCAGAGACCTAGCCAGGGAGAATTTTTTCGGTGCTTTCCAGAAACAAGGAGAATCTCTGTCTGAACTTTCTCATCATTCAGAGCGTATCTAACAGTAGGACAATGTCAGACTTGTCCTCTCCCCACCACCCAAGCAATTAGCTTCCTCAGGTAGGAACCCAAATGATTTTCTCTGCGCCTTTGTGAGTCACTTTTAGGAAGGAGGTGAGTGTCACCTCCAAACCAAAGCCAAACTTTAATAACCATGGAGGCTGCATCACTTTCCTATCTCTCACCGAAATCAAACAGGAAAAATCAATCCTCCATCCCAACCACACAGAAGCCAGGCTGCCAGCCACAAATTGCCCGAACAAGGACAGATGAAGTGTTCTCATTTGCAAACTTTCAGGAGGGAGGATCATGGCAGTGGCAGCTCCCACGGTTGGGGAAATGAAAGTGCTGGTTTTAATTATCAGAGCTGGCAGCCAGGACAACACGTGGTGGTTTGGGCCACGAGTCATTTCCCCAGAGCACAGCCAAGGAGATGCTGGGAAGTGGAGAGAATCCCAATGAGGCAGCCAGCTTTGGCAGCACGGGGATCACCAGTCAGAAGAGCCTTTATTTAGCCACCTATCACCATAGTTGTCAAAGCTTGGGAGTCACTCCAACAGCTGGCCTAGAGTCCTTCAGCCTTTCAAGGCCCCAAACGCATTATTCCCTTAAAGACTCTGCCTTGCCACCTTCCATTTCTTTCTGTTGCATGAGAAAAAGTCAGATCTGGCCAGGGCAGAAGGCCATGTATGTGGGTATCGATATTTTCATTTTTTCCCTGTTTCTGTCATCCCAGTGTCTGGCACATGGTAAGAACAAATGCTTGTTAATTCATGGATTGTCACTGTCTCTATCTATCTGTTTCTTCCTCCCTCCTCTTCCTCTCTCTTCCTCTTCTTTCTCTTTTTCTTTCTCTCTCCCTCTTTTCTTCCTCCCTCCCTCCTTCTCATTTTTCTTTTCTTTCTTTTTTTCCTTCCTTCTCCTTTCCTCCCTCTTTTCTTCCTATTTTCCTTCCTTTCCTCTCTTTTTCTTTTCTTCCTTCCTTCTTTTTTCTTCCTTCACTTTCCTTCCTTCCTTTTCTCTTTCTTACTTCTTTTTTCTTTTCTCTTCCTTCCTTCTTTCCTTCTTTCCTTCCTTCCTTTCTCTTCTTCCTTCCTTCCTTTTCTCTTTCTTACTTCCTTTTTCTTTTCTTTTTCTTCCTTCCTTCTTTCCTTTCCTCCTCCCTCCCTCCCTCCTTTCCTTCCTTCCTTCTTTCCTTCCTTCCTTCCTTCCTTCCATCCTTCCTTCCTTTCTTCCCTCCTTCCCTCCCTCCTTCCCTCCTTCTTGTTTTTTGGTCAAGTCCAAACTTGGTGTAACAAAGTCTTGTTATATAAATTCCCATTGTGTAACTTACAGTTAAAGAGAATTACCTAGAAATGCTCAGAAGTCAGAAGTGCCCAAGGTCACACAACTAGAATGTGTTGTACACAGGACTTGAACTGAAATCTTCCAGGCTGTAGAGCTACCCCACTGCTCACTATGCCACACTGCCTCTCTTACCATCATAAACCATACAAAGGTTAAAACCTCATGGCAGTCTGAAGATTAACCTTATGTAGCAAAGCTTCAGTAATCAAGAGAAATCTACCTTCCCCTCCTGTCTCTGCATCAGGAACAAGCTGGTGGGAAGGATGCCCTGGTAATTGAGATGTGGAATGTAACTGGGGCTACGGCACAGGTCAGAGGGTGCACGTGCATGGGACACAAAGAGTGACGTTCATAGCCACAAAACTGCAGAGTTGGGTTGCACCACAGCCTAGAATGAAAAAGCTGGATGTGAAGTCAGAGGATGAGGGTTCAGATTCTGGCTGCACCACTAGCTAGGTGACCTTCAACACCCTGAAACTCTGCACTTTGGTTTGCTCAGCTATCACATGGGTGGGGCCCCGGAGGGAATCAGATGGTCTTCTAAGCTCTCTCTCAAATACAACCCATCACCCAAAACACCAATAAAAAAAGTAAGGCCAGCCTGGGGTCATGTGGTCTCTAGGGGTGGAGTTTATCTTAAAGAGCCAGTTCTCCTGACTCTAAATTCAGGGTAGTTTCTACTACATCTAACTGCTGGAGATGGAGTGTGTGTTTGCTAACAAAAGCCGAAGCTGGAAGTTAAGGCAGATTTCTTTCTGCATTCCCCCAACACGAAGGCAGCCCAATCATCACCCAACAAATTTTATGGAATATGTATTGTATATAGAAGCCCCTTCCTATGTCATGGGCCACTAGGTGGTGCCATAGTGCATAGAGCTCTGCACCTGGAGTCAGAAATTCAGACACTTACTAGCTGTGTGATCCTGGGCAAGTCACTTAACCCTGTCTGCCTCTGTTTCCTTATCTGTAAAATGATTTTGAGAAAAAACTGACAAATCATTCCAGTGTCTTTGCCAAGAAATCCCCAAATGGGGTCACAACCGAAATGACTGAACAACAATGCTGTGGAAGAGATCCTAGAGCAATCACTGTCCTCACAGAGCTTACAATCTAATTGAGAAGACAACACTTAGATCTATCGGTTAAACAACTGGATTTGTTACTCGTGACAATTTATAAACTCACTGAATGCTAGAGCTATAAGGCAGCTGGAATCATACAGAAGGGAATGTTTAGATCTGAGAAGGATCTTAGAAGATAGGAAAGGTATTAGAGCAAAGAACATACAATGGAAGAGGCCTTAGAATGTAGAACAGGGTATTCTTGGGTTGGATGATATTTTAGAGCACAGTGATGCTAGAAAGAACCTTGAGACAGAGAACATAGAGCACCAGAGGCATAAGGGACATTAGAACAGAGAACAGGAAGGGATTCGAACAGAAGATGTCAGCCTAGGACAGTCCTTAGAACTCGGGATATCAGTGTTGGGAGGGATGGGAGGTATTAGCTAGAACAAGTCCCTTGTTGTTGAGTTGTTTCAGTCATGTCTGACTCTTTGTGACCCCGCTTGGGGTTGCTTGGCAAAGATACAAGAATGATTTGTCATTTTCTTTCCAGCTCATTTTACAGATGAGGAAACTGAGACAAACAAGGTTAAGTGACTTGCTCAGGGTCACATGGCTAGTAAGTGTCTGAAGCTGGATTTGAACTCAGCTCCTTCTGATTTCAAGGATTGGGGCTCTTCTTTGCAAAAGGAAATCAACTGAGAGGTCTTGGCAAAACCAGACCTGGACCCCAGACAAGTTGTTCCTCCTCTTCTGTCCATCTTCCCTGGTCACCAAAATCATCTTCCTGAAGTATAGGTCACTCCTTGGCTAATCTACCACTGACCTTCCTTTCCAGTTTGTTTCATATTATTCTCCTTCATGTCCTCAGTGTTCCAGTCAAATCCACCTACTTACTATTCCCCAGATTAGCTCCTTCATCTCCCACCTCCATGCATTTGCATAGACTAGCCCTCCATGCCTGGAATGCTCTCCCTCCTCACCTCTGCCTCTTGGGGTCCCTGGCCTCTTCCCAGGCTCAGCTCAGGAGCATCCTCCCACAGGAAGCCTTTTCTGGTCCCTAGCTGCTAGCAGTCTCTCCTTCCTAAAAGGACTCTGCATTTCCTCCCACATTTACACATCTTCAGTAGGGCAGAGGAGCTCTTCAAAGGCTCTATTGTCTCATATTTGTGATCATATCCCTAGCACCTTGCACATAGTAGGCAATTTATACATGCTTGTTGAAATGCATTGAGTGGGATTTTTTTTATCCAGCGCTACTAGATATATATGTAGTCCCACAGGAAAAGTCACTTCCCTTGGTCGAGGGCAATGGAAAATATAATTCTGCTGAGCTCAGCATTCCAAAAATAGCTTAGCATTAAAGTGATTCAATAATTCCTCCAAGAGGGGACCATGACCTGCTTGGCAGCTGAGAATGAAATAAAAAGTTAGGAGAGCTCAGTATCTTCAGAACACAGCTCAGGAGGGAGAAAGCTTTGATGTGCCAGGAACACAGGTTATTGACTGCCTGAGAGATAGGAAAAGTCTTATATGGAGGCCATTCATTCTATAATTTACATGAAGCTATAACTAGGGCAGGACAACTGAGCCTTTGTCCTGGGGCATCAAAATTGAGAGGGGCCATGCCAGCAGTTTCAGTCCTTCAGTAGTAATAACAACAATAACTAACATTTATATAGCATTTACTTTGTGCTAGGCACCGTGCTCAGTACATTGCAATTATTGTTTCATTTGGCCCTCCCAACAACTCTGGGAAGTAGGTTCTACTTTCCCCCAATTTTATAGCAGAGAAACAACTAGGCTTATTAGTATTTAGCAAGAATGATTCATTAAAATAGGAGACCACAAGATTGTGGATTCCTATGTAGGGTAACCACAACCCAGATAAATTTCTTCTTGGCCTGGTCCTGTCCTGCTCTCTGGTCCCACCCTCATCACAGGCTTCAAATCCCTTGAGACAGAGTTTGCTCAATCTCAGCCTCCCACTCTCTCCCCACTCTGTTCCATCCCCGTCATGCTACCTCAAATAAATGGAAAAAACCTTTAATGCAGTTTTGTCTGGATACAAAAATGACCAGATATGGTTCTCTCTACTCCGGAGAGCACATCTCTGGATGTGCTGGATAGGAAACCAGACTAGAATAAATCCAGGTACTCTGCATGACTCGGCTGACCACTGTGCATTCCTTCCTTCAAGGAGCCCCATGTTTGGGGGAGTCATTTTTCATTCATTGAATCATAGGACTTCAAGCTGGGAGGGACCTTAGAGATCATCTTATCCAACCCCCCCCCCCCTCCATTTTACAAAGGAGGAAACTGAGTCCCAGAAATTTGTCTAGAGTCAAACAGTGTGGAATTGGCACAACCCAGGATCTCTGCAGGCAGCATGATGTTGTGGAGAGAGAGAGAACTTGATTCTGAGTTAGAGGATCTTACCACTTCCTGCCTGTTTGATTTGGGGGAACCCGCCAGCCATACTCAAAGTGGACCTCAATTTCCTCTTTCGTGAAACAATGGGGTGAGGCTCGAAGAGGGCTGAGATACATTGCATCTCTAAATCTATGGTCCTATGATGACAGACTAGCACTTAGCACAGAGCAGCCTGGTCCACAGAAGGTGCCTAAGAAATGCTTATTCACTGATGGCCTGACTCCAGACTTGGTGTCTTCCAATCTCATCCAGCAAGCCTTTTTTTAAAAAAGCACAAAAAATATGCCAAGCTCTGGGAACAAAAGGCAAAATAAAAATATTGCCTTTGCATTCATGGCACTTACATCAATATACTACATAAATATATGAATAAAAGCATTTATCAAGCACATATTATATACCAGGGATTGGGTTGAGCACTAGAGACAAAGACAAAAAATAAACAGGCAATTCCCTCTGGGAACTTACATTGCTATGGGAGAGGCACTCATACACATGCTAATTTAAAGATAAAGTAAAAACTAACAAGGACAGGCTTTCTGATGAGGGTGTCACATGATCTGAGTCTTAGGGGAAGCTAGGCATTCTAGGAAGCAGAGGTAAGGAAAGAATGCCAGGTTTAGGGGACTGGCCTGTGCAAAGGTGTGGAAGTGGGAAATGAGATGCACTTTCTCCTACAAGACTCTGACTCTCAACAAACATTCCCAAACATCCCCTGTGTTCCCAGCCCTTTGCTGGGCAAATTTGGAAGAAACAAGCATTGATTAAGGACATACTCTGTACTAGGCACTTTACAAAAATGATTTCATTTGATCCTCACAACAATCCTATGAGTAGGTGCTATTATTAACATTACCATTTTACAGATAAGGAAATGAATGTTAAGTGACTTGTCCAGGGTCATATGGCTACTAAGTATCTGAGGCTGGATTTGAATTCAGTTCTTTCTGACTCTAGATCAGTGGTTTTCAACCTGTGGGTCGCAACCCCTTTGGGGTCGAATGACCCTTACACAGGGGTGACAGGGGTCACCTAAGACCATTGGAAAACACATATTTCCTATGGTCTTAGGAACCTCCTCTATTAGTCTCCAGGCAGGTCCACCCACATGCAGACACACCCACATATGACTATTAAAGGATGGCGGCATTAGGAAGGTTGAGAACCACTGCTCTAGGTCCAGTACTCTACCCATTGTACTACCTAGTTGCCTGTCTATATATAAGCCCTAATACTTGTTCTCCAGGTGGTCACTCTCTAGTTGGAGGGAGAAGAAGCATATTAGCTAACTAAAAATACAAGGCAATAATACAAGAGATGCCTCAAAGAAGCCTGTGCCCAGAAAGCCAAAGCTGTAGGAGCTTGCTGAAAAGCTGAGAGGATTTGGGTGGGCACCCTGGAAGACATAGAATGTCAGCTCAGGCTTGAAGGATAGGTAAGGTTCATTTACCTGGAGAGATGGGAGAAAAGAATTCCAGGTTAGAGAGGAAGGTTTCAAGGACTTTAGGGTAGAGTTGCCTTCAACATAAGGAAGATCTTTCCAGCACCTGGAGCTGTCCAACATGAGAATGGGCTGCCTTTAGAGGCTGTCGTGATAATAACGTTTCCCATTTCTATAGCAACTTAAGTTTACAAAATTATTTCCTGGAAATAACTTTATGTGTTATATAGCATAAGTATTGCTATTATTATCCCCATGGAGGTGTTGAAGGGTCAGTATGGTTCAGGTGACCAAGTGCTATTGTTGTCATCCAGAAGATCTGAGTGGGATTCCCATCTCTGACTCATAGCAGTTGTGTGATTCTGGTCATGTCCTTTAACCTCTCTGTGGTGTGGGCAACCCTCCTAGGAAATCTAATTAAGTCAAAGATGGGTCACAGCTCTTCATGGGAGTGTCCTGAATTAAGCATGTTCTAACATTCAACCCACGCATGAGATGAAGAAGAGAGACTTTTCTCTTATTTCTTTCTCCTTATGGTCTCCCAAACTGTCTATCCCTTCCTTATAAAAGTCAAATACAAGGCAAAGGAGAGGAGAACAAGCAGAAAAATGGGAAGCAAAGAGGGGGAGAAGAAACTAAGAAAGAAAAAAATGGAAACTTGCAAGAATCAAAAAGGAAAGCCAAAAAAAGAAGGGGAAACCAAGAAGTGATGGGAAAACAAGTAGAGAAGAAGCAAAAAAGGCACGAGAGAGGGAAAGAGGAGACCAAGAAGAAGGAGGGAACCTTCAGGGGAGGGAGGTTAAACCAAGTGGAGGGGAGAAACCCAAGAGAGAGAGGAAATGGAGTGGAGGTCAAGCAAACCTGAGGGGAAAATACGCAGCATCAATTTGCACCCCCTCACGGCAATACAATATAGTGGGAAGAATAATGATAAAGTCAGTGTCAGACGATTTGTTGTCAGAGGACCTGGGTCTGAGACTTGGTTTAGCCACTCTTCACTTGTTCACCTTGGGCAAGTTGGAAGTGGTGCCATGGGAAATGGGCGGTCCAAGACACTGGATTCCACTGCTAACTCTGCAGCTTCCCCCATGTATGTGCTGTCTCCTCTATTAGAATGGAAGTTCCTTGAAGGCAAGGATTGTCTTACTCCTGTATTTGTATTCCCAGTGCTTGGTCCATGGAAAGCACTTAAGCAAGGCTTTTCATTCATTCAGTTATTCTATTTTTAAATTTTTTTATTTAATTTTTAATTTATGGATTAAAACAAGTATATCCATAACATAGTATAATAAAATAAAAGATGATTACACATGAAATTTTAAAGGAAAGTCTTTGAAAGTATCTCAGATTTCCATAGCACTTTAAGTTTTATCTTCAGCTAAAGACCATGTCCAATAGAGATCTCATTGTTCCAAAGAGGTAGACCCTGAATTCCCAAAGACTGTGCTGGTGGAGAACAAAAGCCTTGGCGGGCTCCACCCAGCTGCAGAGGTCTCGTAATGACTGTCATTAGCAAAAGACCAGCTTGGCTGAGAGATAGAGGCTCATACCTAGGCTAACGGAGGAGGAAGGAACTTCTCAAGCATGGTCATCTCAAAGGCTTGTGACTAAGTCACAGAAAGGCTGCCATCTGCATAAGATCCTATAAGATAGACAGGGCTGCAGATAATAATAGTATAATAGATAATAAGTATATGGAGATATTAATATAATATATATGATAGATGATAGTATAATAGATAATAAAATAGTAATAATAATAATCTTCAGTTTACAGGTGGGGAAACCAAGCCTCAGAAGGAAGAAAGTGCCTTATGTGAGGCCACATAGCCAGCAAGCATCAAACATAAGATTCAAACCCAAGTCTCTCCAAATTCCAAATACATTACTCTCTCCACTGTGGTATGCTGCCCCCTGAAATGTCACCCCACCTTCTTCTGGCTCAGATACATAATTTAGATGCAATCCCTGGGACTGCTAACTCATTTACCAACCCACAACTTAGCTTTAAACCCTGTTCTCCATACCCCACCTTGATTAGTTCTAAAACTGAATAACAAATCAGCAAATGCTACAAATCAGAGTTTGACTTATCATTTTGGGTTTTTTCTGGACTTAAGAAAATAATGAATAAAATCTCAATAATGCAGATTAAGCTTAAGAGTATATTCTGGTGCATTAATTTTATGGAGCTGGTTGTTAAACATTTACCAGCACAGCATAGCTTTCATCCCATTTTCAAGTGACATCACTTCACGCAAAGATAGTTATCAAGTACCCTCTAAATCTTTTGTCCTCTAAGCCAAACAGCTCCAGTTCCTTCAACTTCATACAATTTGAATTCAAGGCCTCTTCACTATCCTAGTCACTGTCTAAACACTCTCAAGATCATCAATGTCATCCCTAAATTGTAGGTCCTAAAACCAAACCCAATAGTCCAGCTATGGTATGAAATTGCTTTTTTAAAAACATTTCAAAGTTCAGTTTCCTATAACAATTTCTCTCTGAAAAGATCTGTCAGTTGGCAGACTAACCTTTCCAAACCCCCCAAACATGATTATATGGAGTATAATCTAATTAACTCAATTTGGACAGGGTTTATTTGAATAATTTAATGTACACCTGCACCATTCCATCAATATTTTTTTAAATTAAGTAATTAACTTTGCAGTGGCAAGTTGCTCTAATTCCCAGCAAGTACCAAGCAACAAAAGTTCAATAGATGAAGTCTCAGGAGAGATGAGATTAGTATTTGTCCCCTTGGCTTCTAGTCTTTCCAGCCAGAACATTATTTGTAATTGATATTAGCATCTGTAGGCACTGATTCAGTGCTCCAGGGTCTGTTTGCAACTGAGAAACAAATCTGTAAGTCAGGGAAGTAACAGAGCCAATTAGTCCGTTGGCGCATTATTGATAATAAATTGAATAGTCAAGATATCTCATCCTAAAGGAGCTCATTTGATGAGATGGTGTCCCAGCTGGAATTTGGACAGGACTATTAGTGATTAAAGAAAAGAATTACTCAAATAATATCACTCATTTCTAATGCATTCCTCATGACAAACATGAGAGATAGTCATTATTCCCATTTTATAGTTGGGGAAACAAGATCCAAGATATGCAGGCTTATACAGACTGGGTTCAGTCTTGTTGACAGTCCTAAAAATCATGACTGTTTTGCCCCCACTCAGAGTTCCCTTTTGGAAATCTCAGAATATAGGTTGCGTTTAGGCGTCCACAGATAAGGGTTTCAAAGTTCCTATAGAAGCACTCAGGTTAACAATGCGTGCCATGTATAGGACAGACCTTATTTCTCCCCACAAAATATAAAGAAAAACCATAAAGGACACACAATAACTCTTAAACAACTGATACAATTCCCTCCACCTCCACTTACTCCAATTTTTTCTCAAGGACTATATATAGCTGTCTAGAATAATGTCCTGTAGTTTGGGATCCCCTTGAGATAGAAAACAAACTTGGGTTCCTAAAGAATCAATACCCTAACATTCCAGTGAGCCCCATCCTTTACCCCAAGGAGAAGGAACTTTTCTGCCATCCCACAATGAGCATCAAACCTATCATAGCCTAGCTCCAAGGGCAGGGCTTTTGTGCTCTATGCCACCCTCCCTCTGCCACCTAAAACTCCTTCAAAGGCTATGCTTCTTTTATGGAGGAACTTTTATGAAAAGACAAGAAGGACACCATCCAGTTGTTTAAAGAAAAGTATATAAATTCCCTACATTTCAACTGTCAGCTCAGCCAGAATATAGGGGTCATTAAGACCAGCAAGTGAAAACAGTTTGTAAACATGGAGTCTCTAATGTGTTGAGCCATTCCCGATCACACTGTGATAACACAGCTGTAATTAGGAGAGCTATCTTCTGTCAAGAGGACCATAAAAGGTGTTATTTACACCCTGCCTCTGGCCAAAAATACCCTCCATATGGAATGTCTTCTTAAATACCTCAATTCCCAATGAAAATAATTCACTTTTATACTTGAAAGTTCACATCTATTCATACAAAGAAACATTTTGAGCTCTGAATATAAACCCTTGCATTGTGGGTTCAAAGTCTATGTTTGAGGTTCGGCAATGAATTTTGGAGATGGGAATGGAAAATGGATGAGATGGACCCAAGCCATGAAAATTCCACGATGGCATTTGAAAATCAAAGCCATTGCAAAGTGGAATGGTCTGCCTAGGTGGTGTAGTTAAATAGAGCCCTGAACTAGGATTCAGGAAGGCCTGAATTCAGATCTTGCATCAGACACTTCCTAGCCATATGACCCTTGGTAAGTCAATTTCTCTGAGCTTTGGTCTCCTCATCTATAAAATTAGGAAGTTGGATGAGCTGGTCTCTAAAGTTTCTTTTACCTAAACCCAAGAGCCTATCCTTAGTACGTAATAGGTTGCTGCTACTGTTGTCCATCCTTTGTTTTTGAAGATGACCATTGACATCACAGGGTGATATCTTGACTTGCAAGCGAATTGGATTTTAGTGATGCAGAGTCAGCTTCATATAATATCTTCCCCCTTACCGGAGGGCTTCCAACCTATGATGGATGACCATATGTCGAGTATACAGTAAAGAAGATTCTTCATCAGGTATGAGCTGAGCCAGATGGCTGTTGACATCCCTTCCAACTCTGACATCCTGTGGGGCTGCAGAGTTGGGGACTATGGACAGCTGTGGGGATTGGGAAGCCCAGGCCAACCATCCTTTTTTTAAAAAAGCAGGATATTGTGCTTTCCTGACACACAGAATCATTCCATAGTCAAGGTCACCAATTGCTGACCTTGGCCACCCAATTCTCATCTGATGAAGACTTTTGTCTTACAGAGTATATGCCCAATGCAAGGAAATCAAAAGGACCCTGAATTCTTCCGGGCATGAAAATCGACCCTTTGGCCCACTGGACTTAGGTGGTTTCTCCTTTTCATTTCTTTTCTTTCCCCGAGGGTGAAAAATCGGCCCAAAGTAACACCAAGTGAATAATTCATGGGCCATTTATAATTTACGTTGGATTTAACAGAAGTAGGGCCATAAGTGGTTGTCTATTAACTATTTATGATCTCACCCAGCCAGCTGACAAGCCAGTCCGGGTGAGAAGATCACAGCCATGCCGCCATGTTTTATTTAAACATTATTAAAATGACACAGTCTGCAGCGATGGCTTCCATTCTGCTTGGTGTTAGACTCTCCTGTGAAGTAGCCTTCAGGTCCCTATGAGCCCATGACTGGGTGATCCTTGGGAGAACTGCTTTCTTTGTACTCTCCTCCTAAGAAGACTAAGCTTCTCATCCTCCTTCAACACTTGCCTCTCTCCTTCACTAACACATCTTCTACGGGTCATAAGACCATAAGATTTTTTTAGTGTGAGAAGAAACCTAAACTGAGGCCCACAGAGAAGGGTTTTGGCTATGGTCATATGAAAGCAAGAGATAGAGACACCATTTGAACCAAATTCCAAATTCAGGGTCCTTTCCCTTCCATGAAACTGAATCTGTTCTGGTAAAATACACTTTAAGAGTGGTGTACTAGGGGAAAAATGGCACTGGAAAAATTGGCTCATCTCAAGCTGAATCAACCAATTAGCAAACATTAATTAAGTACCAATTGTATTCCAGATGTTCTGCTAGGGAATCCAAAGACAAACATGAAAATGACTTCTGCCCTCAAAAAACTTATACCCTTGCTCTACCACTTACAATCCATATGATCTTGGGCAAGTCCAATGGAATGTTTGTTTTTATCTTTTTATACCCAGAACTTAGGTTGGTTAGGTGGGCCTGGGGTCACGAAGACCTGAGTTCAAACCTGGCCTCAGACAGTTATTAGCTATGTGACCCTGAGCAAGTCTGTTTGCCTCAGTTTCCCCATCTGTAAAATGAGTTGAAGAAGGAAATGGCAAACCATTTCAGTATCTTTGCCAAGAAAACCCCAAATTGGGTCAAGAAGAGTTAGACATGACTGAAATGACTGAACAACAGGAACAAAACCCAACATTTAGCATAGGGCCTGGCAGATATAATGACAAGAGCAACAATAACAATTATAACTGGCATTTATATGGTTCTGTAAATTTTGCAAAGCATTTTACATCTGTTATTTGACCCTTACAACTCTGTGAGATAGGTGCTCTTATGATCCTTTTCTATAGATGAGGAAACTGAGGCTGGGGTTAAGTGATTTGCCCAGGGTCACACAGTAAGTCCACACTCTACTATACTGCATAGTAAGCACTTAGTAAATATTTGCTGAATCAATTTGAAATGAAGTCACTTCTCTCTGAGTGTCAGTAGGCACTCATCGAATGTTTGTTCTACTAAATTCAGTTCCTTCATCACTAAAATGAGAGTGGTAACATTCCAATAACATTCTTAGTGGCAGTTGGAATGTTACCCTATTCTCTTAGGGCTATCATGACAACAAAGGGCTTATTGTGCCCAGAGCAATTTGAAATCATCAAGCACTAATGACCTGGCAGGTAGGTTGATTTTTATCTCTGGATCTAGCAACTGTCTGAACATCAGCTGTGCACTCACAGCTTTGGTGGGGGCTCAGGGGCAAGTGTGGAAAAGAGAGAAAAGCAGTGTCTGGTTGTACAGAGGAAGCAGTCAGAGCCCGAAGACAGAAGTCTGAGCTTCTATTGGGACTCAAATTGAGTTAACGGACTTTTCCAATAGCCAGTTGTGTGACTTCACCCTCCTGACTCAGTAGCCTTGGTTGTAAAATGGTGATCATTCTAACTGTATGACACATGCACCTCACAGGTTGTTGTGAGAAGCAAATGCAGATGTGCATGCCTTCCCATAACTACATTCTGTGATCTCTGGATCTGTGTTAATAAGGAACCATTGAATGTCAGAGCTGGGAGGGACATTAGAACATAGAATGTCAGAGCTGGGAGGGACTTTAGAAGATGGAATGTCAGAGCTGGGAGGGACCTTAGAACATAGAATGTCAGAGCTGGGAGGGACATTAGAACAAAGAATGTCAGAGCTGGGAGGAGCCTTGGAATACAGAATGTCAGAATTAGAAGGGGATTTAGAAACAAGGCATGTCAGAGTTCAGGGTGTGGGTCTTAGAACATGGAACGTCCAAACTAGAAGGGACGTCAGACCATCAAATACTGAATGTTAGGTGTGGGAAGGACCTTAGACTAGAGAATGTCAGAACTGAGAAGAACCTTAGAACATAGAATATCAGAGCTCAGGGGGTGCTTTAAGGCCTGGAATGTCAGTAGTGACAGGGACAGTAGGAGAACTCATAGAACAAACATCACTGAAGGGTGAAGGTTGAACATAAAACATAGAAAGTCAGAGCTGGAAAGAACCTTAAGGGATATTTAGTACAATTTCCTCATTTAACAGGCGGGAAAACTAAAGCTCCCACAAATACTATGCTTTGTCCCAGATCACATGGGGTGTCAGTAATTCATCCTAAATTAATCTCTATTTCTCAGGCTGAAAGCAGAGTGGTATTGGTGAAACTACTCTTCAGTAACAAGGAAATCTACTTCACTACACAGTAATCTGAGGTTAATGAAGACCGGAGAGAAAGATGCTAGAGGAACAAAGTCCCCAGCAGGAAGTCCTACCTTCCAGCCTCAGGACACTAACCATTGTGCAGTCCTGCTCCCCACTCTCAGAAGAGCCTCCAAGAATGAGTGGGGAGTTGGCTTCATTGATGGAAGCATGTCTCTAATGAGGCTAGGATGAAGGGTTTACTCTCCATGTTAGGAGTCATAGAACCTTAAGCTAATATCTTTATTGTACAAAGAAAGAAGGTAAGGCCCAGAGAAGGGCCTCAACTATCTAAGCCACATAGGTCTAGGCCATTTTGTATTGTTCTATTCTAGGCTCCACATGACCAAATCTCCAAGACTTGCCCACCATCTTGCATTGGAATGACAATGCTTATAAGGAGGGTCATATGATTATAAACCATCAGCTGGAAGGGACTCCAGAGGCCACCTAGTCCAACTCCCTCATTTCACAGAGGAAGAAACTAAAGTCCAGATTTGAGTATATCACACCCCACCCCATCTCAATAAACTTCAGCATTTCCCTCTTACCTTCAGGAAGAAATATGGAGAGCTCTGTTTGGCATTCAAAGCCCTGTATAACCTGGGGACAGTGATGGAGGAGAGGCTCCAGCAAAGTTTAGATGGTGCCTGAAATATTACCCAGTTCATATAAACACTAGGTGTAGACTTCCAGGAGACAAATCACCACCACAGGTAGTTTTGACAGTTCTAAAGTCAGTCTTAGTGCCGAATGATCAGATTCATCTTTTTTTAAGATTCCTAGGGATCTATGCCTGGGGGGGGGGAGGTGCGAGGGACTCTAACCATTGCTCCATGGTGCTATAAACTGCTATAAACTGCCACCTCTCCCCTACCTGGTCACAGTTACTCAAGTTGTCAGCATCATATCCATGAGGAAATGGAAACCCAAATCTACCCACTAGGAGCCATTTTCACAGTATGGCTTGGATCTAATGTCCATGATAACTCCTTATCTGAACCTGTGACTTTGGTTCCTGTGTGGGGAAGTCCCTGGGGTGAAAATACACACACACACACACACACACACACACACACACACGCACATGCACACACACAGATACAGATAAGCAATTTGTCTATAACTGCCAGAGTGCTAGATTTGGAGTCAGGAAGACCTGAGTTCAAATGTGACGTCAGACATTTACCAGTTTCGTGACTTACTTCAGTCAAGGGCCAGCTTTGGGATATTCTCATTGATGGGAGTAAGAGCATAAACCTTTACATAAACTTTCACAAAAAAGCAGACATCCTAAACTCTAGGTATCAATCTGTAATCCACCTGTGCCTCCTGACTTTCCCTCATGGATCCAGAAAATTTCTTGTAAAATTAGATCAAACAGCAGGGTCAGAGGACATCAAAACATTAGAACATCTTTGGTTCAGAATGCCTGAGATTCCCTCCCAGCTCTGACACTTTCTAACTGGGTGAAAACAAATGAGAGACTCAACCCCTCTCAGCCTCAGTTTCCTCTTCTATGAAATGAAAGGGTCATACTAGATGGCCTTTGAGGTCCCTTCCATCTATGCCCAAAAAAACCCCTCTAATTGCTAGCTGTGTGACCTTGGGCAAGTCGCTTAACCCCAACTGCCTTGCCTTCTCCCTCCAAAAGAAAGCGCAAGACATGAGATAGAGAACCAATGGGAATCAAAGAATCATTGAGCTAGAACTAAACAGGGGCCCAATCTCTTCACTTTAAGAAGATTCCTGAGACCCATCAGTGACTCTGTGAGTGGGGCTGAGGAGGCAAGCTAGCCACCATCCTAGAAATACCCAAATCACAAATCAGAGCTCTTCTCACTATCTTTCTCTGAGGCATACTTTCTGTATTCTCTTTCTATTTATTCCGTGTATACTTATGCATATTCTTGCTATCTCTCCCATCCAAATGTAAGAGATTGTGTCATTTATTGTTTGCATATGCCCATTGCCTAGTCCAGAGCCTGGCATGTACTAGGCATTAAATAAAAGTTCACCAATTGGTTGGTTGATAAAATATCCCTGATCAATGAATTCCTAGCCTCTTCTTGAATACCTCCAGTGATGGGCAACTCTATCTCAAGAGTCAGCCCATTCCATTTTGGGAGAACTTCAATCATATCACTTTTTGCTTCCCCATCTGGGCAGAGACTAGCCAGCTGTCCATTCCGCCATCAATCATCACCCTCATTTTCACTGTCATCAGGGCTGACATTCATATGGCATTGCTAAGTCAAAAAAACTGTTCTTCCATATACTGTATTGTTGGGACCTCATAGCATCCTGTGGGGGGAGGGCAGGTATTCCAGATATCATGATCCCCATTTGACAGATGAGGAGACTGAAGCTCAGAAATGATAAATGACTTTCCTTTGGTCACACAGCTAGAAAGGATTCAAGCCCTCACCTCCTCCACTCCACATCATCACCATTCTCTTCTGGGTTTCCCAGATCCTCTTAAACTTTGGGTTGCATCACAACATGGCACAGTGGAAAGAGGACTGGGCCTGGGTTGAAATCTTGGCTCTTCTGATCCTTGCCTGTGCGACCTTGAACAATTCCTTGGGGTGGGGTAGGGGAGAAGGGCAGAGCATTAGGGCAGAAATAATGGATTCTCAGGGCTCTAAAAAGAATATCAAATTAGTCCAAGGGCAAAATGTCCCAGCACCAGGATGATGAAGGGGCTGGATGATTTAAGACCAGAATATTTCTTTCTCCATAATGGCAAGTAGAGGCACTGGCAAAAGTACATTTACTTAAATTAATGGGGAAATAGCTTCGTTCTTATTTCTTTTTCCAGGAAGAGAAGTTTCATTGATGGGGTAATGGATTGTGATGGGGATGTGGTGGCACCATGGCGCAATCTGTAAATCAGTCGCATGAAACAACATGCTGCCTTTAAAGCTCAAACCAACAGTGACAAATGTACTTGGCCAGGGAAGGAGTGGGCAGGAATGGGAGAGTAAAAATCCATCAACATCTGTCTTCTTTGTTCTTTTCTAAACTGTATCCCAGGGCCCTGTGATATTTCTTAGCCTTTTAAAGGAGTGTGATTTCTCAGGGCAACCCGTCTCTGACTCCTGTGTAGGGAAAAAGGACACAGTGATTGTGACCCAGGGGTTTTAGACGAGGTGCTGAGGACTGGAGACAACAGGAGTCCCCAGGAGACCTGCTTGTCACAGAATCACATCATAGTTCAGACACAGAAGACCTGTGTTCAAATCCTAGCTCTTCTCTCCCTAAGATGTAACCTAGATTGTGAGCTCCTTGAGAGGAGACACTATCTTTTGCCTTCTTTGTATCTCCATGGCTTAGCACCATGCCTAACACACATAATAGGGGCTAAATAAATGCTTATTGACAATTTCAGGGCTTCAGTTTCCTCATCTGTAAAATGAGAGGGCTGACCTAGATGACTTCTGAGGTCCCTCTTGGTTCTAGAATAGCTGGTTCCTGAATCCAGATGGTTCTGGAAGAGAAAGTGAGGTTGGTGACCTTGCATAGCCCTCCCTCACTCAAATCAAAGTCAACTGCAAGTCATGTCATCATTTCCTTGATGCCATGGTCCTTTCCAAAAACAAAAGACAAACACAAGATGTGTAAAAGGAGGCAGTTGGACCCTAACATTCTATGATTCCAATGCCCATTGGGCAGGATGTCATGGAACGAATCCTAGATTTGGAGTCAGAGCAGATGGATTGGTCTGGTTTATCGTTGTTATGCACTGGAAGGAATATTGGACCTAGGGTCAGGAGCCCCAGATTAGATTACATCTAACAATTAATGACTCTGGACAAGTCACTGACCCTCAGATTCCCATCCTAGAAAATGGGAATAATGATATTGTATGACCAACTTCAAATGGGGGCATTTTGAGGAAAACTTAAAGGGAGTTGCCAGCATCATCATCATCATTATTACTACATAGGATTATTATTGTTGTTATTGATATTATTATTATTATTATTATTATAGAAGCAGATGGCTTTAGTAGACAGATGGGCCATTCTTGGAGTTGGGAAGACAGGTTCAAGTCCTATCTCTGCTGTGTACTAGCTGGGTAACCCTGGGAAAATTATTGAAGCTCTTAGTGACCCCAGACAGCATAATAACAACAATAATAGCATTTCTGTAAAAGCACTTTACAAATATTATATTATTTTATCTTTACAATAACCATGGGAGGCAAATGTTGAGACAGATGGAGGTGAAGAGACTTGCCCAGGGTCACACAATAAGTAAGTGTCTGAGGTCATATTTGAACTCAGGTCTTCCTGACTCTAGATCTAGAGCTTTATCTACCAATACCTACCTGCAGTTAGAGATAAGCTGCCCATCTGCATCTCAGGGGAAGGGAGAAATTTCACCCCAGGGAATTCCCCACACAGATGAAGTCAAAGCTTCAGACAGGGATTACAGTGATCATGACTTTATCACCCCAACCTGTTAATTGATGTTAGGTTCTCCCGTGA
Source organism: Pseudochirops corinnae (assembly GCA_028646515.1). Classification (NCBI taxonomy): domain Eukaryota; kingdom Metazoa; phylum Chordata; class Mammalia; order Diprotodontia; family Pseudocheiridae; genus Pseudochirops; species Pseudochirops corinnae. The sequence goes on along the minus strand of CM053587.1, from coordinate 341,734,742 downwards.
GGAAACACTCTACACCTCCTCCTTCTCATGACTTCTAACCATCCTCATCAATGGCATCATGATTTCTTTTTACTGTTGTCTTAAGACAACAGGATTGCAGATTTTTAAAGGAACCTTAAAGATTCCTTCCTATCAACTCCTTTGTGTTCTAGAGGAGAAAACCTGAGGCTCAGAGAGAGGAAGGGACTTTACCTCAAGGCTGCAGAGCAAAGAAGGGGCAAAGCTGGATCTGGAAATCAGCGTCTCATCTTTCAGCTCATGGCTCTTTCCATCAATCTATATATTGTCTCCTCTTTTTAAGTCTATGTGTGTCTTTCTTGCTGGATGTGTCTTTTATCACACGTACATATTTAGTTATCCTGTACCATCTTACTAGATTATAAGCCCTTGCAAAGGGATGTATGGATATTTTTTAAATTAATTGTATTTTTGATTGAATAAAATTTATTTTCTCTCCTTCCTATGTACCCATACCCATGAAAAAAAAAGAAAAATAAAATTCTCACAATAAATATACATCATCAAGCAAAACTAATTTCTGAATTAACTGCCTATGTCCCAGTCTGCACGTCTCTGTCAGGAGATGGGTAGCGTAATCCAATATGGCTCCTCTCTGGAGCTGTGGTTAGTCACTGCATTGATCAGAGTTTTAAAAACACTCAAAGCTGTTTCTCTTTACAATGGTGTTGTTATTATATAAATTATTCTCCTAATTCTGTTCTCTTCACTCTCTGCATCAGTTCATACAAGTCTTCCCAGGTTTCTCTGATATCGTTTCCTTGATCATTTCTTAAGGAATGATGGTATCCCATCACATTTACATACTGTAATTTATTCAACTCTTCCCAGTTAATGGGCACCATCTAAATTTCAAGTCCTTTGCCAATACAAAAAAAAATTGTATGTCTATGTCCTTTTCTTCTTTTTCTGATCTCTTCGTGATTGAATTCTTTCTGTCCTCATGGTGCCTAGCGGTAGTGTTGAGTACATAGTTAGCATTTGTTTAGAATCATACAATCTCAGAGCTCTAATGGACCTGACTGGCCACTTAGTCCAACATATATCTGAACAAGAATCCTCTCCACAGCATATCCAACAAAGGCATGGTAAGCCCCCTAATGACAAGAAAACTACTACCCCCAAGGCAGCTTTCCACTTTTGTACAGCTCCAATCATCAGAAGGGACAATTAGTTGGTGCCATAGTACAAAGAGCACCAGGTCTGGAATCAGGATGGCTCATTTTCCTGAGTTCAAATCTGGCCTTAGACACTTATTAGCTGTGTGACCCTGGGCAAATCACTTAACCCTGTTTGCCTCAGTTTCCTCATCTGTAAAACGAGCTGGAGAAGAAAATGACAAACCCCTCCAGTACCTCTGCCAAGAAAAGCCCAAATGGGATCATGAAGGGTCAGATGCCACTGAAATCACCAAACAACAACAATCATCAGCAAGTTTTTCATTATATAAGAACTAGATTTGCTTCTCTGCAACTTTAAGTCATTAGTCTGCCCTCTGGGGACAAGCAGATCAAATGTAACCACTTTTTGACATGACAGCCCTTCAAACACCTGAACTAATTTCTGATTCCTTTCCTTCCAAGGCTAAATATCCCCAGGTCTTTCACTTGATCCAAACACAACATGATCTTGTTGCCCTTCTCCAACCTGGCTGCCCTCCTCTGAATTATCTTCAGATTATCAGTGTACTTTCTGGATATTATGTTTCATGGTCCTTGGATGGATGGATGGATGGATGGATGGATGGATGGATGGATGGATGGAAAGATGATACTGAGGCTTCCTTGCCTCAACTGTATCCCAGGGCTAGACAAAATACTTAAGAAATGGTTTGATCAGGGCAGGTAATGGCACTAATACCACCTATCTATTTCTCTGTACTATGTTTCATGGTTGATGAAAAGATAGATGGATGAATGAATGACAGAAGTATTAAGGCTTCCTTAGCTTCAGATTTGTGTTAGAGCTACAATACTCTGGATGCAGTCTGACCAGGTCTGAGAATGGTGCTACTATCACCTACCTGCTCCTGGTATGTTTCATGGTGAATGGATGGCTGGGGATAGAAGACAGAGATGCTAAGGCTACCTTTCCTCTCATAGTACAACTTCCTTAAAAATTCATTAGGCGGTGTGATTACAGACATCACAGAGCCAGATGTCTGCAATTTCATTCAATTCAGCCAACACCAGAAGGACCAGAATTTAAGAGTATCTTGAAGGAGCAACCTGTGTCATTTAACAATTCAATACTAATAGGTAGAATATTTCATTTCTTTTATTATTAGAAAAGTCTTTAGTATTTGAAATTTGGAAAATAAATTATGCATTATATGATGCATCTGGTCTTCTAGTGCAATGTCTATGACATAAAAGAAATTGTATAAATCAAATGTGAAATGCCCCTGCCTTCAAGGAGTTGACTTCCTACATGCCAGATTGAGCAAAAGGTCGCATTGTTACAGACAAAACTGAGAAGACACTCCCGGTCATCTATCAGTCTTTTCAGCCCCTCTTAGGAAGGGCTTCATTACCAGCAGTACCAAAGCTAAAATGGAAGAGTGAAAAGGAAAGAGGGGGAAAAGACATGCACCATCACCATTTTAAAAGGAATGAAGCTTTCTATAGAGCAGTGGTTCTCCACCTGTGGGTCACAACCTCTTTGGGGTCGAACAGTTCTTTCACAGGGGTTGCCTAAGAGCATTGGAAAACACATATTTATAGTCTTAGGAACTGAGACACCGCTCATCTATCCGTTTCCAGGTGGGTCTGCCCACATGCAGATATGCCCACATATGAGTATTAAATGGTCGCAGCATTAGGAAGGTTGAGAACCACTGCTGTAGAGGGTCTGGTTCCCTTCCTCCTTTAATTAAATCCCTACAGAGGGACCTTGAGGAGAGATAAGTCAAATATATGCTTTCTATGCCTTGTACATCACAACCCCCCTTTGCATGGAGGCTCCAATCCTGCCTCCCCCAGCTGCCCCCTTCCTGCTCAGTTTACCTTGTATTTACACTGTATATATTTTTGTATCTGCTTATCTGTGTTCATAATTTCCCCTGACAGAATGTAAGCATCCTGAGAACAGGAACTGTTCCTTGTTTTGCTTTTTTAGCTTTGCATTCCCAGCAGACGCCCATAATGAGTGTTCATTGCCTAACAGATAGTAAGTGCTTAATAAATGATTGATTGGTTAGTTGATTGAGCTCACACTTGCCTTTCACTAAGACACAAGCCCAGCTTGGGCCCAATGGGGCAGACCTGACCCATGGGATATCAAACATTCCTGAGCCATTTACAAGTTTCCTGTCTCTGAAACAGAGCTTGTCTGCCTTTCCCAGACAACCATGGGGGCCCATGAGATTCCAGTTTGGGTCATCTGGACTCTTCACAAGACTTCAGTTCTCTGCTGTGAACAGGAACTCACACAAAGAGCAACCCAACCCCTTCCATGCTCCCTCCTACTCCCTACCACCAACTCTCCCCCAGGAGCTTGTCAGAGATAAAATCATCCTTGATGATATAAGAGAGACTGCAGCAGTGGCCTGTGAAGTATTATGGCCAATTGGTAAGAGACCTGTTGTGAAACCAGAGCATGGACAGAGTGAAGAAGGGAAGTCACCAGTAGTTCTGAGGCTTGGGGCCAATCTCCAGCACACTGGCTGATTTTCTCTGAGAAAATGATACTACAGGCTAGAAGACAAGGGGTCTGATTCTAGCACCAGAGCTATGGGGATTAGTGGGAATGAGTGCTGATGGGCTTGGGAGGGGAAATTAGGCAGCCTGAGATGAGACACCAAGGTCTTAGTCTGTCAAACTGTTAGTAATCCCTGCAGGGGACCAGGCTGAGCAACAACAAACTCAGTTCTGATAAGAACCAGAGAAACTAGTCAGAAATGGGAAGGCAGTGGAAAATGCACTCAGTGCCTGCCAACAATTAACTGGGGGACTCTTTTGAGTCACCTTTGAGCCACTCTGGACCTCAGCTTATAAATAGCAGCGTATGAGCTAGAACCAAGATCTTCACCCACTGAGGATTAAAAGTGTTTGAAATTTAATATTGAAAGTGTTAAAGTTCCCAGTCTGCTAGCCTCAGAGCCACTGGCATCAACGTTCCTTTTGGGATCCCCCCCCTAGTTATTGGGGCCTTCCCTTTCCAGACTGACTGTGTCTGGTCTGGGGACATGTAGCTCCTGGGGCCATGTTATCTCCCCATATTCCAAAAAGATCATCAGCTCTTTGAGGGGAGGGATTGCTCCATTCTTGCCTTTGTATGCCAAGGGCTGGCAGATGTGGTGGTGACTGCCCCTTAGCAGGACCAGGGAGGCAGCAGTTTCCACTTACCAGATCAAGGCACTGCCGGCTGGTCTCGGCCTCCTGCTTCGTCAGCTCCGCCATGTCTGCTTTCATCTCCTCCATCCTTCTCTGGTAATACTGGCAGGACTCCTTCTGCTCAGTCTCAGAGGTCACGGCCTTCTCCAGCTCCTCACCCATCTTGAGTGCACTGTTCCGAAGCCGAATCACCAGCACCTGGGAAGGTAGAGCAGCTGAACATTAGGGTCCAGAGGCCAGGGCAGAAGGGGGAGAGGGAGAGAGACAGAGACAGAAACAGAAACAGAGAGACACAGAGAGAGAGAGAGAGTAACAGAGAGATAGAGAGACAGAGACATTGACAGAGAGAAGGGGGGAGGGAGGGGGAGAGACAGAGAGACAGAAAGACAAGAAGAGACAGAGAGAGAAGAGACAAGGGGGGATAGACAAACAGAGAGAGAGAAAGACCGACAGAGAGAAAATAGAATAGAGGAGAGACAGAGATAGAGAGAGAGGGAGACAGAGAGACAGAGAGAGACAGAGAATGAGCCTGTTTAGGAAGAGGGATCATTTATTTTTCTTAATCAAAATGGAAACATCCTAAAGAAAGGAGAATTGGGAAAATAAACTACACAACAATGGGCAGGAGAAAGGGGAGTGAAGGCAGGGGAAGGGAGGGGAGGAGAAGAAGGGCTGTGGGTATGGAACATTGCATACACTGTCAGAATCAGGATAAGTGGTTTAGTTTTATTAAATTACTTTTCTTTTTTAAATGACAAGATGGATTTCTGGATAGGAGAGGGAGAGGAAGAGATTAAAAAATGAAAATGATGCAAAAATAAATAATATCTAAAAATAGATTACTTTGTTTCTTGTGTCTTTTACTATGAGGGAGAAAGCTTCCTCCAGATTAGTACGTGACACCATGGATGGGTGTATAGATAGAGACAGACAGACAGACAGGATAGATAGGATAGACAATAGAAAGAAAGAAAGATAGATAGATAGATAGATAGATAGATAGATAGATAGATAGATAGATGGATGAATAGATGGATGGATAGATAGACAAATAGATAGATAATAGATCACCATCCATCTCTGTGCATACTGCAGGATAGATGAATGAAGAGGTAGTTAGAGATACATAAGACAGAGACAGAGATAGAAACATAGGATTTGTATATCATAGATATAAAGTTAGAAGGGACCTTAGAGGATTGTAGGGTGATATCCCTGATATTCTCATCTGCATACAGATCTGTCTCCCCACTTGTGAAAGCATAAGCTCCCTGAAAACAGGGTCTGGTATAACTCTGTCTTTATCTCTACCACAGTGCAGTGACTGGAGCAGCCCCCATCCCCATTTCCCCATCCCTCTATTCCCAATCCTCCATCTCCCCTTCCCCCACTCTCCCATTCCCCATTTCCCCATTCCTGAGGGAGGACCTGTGGTACCAAGGGGTTCAGACTTGGGATTTCCTCAGTGCGGGGAACACCCAGAACTGAACCCCTCTACCCCAACACAGTTTGGCAAGAGGCCTTTACTTTCTATAAACAGCTTCCTACAGGCTCGGGGCCTTGGCTGGAGGCAGACACCCAGGATGTGTCAGAAACTGGAAGGCACATCTCCCTGGCTCCAAGACTGACCTTCTACCCATAATGGTAAGCCCTTAATAAATGCTGAATTGAATTTAAATTAGATGAGATGCCAAGCGTAAAAGTGCTTTGGAAATTTTTGTAAAGTCTACAGAAAATAAAATTGTATTAAATTCCACTCAATTCAACAAATATTTATTAAGTGGTGGAAATACAAAGACAAAAAAAAAAAAAGAAAGTCCTGGTCTCAAGGAGAAAACATTCCAGTAGGTGGGAGGGTAGAGCCCCAGACTTTGCATACCATGGATGGATGGATAGATGGATGGATGGATGGATGGATGATATATAGATAGATAGATAGATAGATAGATAGATAGACAGATAGATAGATAGATAGATGGTTGATAGATAGATCAACCATCCTCCCCCCACCCATGTCCTCCACATTCCAGGCAGTCAGGGCTTCATGCTATTCATTGTACACAACAGCCCATTTCCCACCTCCATGCCTTTGCACAGAATATACACCAGGCTTGAAATGTTTGCCCTTGTCCTCATCATCTTCTAGAATTTGTAGCTTCCTTCAAAGTCTAGCTCAGGGGACACCTGCTGTTTTCCTATTTTTGCCCATTTGTAATGCTCTTACAATAATCAAAATCTCTTTATGTTTGCTCTATGTAATTGATATATAGATATAGATACATAGATAGATAAAATTTTCCTCCAAGAAGACGCTGTTTCTTTTAGTTTTTATATCCCAAGAGCCCAGCACAGTGCCTAGAACATGGTAGGCACCAAATAAAGACCATTCAAATAAAATTAAACATATATACAGGAAAGTAACTACAAGAATTTAAAGAGAGAGAGAGACTATGAAAAATTGGTGGGATGGAGGGTAAGGAGGGAGTACAGGCTTATGCAAAAGTATGGAAGGAGAAGATGAGATGTTTCACTCAAAGAACATGGAATAGTCCAGTTGGACTGGAACACAGGGGTTGGGAAGGGGAGCAATAGGGGGACAGGGAGACCAGAAAGGGTGGCTAATGCACTAGAAGGTTTTAGAACAGAGGATGTCAGGGTTGGAGGAGCCTGAGAACAGGGGATGTCAGAGCTAGGAGGGGCTTTAGAACAGATGATGTCAGGGCTGGGAGGGGCCTTAGAACAGGGGATGTCAGGGCTAGGAGGGGCCTTAGAACAGGGGATGTTAGGGTAGGAAACAATTTTAAGAGAATATAAAGTTAAATGTGGACAATCCTTTCCCTCTTTCCTGCCCCATCATTTTAAAGATGGACAAGCTCAAGGCCACAGAGAAGTGCCTTTCCCAGTCAGATGGCAAGGTTGGTCCCATGAAGTCATGCCCTCCTCGTCCCAAGCTCCCCCTCCCTGGTCTTCCAGAACCCTCGATGTATTGTTGTCTTCCCTCATTGGCATCTTCTCGAGGGTAGTAGATTCCCCTTGTGTTTGTGGCGCCAGTACTTGGCACAGTTCCTGGTGCCCAGTGAGGGCTTCATGATGGTTTTATCACATTGCCTCATCCTCCCTCCCGCTCCCTTATTTACCACCACTATTACTGCTGATGTCAGGAATTTGGATCAATGACCACTGCATTGCTGTGTGACCCTGGTGAAGTCACTTCCCTTTGCCCCTGCCCATTTATCTCTATTTGGAAGAGGGGACAGTTGGACAAGAGGGTCTCCATGGTCTCTCTGGGCACTAAGACTCTACATTCTATCCTTTGTTGGGATCTTCAAGGCAACAATCAGGCCTCACCTCAAATCTCTTAATTTGGACTTTGTGGAACTCCAGCTTGTTCTCCAGGTCACAGATCAATGCTTCCTGGCGGCTGACAATGTTACGATCCACTGCCGTCTTCTCCAGATGCTCGATGCGGGACTGAGCAATGTGCAGCTGGGGCCAGGTGGGAAATCAGAGCAAACCAGAGACTGTCAGTTAGCTGGGAACTCCTGAGACTTTCAACTCAGAAACAGCAAGTATGTGGGCACAGTATTCTGTCCCATCTGTCCCCACCCCCTAACAACCAATTCCCCAATATTGCAATTGGGGTCTGCCCAAGGGAAAGCAGAGCCTGACCATCACTCCACTGCATGCAACGCTTCCCTCCAGATTGCATTAGCTTTGATATGGCTATCTATCCTTCAGGGCAGGGGGCCTTGCGATTCATTAAGACCCCCAGATCATTGTCAGACAAAATGTTGGTGAACTAGATCTCTCCTAATTGGTAAAGTTGAACCGAAGCTCGGTCTTCTACATTTTCCCTATTTGTGTCCATCTTAGATTCAGCTGTAGCCTGTCAAGGGATTTTTTTTGTGTTGTTTTTTGGGGGGAGGCAGGGTGCAGCAATACTGTCATCTAATATATTTGCTATTCTCCCAGCTTTGTGTCATCTACAAATTCAATGGCAAACCACATAGTATGTGATGATATGTGGCCATGGATGTGTGTGCATGTGTGCATGTATGTACACATGTATAAAACTCCACCTTTTATATATTCCATCTGGGAAGTCTGAAGGGAACTTGTCAGACTGATTAGCTGCTTAAGGCAACAATTTGGCCAGAGCAGATTTTCTGTCCTTGTTCATGGGACACTCCAGCCCAGCTATGCTTTCTCAGAGGGGCCGGGGGAGGCTGAGACCTTCCTTGCCTCTCTCCTCCCATCCTAAGAGCAGGCCCAATGCTGGGGCAAGGTAAACTCACCTTTTCCCGGAGGCTTTGCTTCTCCTTCTTTGCTTCTTCCAGACTCAGCTGCAGTTCCTGAATCTGCACGATGTCTTGGGAAGACTGTCAAGACCCAAAACTCCATCAGGACTGTGAGTCTGGCTGCCAACCAGACTGCCCACCTCTCTCCCTCCTCATGCCATCCCATGAGTTTCATAGATAGAATTATAACCTTGTGAGGAAAGTGCTATTATCCCCATTTTACAGATGAGGAGATTGAGGCACAGAACAGTTAAGTGACTTGTTCAGGACTACACAGCTAGCAAGTACCAGTGATTAGGCTGATTGCTCCATCCACTGCACCACCTAGCTGCCCCTGGTGGGGAGGGGACACACACAGGACACACTTTGATTTCTTTGTAATCTTATGCATTTTAAGCTTTTAAAGGCACAGTTCTGAGAAAGAGTCCATACACTTCACCAGACTGCCTGCCAAAGGGATCCATGATAGAAAAAAAGGTGATGAGCTCCTGGTCTAGTCCAGCTCCCTCACTAGTACCAAGGAGAGAGGTGAAACTCATAGATATGTCATGGCTTGTTCATAGCATCCCAGTCCATGACCAGGCATTAACCATCCACCACTTTAGCACATGCTCCATAAAACCAATATACTAGAAAACCAACATACTAGAAACAGCCACCCAATAGGAAAATGCTCAAGCTAACTCAGAGAGGGTCATTCCAGTTGACTCTGAGCTCCATGAGGGTGGACACAGTTTCATGTTTGTCTTTGTATCTACAGCACCTAAGGCAATGCCTTGCATGTAGCAAGAGCTTAATAAATGTTTGTTGAAATATAAATGGAAAAGAGGGAAGAAGATGGAGGAGGAGGAGGAGGAGGAAGAGGAGGAGGAGGAGAAGGAGGAGGAGGAGGAGGACACAGAAAGAACAGAGATAGAAAGAGAAGAGAAAAAGGAGAAAGGGAGGGAGAAAGACAGAGAGGGGGAGAGAGGAGAGACAGAGACAGAGAAAGGGGAGGGAGACAGAGAGAAACAGAGAGAGAGAGAGAAAGAGAGAGAGAGAGAGAGAGAGAGAGAGAGAGAGAGAGAGAGAGAGAGAGAGAGAGAGAGAGAGAGAGAGAGAGAGAGAGAGAATGCAGAAAGAACCCTGAGAGACATGAAACTGGATTGGATAAGTAGCTAGGTGCTGTAGAGGATAGAGCATCATACCTGGAGTCAGGAAGACCTGAATTCACATTCTAATTCTAATGCTTACTACCTATGTGACCCTATACATGTGGCCTCACATCTGTCTGCCTCAATTTCCTCATCTGTAAATGGGAATAATAACAGCACCTACCTCACAGGGTTGTTGTCACAACGGACTGAGATGATACTTGTAAAGTGCTCAGTACAGTGCCTGGAACATGGTAGGTTATTAATCCATGTTTATTTCCTTCCTACAAACATGGTGCATGTCTGCATCCTCCAGGGTCCTGGGCACTGTGGATATCTCTCAGGGCACCTCCCCTAGACTGTCCAAAGATCTGCCCACCCAAACCTGCAAGCCCTGACTGCTGACTGAGCCTCCCAACCTGTGCGATGAGTTCTTTGTGTTTCTTCATTAGCTCATTCAGATCCTCCTGATCTTCATCAATATGTTTCAAGAGGTCGGCTCTCTCCAGCTGCAGCCTATATAATTGTTCATCAACCTGGTGCAAAGAAGGTGGGGAGCTCTTGAGATTAAGAGGAAAGTGAGGCTGGGGTCGGGGATGCCAGGGGAGGCAGGGTCAGGGAGTTGGTAGCTGGGAAGTTCCCTTTTGTCAAGGTGATGTTTTCTTCCCTTTAAAATAAGGGTGTTGGAAGCAAAACTCAGTGTTGTGAAATTATAATGGCCAAGCTTAGCCCCCCACAAAAAAAGATGCATGAGAATATACCTCCTTTCCTTCTTTGCAAGTGGTAGCCTAGGGGTTTGGAGCTCTGTATACAGTGTGAGACTTGTTTGATCCATTGGCCAGTTTTCTTAAACTAGGTTTTTTTCTTCTTTTTTAATGCTTTGTCACAAGGGATTAATGCCTTGGGTAGAGGTAAAACCAGCTGATTCTCAGCACTCTCTGCCTCCTTTTCTGTCTCTACCAGTCTCTGTAGGAGCCTGGCACCATGTGTTTACCTGTGTTTCCTGCCTAGTCATGGCCAACATATCCCTCACCAAGTGGATTGCCCACTGGCAATGAGCATCTCTACACTTAGTCAGCAGACATTTCTGTTGCCAGGACCTCCCAGAGTTTGGGCTCTGGAGATCTTGAGAGGGTCCCTAACACACCATGATGAGCCACAGAGAGGAGGAAAGGTTAAGAATAGGGACAGACTTGGGATTTCCTCTCAGATGAGGAAGCTCCCTCTACCAATGTAGGTCTACACCTTCTCTGTCCCAATTTCAGTCTCAGTCCTAGAGCACTGCCAAAAAAGGCTAAGTGCTTTCCTAGAATCACCTCTAGGACACATCGGAGGCAGGATTTCAGCCCAGCCCATCTGGACCCAAGGCCATTTCATTCTATTACTACTTACTCCATAGATGTCAGAGAAGGCCTGACAATTCTATACAATGACATCCTCAGACACCTCTTCCACTTGCTCATTGTACAGCATCTTTCACTGACAGAATTAGAACCTTGGCATTAGAAGAAGCCAATACAATGGGTAGTGGATTGTTTCCAAGGCTGACTCACTCAGAAGTCCCATCTACAGTGTGTGAACGTGTACACATGCTGGGGAGCCTGGGAGAGGGTGCAGGGTAAATACCAGATTCTTGGTCCTGGTAATGTTCTCCAGCTCACTATGCATGTTCTCTAGGTCCTGGACCAGCAGTTTTTGAGTGTTCTGAGCATCTGCACACTTGGCCTCACTTTCTTCTAGCTGTAGAGAAAAGCAGGAGGGACAGAGAGAGAGAAGAAGGGAGGGAGGGAGAGACAATGTGGGGGCATGGGGAGGGGCACAGAAGACAAGAGAGACCACAGTGAGAGCCAGCCTCCTCCAATTTCTAAAGCTGTCTCCTCAAATTAACTTCCTCCCATCCTCAGCCCGCCCTTCACCAGCAACATTATTTACGGTGAACTCTTGAGTGTTTTCACCTATTAAATTACATTGTAGTGCAATTGAAAAAAAATTATTTTGCCCTCACGGCAGTTAGTTTCTATTTTACAGTCAAAACGGCTCTCGATTTAATGGTTACTGCACCATGAAATAAAGCTGCAAATGAGGCTGGGCACAAGGAAGGCCTTGCTCCAGTGGCCATTCTCACTCACTCTGAAATGGGAGCCCTTAAAACAAATCATCAGTTTCCTGAGTACAAGGCCAGCACCATCTCCCCCTAAGGGCTGGGCCCCTCTTCCTGCTGTCTGTCTGGAAAGTGAGACAGGAAAGGAAGGAATCCCCCAAAATCAAGAAAAGATAATGGAAGAACATCGGGCTGGGGGTTGAGTCCAACTTGCCCATGGATGTACTTGATCACTATGAGCAAGTCACTTCAACCAACAAGCATTTCTTAAATACCTCTTCTGTGTTGGGTGCTGCTCTTCGCATAGGGGACACAAATCTGAATTAAATAAATCACTGTGCTCAAGGAGCTTACAAGGATGTATTTAAGGGCATGAGAATAAAAACAAATAGAGTAGATCAACACAAGAGAGTTGGGGGAATCAGGAAAAGCTTCATGTAGCAAGAGATGCCTGAATCGACTTCACATAAGGAGCATTAAATTCATTTTATGATACTGTCTTTACTGAAGGATCATATTGGGTCATACATTCAAGATGGAAGAGACCCTGTAATGGCAAGCAAAGGAGTACTTACTGCCTTGTTTCAGTTATTCACATATTTAGCACCTTGTATCAGCTCTTCAATAGCCTTTGAGCCCCACCTGTGATTTAAAGGTGGGAGGAAGTTGCTGACACAACAGGAAGGATGGAACAGGAAGGAGAACCACCATATAAAAGCAGGAGCATGAACTGGAACAGAGCAGAACTGAGAAAGAGAACACTTGTGGTGCCCGGCACTCTGTTTGTTTGTTCTGTCTGTGTTGATTTGTGTTTGTTACTTTGTCATATAGAAGCCTTCTGTCTGTTGAATGTGTTACTTTGTCAGATGGGAGGATTTTATCTGTTTAATTGTGTTACTTTGTCAGGTAGAAGAACCTGTCTGTTGACTTGTGTTGATTTCACAAGTAGAAAGTGAATTGATGATGGTGTCAGCAATGTATATGAATGATGTTGTGGCTCTGTTAAGCTTTGTCTTCCCAGAAACAGAAACTGTGAAGGACTTGAGGTAGACTGGTCACTGTGAGCTTCAATATGGAATGGGAACTGGACGAGGAGCTAGACAAGGAGCTGAGAGCTGCCTACCTGCGAATCCAGGTAATGGTTGGGTGAATTCAGGCAAGAGCTGGGAACATGGAAGAGGAACCATGGAATTTGGGAGTCAGCCTTGAGCCAAGATGAAAGGACCTTTCCTTGGGTACTTAGTGCTGACTGACAAGATCATGATTTACTCTGACCAAGGGGTAAGAGAATTTTGTGCTTTGTACCTTGGACACCTTAAGAATAATTGAGGTAGGGGCAGCTAGGTGGCACAGTGAACAGAGCATTGGCCCTGGAGTCAGAAGGACCTGGGTTCAAATCTGGCCTCAGACACTTAACACAAAAAACTAGCCATGTGACCTTGGGCAAGTCACTTAACCCCAATTGCCCTACCTTCCCCCCTCCAAAAAAAAAGGCAAAAAAAAAAAAAGAATGATTGAGTTAAGGATGATTGGAAGCTAGTCTCCAATCAAAAAGAAAGAAGACTTTCTGACTGACTAGATTAAGACAATGTGACCTAGGGGTGGGAGACCTTTGTACTTTGTATCCTGGATATCTTTTGTTTAAAACTATGTGGTCACTTTAGTGATAAGTTGTTATGTTATATCATTGTGAATACTGTACTTTGGTTTCTGTGAATGTTTTGCTTTGGTTTACCACTGAACAAATAGAGAGTTCACTATATTTTGTGATCAGAACCTTAAAGCTATTCACAGCAGCAGTCCTATGGAGAGCTGCTCATCCTTGGCTTTACAGACCCTGAAGGCCATTTAGTCCAATCACCTTTATTTGACTGAGAGGTTGGAAACTAGATAGGATAAGTTAATTGCCCAAGGTCACACAGGCAGGAACATGACAGGTTAAGATTTAGGCTCCTAAGTCCAGAGGTGGAGGGCACCTTGGAAGCTGAGTTCATCCCCTTTGGCCAATGAGGAAATTGAGACCCAGAGATACTGAGTAATTTGACCTGAAGCACATAGGTAGTTCATACTCTTTCTGTCATGACACATTGACAGATTAGAACTGACCCAAAGGAGGGAGAGGAGGATTGTGAGGAGAGAGGAGGCCATGGCATAGGAGGATCTGTTGAAGGAACTGGAGACTTTGGGGAAGAGAAACTTTGGAAAGGAGGCAGCAGTGCGATAGCCATCTCCAAGTGAGGCTGGCAATAGGAGGCAGGATTTGAAGTCAGAAAGATGTGGACTTTGGTGGTGTGACCAGGAACCCCTCTGGGCCTCAATTTACTCATATACAAAAATAAAAGATAAAATACCAATAATATGTGACATTTCTACATCTTTTTAATGTGGGCAAGATACTGTTATATTATGTATGTATATGCACACATATACATATATGCATATCTATATCATTTGATCTTCACAACAACTCTGTGAGGTAGGGACTGATAGCAACCCCATTTCTACAAACAAGGAAATTTAAGCTAAGAAACATAGAACTACAGAATTTGAGGTGAAAGGGACCCAAGTGGCCACATAGTTCAACTCAGCAATTAGCACATTTTTGTTGTTTAGTCACTTTCAGTCATGTCCAACTCTTTGTCATCCCATTTGGAGTTTTCTTGTGAAGATCCTGGAGGGGTTTGCCATTTCCTTCTCCAGCTCATTTTACAGATGAGGAAACTGAGGCAAACAGGGATAAGTGACTTGCCCAGGTCTTGCAGTGGGAAAGTGTCTGATGCTAGATTTGAACTCAGGAAGATGAGTCTCCTTGACTCCAAGCCCAACTCTATCAACTGCACACCCCTTCATCCCAGTCCTTCCTCTCTCTTTCCAATGCCTGAGACCCTGGCTCCAGGCTACAGAGATTTGCCCTGGTTGTGATAGATAGCTAGGCAGCCACAGTCCCTTAGGAGCAAAAGCCTATCAGGTCATACCCCATAGCACTAGAGCTGCAAAGCTCCAAACTGCTGGTGCTGGAGCCAACGATCTTATAATACCAGCAGAACTGAAGCCAGGGCAGACAAATCTATTATCAATAGCACTGCAAAGTTCTGACTTGCTGGTGACAGGTCAAAGAACTAAGGAATAGATGAACAGTCTTGTCCAGGAAAAGACCCTGTGTGTGGGAAAGGCTATTCAGCACTCCACCAAGCCTGAGAGAAAGAGCAAAATACCCAGCTGATGCCTGTACTAACCATTCAAAAGTCAGTTGGCGCAGAGATCCAGGCTGGTGAGCCATGAACCATGAACCACAGTGAACCATGCTCAGTGTGGAATGAGGTTGTGATGCTTTGAGATTTAGCCCCCAAAGAAATAACCACCAGTGAAAGCCTTATATGAACTGATGCAAAGTGAAGTAAACAGAACCAGGAGAATATTGTACACAGTAACAGCAATATTTGAGCAGCAACTATGAAGAACTGTGAATGACTTAGATATTCTCAGCAATGCAATGATCCAAGAGAAGCCCAAAGGATTAATGGTGAAGAATACCATCCACCTCCAGAGAAAGAACTTATATTAATTGAATATAGATTGAAGCATGCAATTTTTTTTCTTTCATTTGAGTCTTCTTGTACAAAATGACTAATATGGAAATGTTTTACATGATTACACATGTATAACCTATATCTGATTGCTTACTATCTGGTATGGGGGAGGGAAAGAAGGAGGGATGGAATTTGGAACTCAAAACTTTAAATAAAAATGGGGTTTTTTTAATGGAAAAAAAAGAAAGAAAGAACCATCAGAAGGTAATGTTAGAAAGTGAATAGGAAAAATTAAGCTGGGGGAGGGGCAGGGAGACTGAAATTCCTAGAGATCTCAGGAAGAAGAAAACAAAGACCTTGCAAATAAACAGATAAATCATAAGGGAAAATATTAACAAGAGGAGGCAGTATGTCCTCCAGATTTAGTAAGCAAGTTCAGACATCTATGAATAAACACTGTAAAACAAAGGAAAATGATCCAAAACTTGATGAGAATGAGGAATCTGTGGAATTCCAAGAGAACACAGAGCCACAACACATTGTCGCAGCATGGTTAAGCAAAGAAATAAGAATTATAAGAGCAGAATTTATGGCCTGCACAGCAAAAGAAATGAATGGGGTAGAAAAAAACTTGAATTTGCAATGACAAGCCATACCAAAGAAACAAAGAGAACAATAGATGGGGAAGGAAAATATACAGAAATGAAGGATAATCTGGAAGAAGAATAGCAAAAAAACAATCAAAGAATATATGCTCCTTATGCAAATAGAGTGAGTGTGTGTGTATATATGACAAGATGCACAGACAATCTAAGGATCGTAGTTCTCCCAGAAAACCACAACAGGGCAAAAAACTGTAACACCACAAGGAAGGAAACAATGGAAGAGAACTACCTGGAACTTCTGAACATAGAAAATGAAAGTCCCAATTAGAAATCCACAGATCATCTTCAGAAAAAGAAAAGAAAAAAATCAAGTCTGTAAACTCCAAGCCACATAGTGGTTAAATTTAACAACTGAATTTAGAAACAAGTTCTGCAAGCCATCAGGAGAAAGACCTTCAAATACAAAGGAAAGGACTTTCAAATAATGCAAGACTATTCTGAACCCACTAGAAAAGGGGGGAGGGAATGGAACAATGTGTTCTGAAGAGCATTGGAGCTCAGGATGCAGCCCAGATCTCATGCAAGTCTGAACTTAGCCACGCAGGACAAAAGATGGACGTGCAACAACAAAGAGCCTGAAACATTTTAGAGAGAAAATCAGGACTGAAGAGATTATTCACTCCTCAAACAACAGAAATGCAAGAGGAATGAATAAAAGCAGCTGACAAGGACAGCAACAGGAACAGAGTGACAAGAGAGAAATCAATAAGAGACTTCTTTCTAAATGTACACAAGGAGATGGGGTGAAGGCAGAAATCTGGTAGAAGTAACTGGACAGGGGCCATAACAGACAGAACCTAGTGATGCAGGTGAATCACCATTTCATGTGTGTATGTGGGAAGATACATTAAGGGAGAGAGGGAAGCAGAAGGACAGAGCAGCCTGGGATTGTCAGGCTCAAATGGAGGGCTAGCAATGAGGGGAAGGTGATCCCTGTGGTCTTAGGAAGAGAAGATCCTGCAGAGAAATGGGTGAGGAGGAGTGAGGGAAGGATTGACAGGAAAGGGTAAGGAAAGAAGCTTTCATTTGATGGTAGGCGGAGGGTTCTATTGATGCAATTGCCATGGATGAAGAGAAATAGTCTGTGAAGGGTGATGACTCCAGTTCCAACATTTTTATCCCATATGTCAGGCTGCTTCAAAGGATTACTGTAAAACTCTGGTGAGATTATACACTTTAAGATTTCCACTTGTAAATGACCCTCCATGGCTGTTACTATTGAAGGGTCTTTCTATTAACTTTATCCTGCTTGGCCCCAAAGGTCAGAATGAAAAGGTAGAAGTTAAAGAAGGCAAATTTTATCTCTGAGTCAGGAAATCTTCCTAACAATCCAAGAAGCCCCAACATGAAATGGTCTGCTCTAGGGGAGTGGGGGTAGTAGGGTCCCCCTCACTTCAGGGGGACCCCTTGTTGGAGATGTTGAAGAAGGGGTTTTGAGAAATGGGGGAGTGGTTGGACCAGCTATTCTATTATGTACCTTCCAACTATAAATCTAGTATCCTATGATTCTTTGAGACCTGACCTTTCCAGCACTGAAGTGGAGAGACTTTGGGCAAATGACAATCTCTCTGGATTTAAAATGAAGGAAAGAGATTGGCTAGATTGCCTCTAATGTTCTCTTGTAGCTAGAGTTACAACCTATGATCTTTTGAACTTCTTATTCAAGTGACATTCCCCTCTCTGTGCCTCACTTTCCACATCCGTAAAATGAGGGGCTTGAACCCAATGGTCTCTGGGGTCCCTTCTAAGCTCTAAACATATGATCCTATAACCCTATAATACTGGGATGCTGTAGCTGGAATTTATACATCAGGCAGGAGGTGGACTCCTTAATAAAATCCTTTGTCCATCTGTCTGTCTCTGTCCCTCTTTCTCTCTTGCTTTGTCTCTCTCTGTCTCTTTGTCATTCAATCTATGTCCCTGTCTCCGTTTCTGTCTCTGTCCATGTGTCTGTTTCTGTCAGTCACTCTGTCTCTCTGTCTCTGCATTTTTGTCTGCCTTTGTCTGTCTATCTCTCACTCATGCAAAAATCATTGGAGTTTTACAACTTGCTATTCATGGACATTATGTTTCTCTAGTTGGGAACAGCAAGAATTTCAGAGATTAGAACTTGAGGGCCCATTTCCCTTGGCAATTTGGGGTGATTAAGATGCTCCAGAGGAAATGATTTAGGGCAGAAGCTGATCATTTGCATTGTTAGAGCTTAATCTCCAGAGGAAATTAGATGTTAGGAGCTTGGCTGCTTTGTCTGCAGTTGGATTCCTTCCTCAGTGCCCTGAATCAGGGAAGTTTCTTCTACTTTAGCAAAAAAAAAAATAAGATGAGCCTGGCATCGGTCCACTCTGGCACCTAGAAAATGAACATCACAGGCAGTGTAGGGACCCACCTGCATCCTGTCTGAGGGGTGATGGGAAGAATCATAGGATACTAGATTTATAGTTAGAAGGTACATAAGAGAGTAGCTGGTTCAACCACTCCCCCATTTCACAAATGAGGAAACTGAGTTCCAGAGAGGCTATCATAGAGTCTTTGCAGGAGAGATGGAGGCCCAAGGAGGATAAGCAACTCACCAAAGGTCCCACAAGTAGTAAGTGTTGGAGAGAATTTGAACTCAAGTCCCCTGGCCCCAGAAGCAGTGTGACTTGCTCAAGGGAAGTAGCAGAGCCTAGACTTATACCTGGGTCTCCTGACCTCTAGACTGGTGCCCTTTTCATCTTGGCAGTGCTGCTGCCCCCCACCCACTCCCAATAACCCTGCCTCCTTCATCCATCCCTCTCTTTCAGGAAAATCTAAGCTGTCATAGGTATTAGGTGAATCTATTTGGAGGATTTGAGGTTCAGCCCGAACACCTAATATGTGAGCTCCTTCCTCTTGCTGAATGTTGGTTCCCCTCATTTTCAGATGAGGTGATTACATGAGATGGTCTTCTTTTCAAGGTCCCTCCTGGCCCAAAACCTATGATCCTCTGACATTCCTCATGAAATATGGTCTGATTTTAAGGGCTCAAGGACAGGTCGAAGATTGAAGCAAACGGACTTCACCTAGGGAGAAAGCAAGCTGTGGCAGAAATATCAGGGCAACAACCCTCAACCCTGTTCTGGGCTAGAGGACCATTAAGCAGGAATGAGGCCAGGCACTTTTTTTTCATCTTGGTATCCTCAGAACTTTTCCCATGGTGAGCAACTTTAAAACTCTCCTTGAATTGAAATTCTAGGATGCGTCTTGTTCTATCTAGCAGGTCTCTTCAATTTCATTGATATGCCCAGCTTCCTTTGAGGAAATGTTCTCTCCCAAAGCAGATCAACACGCCAATAGCCAAGTCTTAGCCAGGGGCACTGAGGGGTTAAATGATTTGCCAGACATGGCGATATGAGGTAGGATTTGAACCCAGGATTTTCTGACCAGTTCTCTATCTCCTCTACCATGAAAACTCTCCAATGACATGGAGGACACCGGTGACCTCAAATATACTTCCTTGGGTTAAGAGATAATAGTAAGCAATAGCTAACATTTACATAGCACTTTATGGTCTGCAAAGTACTCTGGATCTGCCCCAACCCTGGGAAGTAGATGTTATTATCCCCATTTTACAGTTAAGGAAATTGAGGCAGAGAGAGGTTAGATGACTTCCCCAGGGTCACACAACTAGTGACAGAGGCATGATCTGAACTCAGGTCTTCCTGACTCCAAGACCAACACTCTTCCTACAGAGTCACCTAGTTCATCTTTGTTGCCCATACTTTGTATATTGAAAGGACATTACTTGTTTATGTACTGGTTAGACTAAATGGACCTTGAAGCCCCTTCCAACTCTGAGATTCTATGAATCGAAAGAACAAATCCTCCAAGAGCCCCTCAAAATGAATGGAATTTTGTTGGATGGGACCAGTCCCATAGCCACCATGGTACCCAACAGGCAGGCTTGGGGCTATGAGCCAGTCAGCTTTAATACCTAGCATTAAAGTTCCAATTCATTATACTTCTCCAGTTGGAAGAAATATAGGTTTCTTTCTGGTTGGTTTTTCCATTATAGATGCCCCAGTACTAGAATAACTTACCCCACATTATTTCCATATTGAAACAGCTTGATTGACGTTTTTATGAAGTCATACAGGAGATCATGTCAAGGCTGAGATCAAATCCTTCATGACTGTCAGCAGACTATTGCCCATTTCTTTAAAAATGACTTCCCTGGGATCACCTCCAGGCAGGGAAGTCACAGGGAAGTCGGGTGTGACAACAAAGGGCTGCTGGCTGGTTCAATTCCTCAGAAAAATTGAGTCCATATTTGCCTATCTCCAGCAAGTCCCCTCCAATGAAGCTGCTGTGATCCCCTACCCAGCCAAAATACATGGAGAATTCAATGGCATTCGGTTCAATTCAACAAGCATTTATAAAGTCCCACTCTGTCCTAGGTCCTGGACTGGGTACTGGTGATACAAAACCAACCTAAAACAAAACAGTCCCTTCCCTCAAGAAGCTTACATTCTCCTGGGAGAAAATGACACACCCAGACAAGCAAATATAAAAATATGCAAAATTAAAAGTGGTATTTTCCTTGGGGGTGAGGAAGGAACGGCTTAATTCTGTAGTCATCAGCCCTGGGGCCCTTGTTGCTGGCCCTCTAGATCTTGTTTCCCAAAGACTTTCCACCTCTTGCCTCCATGACTTTGCACATGTGCTAACTCCCTCCTGGATAAAGGGCTTGTCTTTTCGACTTGTAGAAGCCCTAGCTCCCTTTGGGGCTCAGCTCAAGTACCAGGTCCCATAGGAGACCTTTCTGGATTCCCTTATATGGGAGCATTCCCTGTCTCCAGGAATCAACTTTGCACATATATATTGAGTATTCCCCTCCAGCCCCGTTTTATGTTCTTTGCAGGCAAGAATCATCTCCTTTTATCCCCACTACCTAGCATGGAGCTTGGGATGAAGCAATAACTAACATTAATATGGTGATATAAATTTGAAAAGTGCTTTACAATATAATTTCACTTGATTCTCACAACTCTGCATAATAGGTGGGATTGCTGTTCTACTGTTCAGTCATTTCAGTCATGCCTGATTCTTTGTGATTCCATTTGGGGTTTTCTCAGCAGAGATACTGGAGTGGTTTGCCACTGCCTTCTCCAGCTCATTTGACAGATGAGGAAACTGAGGCAACAGGTTTAAGTAGCTTGCCCAGAGTCACACAGCTAGTGAGGGTCTGAGGTCAAAGTTGAACTCATGAAGACGAGACTTTCTGATTCTGGGACTGGCATTCTATGCACCCTATCACCTAGAAGCCAGGAGATGTGATTATTATCCCCATTACAGATAAGGAAGCTGAGATTGAGAGAAAGTGTCTGAGACAGGATTTGAACTCATAGCTTCCTGACACCAAGTCCAATGTCCTATCTATGTAGGCGTTTAAACGCTTTTTAAGTTGAATTTAGTTAGATGGAGACATGAGGGGGGAGGGGCATGCCCTAAGGCTTATAAAGATTTTGTGTCCTAACATCCCTGGAACAGCTTCCACCCCCACCCCATGCACAGGTAGGTGCCACCTTGCTGAGGTAGTTCTACCTCACCAACTTTGATTTGGAGCTGCAAGGTCATGGATTTAAGCCAGCATTTGAAATTGGACCCTCCAACCTCAAATCCAGGGATCTCTGTTGCACTGCACTGCACTGGGGATAAAAGCTGTAATTAAAGACATTTCCCTCTCTGGGTTCTGGGGTGAGGTGAGCTTGAAAGGACTGAGGCACGTACAAAGCAGCAGCCCACCTACCTGAGAGAAGAGAGAGCACAGAGAGCCCTGCCCACTTCCTATGGCTCCTCCCACTCCCATCCTGCCTCTGTCTGTGCTTCCCATCACTCAGACTTCAGAACCCATTCTCTGGCCCCCACTCCAATCTCCTAGCTCACCTTCATTGATTTGGTAACCAACACCATGCAAAAAATGGAGAGCATAGAACAGAAACTAGAGAATGGGAAATCCTTGCAGGAGAAGCTGCTTAAGCTTTCCTTGGTGACCCAATACCTAGCATAGAGTAGGTGTTTCAGAAATGCCCATTGAATTAGTGAGGTTCCCACAGAGGAAGTGTCTCACCCTCCGGCACATAGCTAGCAAGTGGCAGACCACAGGATTTCAGCCCAGATCTTCCTAACTCCTTGGTAGGAAGGGCTCCTGCTATTAGGTGAGCATACAGGAAAGGTTTGCTGACTGCCAGCCACTTTGGCCTCATCACAGATGCCATCAGCATCCAGGTATTTGTGGCAGAGACAGAAAATCCACCATGCTGAGCTCTCTTCCCTGATCAAATCAGTGCCTTTGTCTTTCCAGGGACAAGAACCACTGTGAAGCTCCTCCCTGGGTCTCCTCTCGATTTCAAGCTCGTAGACTGCCCTCTTTGCTACTGCTCTCTCACCTGGATAATGTCATGTCCCGAAGAGGTGGAGAGTGAATGGAGGGATGGGGTGGGGGGTAGGGGACCATGTAGAAGTGTTTAGCCTGGAGAAGAGAAGACTCAGGGAGGGCCTTTCAAATATTTGGAGGGCTTCACAGGGGAGAAGGATCAGATCCCACCATCACCCCCTTTGCCTCTGTGGGCCAAACTAGGAACAATGGTCATAAGCTGCAATTTTAGGTTTGATATCAGAAAGAAGCTGTTTCAAAGTGGAGGGGGCCCCTCCTCTTCATTAGAGATATTTAAGCAAGAAGCTGGATGTTTCTCCAGGTACAGGTTGGCCTAGATGGGTCTCTGAGACTCCTTTCAGCTCTAACATTCTACAAATCCTTTTCTGCTCTTACACTCCAGGCTTCTTCTTCTGTCCCTCAGTGTTAGGATCTTCTCTTTTTCTACTTTCAAACTCATCACAACATTCTTTACTAAAATCGTCTCATTACAGTCAAGTGAAATGACATACTCGTGAACCAACACCTGGGATAGAAATCCTCCTAAGACAAACAGCTAAGTCTCTCTTCCATTTTGTCTCTCTCTCTCCCTTTCCATCCTCTCCTCTCATCTCTTTTCCCCTCTCTTTTTCTGTTCCCTTTCTTTTCCCTTCTCTTCTCTTCTTTCCTTTTCCTTCCTCTTCCCCCCCTCCTCTCCTCTCCTCTCCTCTCCCTTCCTTTTGTTCCCCTCTTTTCTTCCTTCTTTCCTTGCCTCCTCTCCTCTTCCCTCCCCTCCTCTTCTCTCCCTTCCTTTTCTTCTCCTCTCCTCTTCCCTCTTCTTGTCTCTCCTCTCTTCTCCCTTCCTTTTGTTCCTCTCTCTTCTTCCCTCTTTCCTTGCTTCCTCTCCCCTTCCCTCCCCTCCTCTCCTCTACCTTCCTTCTGTTCCTGTCTCTTCCCTTTTTCCTCCTCTCCTCTCCCTTTTGTTCCCTTCTTTTCTTCCCTCTTTCCTTGCCTCCTCTCCTCTTTCCTCCCTCTTCTCTCCCTTCCTTTTCTTCTCCTCTCCTCTCCCTTCCTTTTGTTTCCCTTGTTTCTTCCCTCTTTCCTTGCTTCCTGTCCCCTTCCCTTTTCCCTCCCCTCCTATCCTCTCCCTTCCATTTGTTCCCCTCTCTTCCTCCCTCTTTCCTCCTCTCTTCTCCCTGCCTTTTGTTCCCCTCTTTTCTTCCTTCTTTCCTTGCCTTCTCTCCCTCTTCCCTCCCTTCCTCTTCTCTAAGGCAGAACATTCTGTTCCTTCACCTTCTTCCTTCCCAATCAGAGCAAGAAACCTTCCCACCCAGACAAAGCCAATTAAGATTCCCACCACAGACACATAAAACACAAGCTGATGAATGCCACTGCTTTCCTCAGCATTGCCATCTTGCTTGTTTTGAATACCTGTGTAAAATGTT
Organism: Pseudochirops corinnae; assembly: GCA_028646515.1. Classification (NCBI taxonomy): domain Eukaryota; kingdom Metazoa; phylum Chordata; class Mammalia; order Diprotodontia; family Pseudocheiridae; genus Pseudochirops; species Pseudochirops corinnae. The sequence goes on along the minus strand of CM053587.1, from coordinate 341,710,845 downwards.
TGCTTTGGACTTATTAAGCTGCTAAATGAGCTGTCCAAGCATAGAGAATGCTAAGGGGAATAAACAAGCTCAGGATTCAGCAAAGGTGCTCTAGCTGGGAGGGAGAATAACCCACTGGGGAAGGAGGCAGAGAAACCCTATTTAGAAATGACAGTAGTGGCAGACTAGGGGTACAGAACAGTGACTATGCTGTCTGACTCAGTTGATGTGTTGGGAAACTTTGCTCATTTTTATTTGTAACAAGGGATGACTCTCCTGGGAAGAGGTGGGGAAAATATATTTGTAAAGAAAGAGGATGAAAAAACAAAAGTAATCATTAGAAATTTTAAACAGAAAAAAATGAAATGGAATATGCCCTTTGCCCTGGTTGCATCCCAGACCACATACGGGAGACTCAATGGGGAGCAAGGAAATGTTCCCAGCAAGAGGTGCAGCCGACTCCAACATGGAAGCGGGTGCCATGAAATTTTTAAATGGACATTCCAATTTATTATTTGCTCTCCAAAAGTGGCATTAAAGGGCTTGTCTTCCATGCCTGAGTGCAAAAGGGCTGTAGATGTGTCCCACAAATAACATCCTCAGCTTCCCTGTTGTGAGCATCTCTCCCCCAAGACAGTAGAAGAAAGACAAGACATAGTGATCATCGGGGTGGGGGCGGGGGCACAAGCTTCTCAGAGGATGAATACGTGGGTTCTGCTCCAACCTTTATGACTATGGGGAAGAGACATTGATCAGGGAGCCTGGATCAAAGAGAAATTGTGGAAATGTAAAGTCTTAAATAAATGTGCACCTACACTTTGTTACCACTTTAGTAGGGGTGAAGAAGTTCTTTGGGCAAGCTTGATAAAATTAACACTGTAAGGAGTGAGTCACAGTAGAAGCCAATTCTAAAGAGGGTGCATTATGGCAGCTGAGAAGAAAGCCATCTCTGAGGAGTATGAGCTCTGGCAGTCAAGAAAAGAGCCAGCTCTGAAGAATATGAGCTCTGGCAGTCAAGAAGAGAGACAGCTATAAAAGAAGAGTTCAACTTTTGAAAGGCAATTGACCTTCCCTTCTTGAGATAGAGACAGGATTGCCCTCACCTCTCCTCTGGTATCTTTTTTCAGCAGAATCACTCACCAAGAAGGAGATACCTGTCTATGAGTTGAGATTCAAACCCAGATCTTCTTGACCCCACATCAAGCATTCTGTCCACCAAGCTATGCTAACTTTTAGTCTCATATATCAATAGTTATTCCTAGAAGGTGACTATTACAATTCTGTCATTTTACTGATGAGAAAAAAAATGAGGACTAGAAAAAGGACAGGACTTACCCAAGGCCACAAGGTAAGTTAGTGGCAGGGCAAAGATTTGAACCTAATGCAATGGCCTATCCCTAACCTCACTGCTTCTTTTGGTGGGTAATAATATTTTCCTTGTGTGCTTTATGGAGCTATTGTAGTGGATTAAAAGAGTGTAATTGGATAAAAAAAAAATACACTGAAGTCATAAGACCTGGGTGGAAGCCTCAAATCTTCATCTCACAAGCCATTTGATCCCAAGCAAGTCAGTGTATTTCTCTGGGCCAGAGTTTCTTCTTCCAAAAGAAAAATGTACATAAAATATCCTCCTGAGAAAATTAGAAGGGTCATAGAACAGGGATTTTTTAGAGCTAATTGAGCCCTTAGAACATGGAATGTCAAAGCTGGGAGGATCCTGAAAACAGAAAATGTCAGAGCAGGAAAGAACCTTAGAGCATAGAATAGAGGCTGTGAATTTATAAACCATAAAGCTCTATAGAAATGTGAGCTGTTATTACCCTCAAGTGGCAGAACGGATGTGAATATGTCTTTTAAAGCATCGAGCGCTGTACAAATAAAAGCAATCATTATTAGCCATTATTGCTAATAATCACAATCCTACATGATTATCCCAAATTCATTTGTCTCCCTCTATTGCTGGGGGCTGGGCAGTCTCCCCAGCTCCTCATGAGAAGAGGGAGAGGTAGGTTTTCCACTTCTGTTATGCCTCTCAGCCCCAGTCCTGTTAGTCTTCAGGTGACAATGGAAATGTGCATTTTGGGAGAGGGGGAAGAGAACAAATGAAAAAAGGGGTCATGATACTCATCCTGTTTTTTTCCTTTTTAACTAAAGACTGGTTCTCATCATGGCTTATGACACGGAGGATAAAGAGGTCTTTAGGTGAGTTAACATTGAATCAATTCAAGGCACCTAATATTCTTTCCTTGTCTCCAATTCCCCAAGGCTGGAAGCTCAGGGGTTCCTAGTGGTGACAGGAACCGCCCAAGCATCTGTTCATGCCTCTCACAAGGGTCATCTACCAGGGTATCACTGTGATTTATTTTTCTTTTTACCACTGAAGATGATGTGTCAAACCATGCCAATTAGTAACTCAAGGGAAAAGGAAAAATTCAGCTAAGCCTTGTGATCTTCTTTGGTGTTTATGGGGGGAACACAGACATTAACCACCTTGGGGATTTTAAAAGAGGCCATAGGGCCAAAAGAACCCATGGGGGAGAGGGGATGAGTGGAGAGGGAAGTACAAAAGGGAAATGAGAACTGTGTCCAAAGTGCTAAGTGGAAAGGACAGCCTGAGGCACTGAAGAGATGCTAAGCAGGGCTCAGCAACCTTTCAGCCATTGAACCTCAGACTTAGGAGGGACCTCGGAGGCCATCTGGTCTAACTCCAACAACTGAACCAGAATCCCCAGTAGGCACATCCATGGGAAGTATTGTGAGAATTCATTGAAATAATGCATTGAAAGTACTCTGCAGAGAGTAAAGCCCTGTGTAAACCAATCTACGAACATTTGTTAAGTACCTACTGTGTGTCTTCCTCTGTGCTGGGCACCAAAAACCCCAAAACACATTTCATGTATAAATAGGAGTTATTATAATAGTGACTATTATCATTATCAAGTCCTGGATACATGATGACAGACAATAATGATAATCTTGAATTAGCTGTGGGACCGCAGACAAAACACATAACCTCACAAAACTCTAAGGATCATGATATCTGCCCCACTCCTGGAAGATATCTAACACAGAGGTGTTTGAGGATAAAAATGGCCAGAAAGGCATTTTGAAGAAGTATTGTTACATGGTTATAATTTCATAATAGTCACAGGACCACAAGATGAGAAAGTGAGTCCCACAGACGGAGGATGGAGCATAAATCATTTCAGGCTTTAAAGGAAACCCTGTTTTTGTTCATTTCTCTTTAAGAGAATAGGACTGACTCAATCAGTTCAGAAGACTTCCTCTGCCCATAATTGTCTTGCAACACACAGAAGGACCTTTCTCTTTCGGGATGGTGGTGGAAACCCTTATAATGCCCTATCACCTATTTGTTAGAAGCGCTTGGAACTTGAAATGTTGGCCCTGAATAAGACCTTGATTCATGCAGTTGGCTTGGGCACAGCTGGAACAACTGTTAGTGGACCCCTTGGGCACCTGAAAGAGCAAAAGATGACCTTGAACACCCTAATATCTTTTCTGACTTGGCTTCTCTAGGGATCTGAGACCTAAAACCCATCATCCATCCCAGCTCTGATTCTCATTACCCTACTACTAATATGACCATAGGCAAGTCCATTTCCCTTGCTAGGACTCAGTTTCCTCATCTTTAAAATGAGGGGTTTGGACCAGATGGTATCTGATATCATTTCCTAGATTATGCTCCCAGTTAGAAGGGACCTAAGAGGACATCCAACATCTTCAGCTTACAAATGAGGGAAAATCAGGCCAGAGTCACAGAAACAATAAGCATCTGAGGTAAAATTTGAGCCCAGATCTTCCTAACTCCAAGTCCAGTATATTTTTCACTACCTCATGGGGATGTAGGAGTGGTAGGAGGCAGCCTGGTCACTACTAGGTATCCATATCCATATCCCTAACCTGAAATAAGAATATCCACCATAGCAGATCCAACAGATGGTCTTACAGATTTTGCTTAAATACTTCCATCAATGGGGAGCTCACTACTTCCTGAAGCACACCATTCCATTCTGGAGTAGCCATATCACTGAACACAGTCTTGGAAGGAACCTAAGAGATCATAGCATCCTTAATGACCTCTAGCAATTACTAATAGAGAGTTGAAAATCCACAGGGAAGCAAAGATGTAGGAAGAGAGCATTCAGTTTCAGTTTGATGAATTTATCAAACCCAAAAGGACTGCCTAGGGGTTATCTTAAAAAGCCAGACATGTGATGGTGAACCATTGGGAGTGATCTCTGAAAGCCTGTCAAGAATGGATGAAGGGCAACAGGCCAGTCTCAGTTTTCCAAAAAAAAAAGGAAACAAGTGGAGTCTGAAATCTCATCCAAAAAGTTTGACTTTGATGCCTGACAAAATTCAGGAATATATTATTAAAGGGAGTAGGGATCATGAAGAGCCAACACAGCTTCATCAATAGTAAGTCAAGGCAAACTAACCTCACTCCCTTTTCTGTCAGGGTGACTAATTTGGTAGATGAGGAGAATGTAGTACACATAATTTAACTAGATTTTTGACAAGCATTTCTCAGAAACTCTCATGAGATTTTTGTAGGAAAAAAATGGAGTGATGTGGCCCAGAAAATACAACAGGTAAGGGTCATGGGGTATTTTTTTAATGACTGGAGCCAAAGGGAGACTTACTAAGTTTGGAAGGAACTCTAAGAGGAGTGTTCAAGGATCTGTCCTTGGTGCTTCTCTATGTAATGTTTTTCATTAATGGCTTAAATAAAGGCATAGCCAGCTTATAAAATGTGCAGAAGACACAAAAGCAGGTGGAAGGAATACCTAATCCACTGGATGACAGAGTTAGGATTCACCAAGGTCTCTACAGCCTAGAACACTGGGCTTCTATTTATGTATCCTCATTACCTGGCACAGTGACTCATACAAAGTAGGTGCTTAATAAAGGCGTCTAACAAAATGAACTTCAATTGAAATAAATGTGTTACATTATTTTTTAAATGGTGCAGCAAGTTAAGAGATGGGGAAGTGTAGATGCAGAAATTCAACAGACAAAGATCTGGGGGTCTCAGGGGACTGCACCTTCAATATGTCAACCATAGGAATGTAGCAATGCGGGGAAAATACCATATGCTCTTTGCCTGCAACAAGAGAGGTGTAACATCTAAGAGGAGAAAGGTGAAAATCCTAGAAGCACAGAAGAGAGTGAGTGAGCAAGATATCACTCTTGGATAAGTAACATCTGTTTCCTCAACCCTAGAAATGGAAGAAAAGTGCCTGCCCTCCCCACTTCATAGGGCTATTTCAAAGATCAAATGAGATAAATGGATGTTAGATCTTAATAAAGGCTTAGTGGTGTATTGCTCAATAAATTAGTAGGAAAGTGCTCTGTAACCATGATCCCCTGTAGAAAAGGGAGCTAATATGATTGTTACCATTATATACTCACCTCTCTTTATTTCCTCCCCACTCCCCTATCCTCTTCAAGTTTGAACCTTGATGCCACAACAGGGAACACCACTATTTTACCCCATTGCCTACAAGGATATTTATGGTGACCCGATTTGTCCAGCTCCCAATATCTGGGCCCATGTTCCCATGATTCATAGAAATCTACAATGGCAAGGCATCCAGGGGAAAGATCAGATAATGTTAGAACTGACAGAAAACTTAGCATGGAAATTTTTAGACTTGGGTGAGACACAATGCAGGAGCTGGGAAAGGCCTTGGAAAATAGAATGTCAGTGCGGGGTAGGGCCTTAGAACATGGAATATTAGAACTGGAAGGGCTCTTAGAACTTGGAATGTTAGAGCTGGGAGGGGCCTCAGAACAAAGAATGTCAGAGTTGGGAGGGGCCTTAGAACAGGGGATGTCAGAGCTGGGAGGGGCCTCAGAACAAAGAATGTCAGAGCTGGGAAGAGCGTTAGGATATCAATGTCAGAGCTGGAAAGGGCTTTAAAACAGGAAATATCTGAGCTGGGAGAGATCTTGGAAACCATTTAATTCAACTCATTTTACAAATGAGTAAGCTGAGACTCAAAGAAGAGAGAGTAACCTTGCCTCTTTAATGGTTAAGACTGTCCCTTGACAAAGCAACCTTGCCGCTGCCTCCCTGTGTTTGCACAAAAATATTTCCCCTTCTGTTCCCTCTCCCTGACCAACCAATCAGTGAGATTATTGCAGAGTACCTACCATAGCCATGACCCTGGGTTTAGGCATATGGTTTCTAGTCTGAGCATTACAAGAACAAAATGAATTAGATGTTTGATGCATTTCATTTTGAATCCATAGCATAAGACCTCAAAAGGCTGCCGGATTTGGGTGAAGAGGCCCAGCTTCCCACCTTGCCTTACTTCCTGTGGGACTTTATCAGTGTGTTTCCCCTTTCTTTCAGGGCCTCAGTGTCTTTATGTGGGAAATAATGAGGGTGTCAGCCTCAATTACTCAGAGACTGGATTAAATTCAGCAAACATTTATTGAATACCTACTGTGCTCAAAGACTTCCACTCAGCACCTGCAAGGTTGGAGATCAGAAGATTTAGGGAGGACAAAAAACAAAACAACCCTGACCTGGAGAGGTTTACTTTTGCTGGGAGGTTCAATACAATCACAGGTCAACAGATAACTGAAAGAGATGGTCCTAATGGTTAGGCATAGCTGAGTTGGTATCCTATAGGAGACAGGGCCTGAGCTGAGATTTGAAAAGAGTTAGCATTCTAAGAACTGGAGGCGAGGCGACATTCCAAGCAGGGGATGGGGCTTGTGGCAAGGCAAAAACCAGAGAAGGGAGGTGGTTTGGAAAATGGCAAAGGAACTACGCTTTAGGAATATCACTTTGGCAATGGTATGATCGGAGAGGGAAAGGTTTGACTTAGGGAGAGCAGTAGGTGGTATTCAAGTCCAGCGTTCTGACCACTGCACTGTGCTGCTCCCAAGATTCAGAGATGAAAAGGACCTAAGAAATACTTGACTCCATCCTCTCATCCCATCCTCTATTTTATTGTGGCATAAAATAAGGCTCTGAAAGGGAAAGGCATTTGCCTGCAAGTTTATAGCTGGTTCAAAAGCCAGTCAGGTGCCATCCATTCCTTACCACCTCCAGTGTAGGCAGGGATTAGGACTCAGGGTAAATTTAACCTCACCAACAGGTCTGCTGGGGGTTAGAGTTCAGTTCTTGGGGCCAAGAAGGGAGAAGAGCAGTTTCAGGAGACTTGGGCAGGGCCAGGAAGCTTGTGATGGGTCAATACAAAAGGAACAAAGGGACATTTCCTCTTGTCTGGGTCAGAGAAAAGTTGGAAAATTGGAAAATTGCTCTACCACAGAGATCACCTTCCATCTTCCCCTCCCAGCCAGGTGCCAACATCTGCTCCTCACAGATGTTATTTATGCAAAACCATTATCTCAATTATATATGGATGTTGTTGGAATTGCTTATGTCTCTGGATTAGTTTATTTCCAGTGGAGACATTCAACATGGATTAATTACTAATTGGCTCCTAATGAACAGGTGTCATTAAATCAAGGCAAAACCTCTCCTTTGTTTCCCTAGTCTGTGTGTTATCAAGAAGTTAAGTAAGTAGAACTCAGGGGATTACAGAATATCAGAAGTGCAACGGCCCTAGAACGGGGGATGTCAGGACTGGGAGGGTCCTTAGAACAGGGAATGTCAGAGCTGGGAGGGGCCATCAAACATCGAATGTGCTCAAGGTCATGTTGTCCATAAGTCATAAAGACAGGATTCAAACCCAGGCCCTGACTCCAAATTCACCCCTCTTCTCACTGTACCCTTCTGCCTCTGGCCCAATGTTTCTTGATATCTGGTTACTGACACAGACAGTGGGGAATGCCTGGGGGGAAAATGCCACCCAGCCTGTTCTCTCTGCTTTCTTTAGAAGGTTTGGTAGGTTTTTTGTTTGGTTTCGGTTTTTTGTTTGCTTTTTACAGAGATCATAAGTGATATCAGAGAAACCCAAAAGCAGGGGTCCCATGCTAAGCACTGGGTTTTAAGTGATCTGCCCGAGGTATTTAAATCCAGGGCCCTTTCCTTAAGAGGCACATTTTCATTGTAATTTAAGACTTTCGAACACTTTCCCAAGAGGGTGCCTGTGAGGTAGTTAGAAGATTCCCATTTTACAGATGAGGAACCTGATTCTCCTGAGAGTGAAAGGAAAGAGTCAACATCACACAATCAGGAGGGTTTGGGGCCTGGACTCCAGCCGAGTGCTGGCCTCACTACAGCACAGAACATAACAAACATTTATTAAATGCCTCATGTATGTAGAGTACTAGGTGTTAAGGGAGGCACAAAGTTGACAAAATACTTGAAGAATTGAACTGAACAAAGCCAGGGATTCTGAAAGGTGAAGGTGAAGGGGGTGGGGGGCATTACAGTCCTCACAGGGTAAGGAATCTGTTCTGAAGATAAAGAGCAGCTTATTCAGAGGCTTCCTGATGCCTGTCCTTCCACCATCTGCCTCTAACCTACCTATCCAGACATTTCCAACCACTCCTCCTTCATGCTGTCTAAATTTCAGTCCATTTAGCCTAATATTTGCTCCCCATCTCATGCTTACGTACCTTTGCCCAAGCTGTGCTCCCTGCCTAGAATGCTCTCCCTCCTGGCTTCCATCTCTTAAAATACCAAGGCTCATTTAAGGCTCAGCTCACAGGTCATCTCCAGTTGGCCCCCTCTCCGTCCTCAAATTATCTGTGTGACTCTGGGCAGGTCACTTACCCTCTCAGACTCAGTCTCCTCATCTTCAAAATGAGAATAATACCAGCATCTACTTCACAGGGGCATTGTAAGGATGAAATAATACATGTAGAGGCTATCACAAACCACAAAGCACTAGACAAATATTATTAGCATTGCTAATTTGCACACACGTTCAATCCCCCCCCCCCCCACCAGGAGGGGAATGTTTTCTTTTGTCTTTTGTGCCTACACAATGCTGGGCACACAGCAGGTACTTAATACACTTGAGCAGAATAGAATTGAAGTGTGTTTCCCAAGGCTCAGCCCATCCTTAGTGATCACATCCTGGCCACAAGTAAGGTAACTGTTCCAGGAAATAAAAGGCTTTTCTCCTTTGGACAAGACAAGGTTATCTCACTTGAGGGCTCCTTCCCAGGTGAGGGAGGGAAAAAAGCCACAAACACCATTCCCAGTGTGGGGAGCCCCTGCTTTATTCAATTCTCATCATCCCTGGAAAGCAGGACACGTGTGCCTGGAAACACGGGCAAACTGTCCCCTGACCTCTCCTCCAACTAGCTATTTCCATGACGACCAAAGCCCAAAGCAAAGGCTTCAGATTCCCTTTGATGGGCACCAGAGGAAGAGAAGAAGCCCCTGCAGCTCCAGAGTCCGGAGCAAGGAGCTCTGTTTCCATTCCAGCCACTTTCAGGAGGACCCAGGATTCCCTGGGAGCAGAGTCTTGAACCACTGTATGCCTCTGAATGAGGTCTCCAAAATACAACCTTTTCTTTCTGTGAATCTTCTCTTGGGAAGGAAAGGATGGGTACAATGCTCAGGATCTGGAATCAGCGATTTGAGGTGGTAAACCCAGCTCTGCCAAGTCCCACCTGATGGGTAAAACTCACTTTCTCAGTCTGCCCTTTATAAAATGGGCAGAGCGGGGCGGCTAGGTAGCTCAGTGAATAGAGGACTAGTCTTGGAGTCAGGAGAACCTAAGTTCAAATCCAGCCTCCGATACTTAACACTTAATAGCTGTGTGACTTTGGGCAAGTCACTTAACCCCAATTGCCCTGCCTTCCCCCCTCCAAAAAGCAAAAATTAAACTAAAATAAAATAAGATGGGCAAAGGAACAGGGGGCTGGACTAGATGGCTGCTAACATCCCTATGAGTTTATAGAGGAGAACAGCAATTCTCGAGGAGGGCTCTGCCATCAGCGTAAAGTAATGAATGTTCATTGGGGGCAGTAAAGTTTCTGGATTTGAATTCTGCCAATGCTACTACCCAGACTTGGGACTTTGAAGGCCAAATTATGCCCATTCTCTGAACATCAGTTTCTTCATCTATAAAATGAAGAGATTAGTCTAGATGATATAGAAGGATCCTTCTAGCAATTCCCCAGTTATCAATACAGTGAAAAAGAGCACCAATATGAGAGTCCATGGGTATGGGTTCATATTCTGGTATCACGATAGTGTCAGGACTGGAGTCAGGAAGAACTGAGTTCAAATCCAGCCTCAGACACTTACTAGCTGTGTGACCTTGGACAAGTTATTTACCTGCTGCCTGCCTCAGTTTCTCATCTGTAAAATGGGGATAATACTAGCACCTACCTCCCAGGGCTATTGTGAGGATCAAATGTAACACAGGTGGCATATGGTAAGCACTGTATAAATGTTAGTTATTACTATTTTTATTATTTATTTTTTATTATTTTTATTATCTCAGGGAATAGAGCATTGGGCTTGGAATGAGGAAGACTCATCTCCATGAGTTCAAATCCAGCTTCAAACCACTACTATTAGTAGTTGTGTGACAAGTCACTTCACCCTGTCTGCCTCAGTTTCCTCATCTGTAAAATGAACAGGAGAAGGAAATGGCAAACTACTCCAGTCTCTTTGCCAAGAAAACTCAAAGTGGGGTTATAGAAAGTCTGACACAACTGAAAAATGATTTAACAACAGCAAAAAGGCTTCTCAGACATCTTGAATTGGATGCCCAGTAGACATCTTAAACTCAGTCTGTCAAAACCAGAACTCATTATCTTTCCTCCTTAAACCCTCCCTTATTCCTATGTGCCCTATTAGTGCAGAAGGCACCACCATTCTCCCAGTGCCCTAGGCCACACAACCTCAGAGTCAGCCTGGACTCCTCACCATCTCTCACCTCCCATATCCAATATGGTGCCAAGGCCTGTTGATTTCACCTCTGCATCATCTCTCATCAATTACACCTTTGCAGTATCCCTTGTCAGTTTCACCTCTGCAGCTTCTTTCATCAATTTCACCTCCACAGTATCTCTCATCAATTTCACCTCCACAGCATCTCTCATCAATTTCCCCTCCACAGCATCTCTCATCAATTTCATCGCTGCAGCATCTCTTGAACATGCCCCCTTCTCTCTTCTGATTCTGCCTCTCCTCTGCTGCGGACCCCCATCACCTCACACCCAGACTATTGCAATAGCTGCTGAGGGAGTGGAGGGGGGGGGCGCTGCCTGCCTCAGGTCTCTCCCCACTCCAGTCCTTCATTCAGTCACTGAAGTGATTTTCTAAAAGTGAATGTTCAATCACATTACCTCTACTCCACTCCAGCCTCATTTTGCAGGTAAGAGAACTAAAGCCAGGGCAGTGAAGTGACTTGCTCTGGGTGACCCAGTAAATAAGCATCGAAGGCAGTATTTAAATCTGGAAAGCAGCAGAGCCTGGACTCAAGCCAAGGTCCTCAGACTTCAAACATGGGGCTCTTTGCTCTCTATTCAATTCTAGACAAGCAACCCTGTTTGTTTCCTGATGCAATTCACCACCTCTGCTTTACTGCAGGGGGAGAAATGCTTCTGGCCACTGCAGGCAGCTCAGTCTGCTTTCTCTCTCTCTGTTTAATTATTAATTAGACCCTTGATGAACCAGTATGCATTCGAGGTGGGCAGTGATGGATGTAGCTGCCAGAACTAGCTACATCCTGGAGCTATATGCAGAAACAGCTTGGTCCTGACAGGCCTGTATTCAAGGGGGCTGGTGATATTCTGAACCATGGGAGGGTAGACAGCCCTATCCCAGTAATGGGCATGAAAGGCACAAGGAAGAGGAGAAGGGGATACAGAGGAAGAGGAAGATGCAAGCTAGGCAAGGAGGAGGAGGGGGAGGATCACAGTTAACTCCACTGAAAATGAAGGGGATAAGCTCCAGGGTCCCTGTTAGTCCCAGATCTATGATTCCATGATTTGTAGTAAGAGACCAGGTGATGACCACATCTGAAGTTATTTAACGCAAAAAGATTTGCAAAGCATTTCCTCCTAGCAGGAGCACTGAAGCCATCTAGTCCAAACCCTAATTTTCAACAAGAAGACACTGAGGCTGAGGCAGGGCAGAGGATTCTGAGCTGAGCTGAAAGGGAATCTAATATAACTCCCCTCATTTTACAGATGAGGAAACTGAGGACCAGAAATTTGAAGTGACTTACTCAAGGTCTCACAGTGGTAGAGCCTGAATCCTCTGATCCCAAACCCACCAATCTTTCCATCCCACCATGATTCAGGTGGAGAGAAGGAAAGAGAAGGAGAAGGAAGAGAAAAGAGGAACCAAGGGAGGAAAGAGAGGAGGAAAGGGAAGAGAAGGTAGGAATAGGGAAGAGGAAGGGCTAAGGGGGCAGGGGGAGGAATAGAAAATGAGAACAGGAGGGGGGTCGAAATTTCTGTGTCTCTAAATGTGCCAGGCTGAAAGCCATCTGGAGTCAGTTGGTTGAGCTAGTGGAAAGGACAGAAGGGCCACAAAGAGATGGCAAGGGCCCATTAAAGGGAGAGGAGAACCAAAAAATGAAGAGGGATGCTCATAGGCAGTGCATAAAGCCCAGAAGACATGAAGGGAGTCCGGAGGAACCAATAAGCAGCTGGAGAAGGGGAGACTAAAAAGAGAGAAGAGAAAGAAGGACAAATAGAGTTGAATGTCTTTTGGTGTGACTCCATAGGTGCTGGGCACTCCCAGGGAGCAGATGCCTTCTACCAATGTTCTGCAGTCTAAAGCCTTAGAGAGTTCCCTGGAGTGACCAGGGTGCCAAAGTCAGCATGTGTCAGGGACAGCATCTTTCATGCTAATTTTATTAATTTAATTAAAGAGACAACTTTAATGTCTATATGTGTAAGGAAGATGAATTCATGGACCAAACCTCCTAGGCACTATGGGTTCATAGAATATTAAAATTGGAGATATTTTAATCTAACCCCTTAATTTCACAGATGAGGAAACTTAGTCCTTTGGGGAAGTGACTTTTCCAAGGTCACATAAAGAGTGAAGAACAGAATCAGAATTCAAATGAGTCTTGGTCTTCTGATTCTGAATCTAGTCATTTGTAAGTGAAGCAATGGGGAAAGTCCGGGATCTGGAGTTAGAGGACATGGCTTGAATCCCCAATCAGCTTCTTGCTTCTTACCTGGGTCACTCCAGGCAAACAAGCAGACTGTAAGAAGTGACCTCAAAGATCCCTTTTACCTCACAATCTCTGCTTCCTAGAGGATCCTGCATTAGAGTTGATGTTTCGCTCCGACATTCTTCATGGCTTAGATCAGCACGCCAACAACCAATTGGCAAGAACCAGTTCCAAATTTCACAGAGTCCCGTCTCATCAACTACCTATTGTGCCGTCTGCCTCTGAGCACAATTCATCCCAGAGTTTCTGAGAACTGTCTTTGGCTCACGGGAACTTGGAATTGGAAGAGAGCTGAGTCCAATCATCCACACTATTGTTGAATTCACTCTGCAACCCAGATTTCTTGTCATGTTCTAGTGATGAGGAATTTGAATCCTTGACAAGATCCTCTATTCCATTTTCAGGTAACTCAAATTGTTAGGAAGATATTTTTTTCCCTCTCTTACACTAAGCCACCTCATTCAATTCAGTTCAACATTGGGTAGACTCCCTATGAAGTGAGAGGACATAGACAGTTGTCACCCAGGAAGGGCAGGCGTGGGTAGGATGCAATTTGTCTCATTGGAGGGAACATCTGATCAATCAGATCACAGAGCCATGGAAGTATTTGAATACATTCAGATGTAGCTTGCCCCACTCTCCAATGACCCAGTTAATTCTCCACTTTTCATCAGCAACTCTGCTTAGCTTAAGTCCACTGAATATCATGCTGCATCCCATCCTCCCCCCTCTCCCCCAGGGTTAAGTTGATAGCTAGAAGTCTCATCACTATAGAGACCGACTCAGAGTTTGATAATCAACACCACCTCAGCTCCTTTAGTATCCTAGAGTAGTGATAAACTACTCTCCAAACCTTTCTTTGTAGAAGAGCCCTGTTCACTCTCCATATTCCATAAGCAGCTTAACTTGATTTCAGCTCCACAGAACATCTTACCCCCCCTCCATGGTCTCCCTGGTAAACCCCTCTCCTCTCCTTTTTCATTTTCTTTTGTATGTTGACAGCCAGACAACTGTCTTCTTTTCTCAGTGACCAGTGAGGTTAAGCAATTAGGCCAAGGTCATGCAGTCATTAATGGACAAAGACAGAATTGGAACTCAGATCCTCAGGTCCTTCTCTTATTAGATTATAAGCCCCTGTAGTGCAAGGACTCTCTTTTTCTTGTTTGTATCCCCACTGTTTATAATACAGTGCCTCATACACAGTAGGCACTTAATAAATGTTTATTTTGATTGAATTCACTTGAACCCATCAAATCTGAGAGTTGGAAGGGACCACAGAGACTGCTGAGTCCAACATGTCTCTATGACATTCTTGACAAGTGGTCAGCCCCCAACTCCTGGTTCTCTCTTCTGGAACCAGATAATATAAATTCAATCCCCCTCTTCCACATGGCAGCCCACCAAATATCTGAGGATGACAAACATTCCCCAGCACCTAAGTCTCCTCTCCAGACTAAAAAATTCCCATTTCCTTCAGTTAGTTCCCATAACTATAGGTCACAGGATTATGGATGAAGTAGGAGCTCTTTATTTCCAGCCCATAAACTTGTTGGATTTTGTTTTAATATCCTGATGATTTCATTAAATAAAATTGTTTTCCTGTGTAATCCTATGTACTTTATTTTATGCATTTAAAACCACTATTCTGGGAAGGGGTCCAGAGGTTTTACTGGGGAATATGACATAAATAACTCTAATAACTCCTAATATAGGGATATAAGGATCTCAGAAGACATAGAGCACAACCATCTTCTTTTCCAGATAAGCAAACTGAGGATCACTGAACTCCAAAGTCAATTGACAAAGGCAAGATTAGAACTCAGATCCCCAGTGCCCTTTCCATTGTTCCACACTGCGTCACCATCTTCACTTGGATAGGTTCTGGCTCTGGGATCCCAGTAATGAGGACAGGACTCCAGACTAGATTGACAAGGGCAGAGGGAAGTGGGACTCTCACTTCCACCTTGTTCATCCTGGACCCTTTGCCCCTAGACCACATAGCCCCAGATGCCACCTGATGTCTTGGCTGCCACATCACATTGGTGATTCTGGGTTGCCACTTGTCCATGTGACCTTGGGCAAGGTCCTAAAGTACCTTGAAGCTCTCTGAGATTCAATTTCCTCACTTTTAAAATGAGAGGCTTAAATTGTATGGCATCTAAGGTCCCTCCCAGCTCTCCATTTATGGTCCCATGATCTCCTACAGTGAT
The DNA here is from genome assembly GCA_028646515.1 of Pseudochirops corinnae. Lineage (NCBI taxonomy): Eukaryota > Metazoa > Chordata > Mammalia > Diprotodontia > Pseudocheiridae > Pseudochirops > Pseudochirops corinnae. Next base: position 341,695,553 of record CM053587.1, on the reverse strand, counting down.
GCTATCTTCCATATGAATTACCCTGTTTTGTCCCATCCCACCCCTCCCATACAGCTGATTTTTTAAAATCTTAATACATTTTATTGTATTAGATTCAATCTATGACTCTATCCTGCTAAGGCCTTTTTGGATCTGGATTCGATAATTGAATATGTTAGCCATTTTCCCCAGCTTTGACTCATCTGCACATTTGATGAGGGTGCCTTTCATGGCGTCATCTTGATCACTGATACAAAGGATGATGAGAAGGGCCCAGATACCCAGTATGGCTTACCTTAATGTGAACCTTCTCTAGCTCTTCCTTACTGATTGTCGTCATCTGGGAGTCCTCAGTGTTTGACAGGAGAAGCTGCACATCAGATAAGAGCGCGTGGGTCCTCCGCAAATCTCGGCGGAGGCGTTTTTCCACATCAAAGTCCCGATGGCCAATCTGGAGACCCAAGGCATGCAGGTTAGCCTTGAATGGAAGCCAGAGGTACTAGGGATTCATTACTTAAGTAGAGTACTTTAACTTGAACTGTGCCTTGGCCTATGGCAGTGGTTCTTAACCTGTAGGTGGCGATCCCTTTAGGGGTTGCACAACCCTTTCACAGGGGTTGCCTAAGACCATCCAAAAACGCATATTTCCAATGGTCTTAGGAACTGAGACACGGCTTCTCTATCCATCTCCAGGCGGGTCCACCCTCATGCAGATACGCCCACATACAAGTATTAAAGGGTCTCGGCATTAGGAAGTTGAGAACTGGCCTATGGCAATCATTCATCCCAGATATGCAAAACCATTTATTAAAGGCCTACTATGTACACATAAAGGCCTGGGAATACAGAAACATGAATGAAGCCGTGGGAAAAGTGCTGAATTTACCATTAGAAGACCTTCTTGGAAAGCCCAAGTCTATTCCTTACCTAGCAGCTGTGTGACTCTGAGCCAGTCACAAAGTCCTCTGGACCTTAGCTTGCTCTGAAGGAAAATGAGTGAGTTGTAATAGGCGATATCCAAGGTCCTTTCTAGTTCTGAATCTAAAATCCTGTGATCCTATAATAAACAGTCCTTGCCCTCAAAGGATATACATTCTGCTGGTAGTGGGGATGTAATATGTACAGAGTTTGGAACTCAAAGGATTGTGGAACTGAATGATGTAAACTAAAAGTAAATAAATAAATTTTTTAAAAAATATGTACAGAGATACTTAATTACAAGGTAATTTGAGGAGAAAGGGAGAAAGATTCTCAAAGGAGAGGCTTCCTGGAGGAAGTGACACATTATTGGAGCAATGAAGGAAGGTTAGCATGATGTTCAACATGCCACATGTTCATTATGAACAGAGGAATACAGTCATTGTTCAAGTGCATGGAGGTTGGCTATGACATCTCTCCCAGGATGGGGGAAGTGGAGATAAGGGGTAAGGGGAAAGGAGGAAGAGGGAAAGGGTCTCTTCATTGGAGGGCTTGGAGTAAAAGCCCAGAGCCTATTTGTTGGGGATGTTGTTCAAATTTGTGTTGGCTTTTATTGAGTGCTACCAGCTTTTCCAATTGGGACTCTATTCCACATGACGTATCGGGTGGAGCACACCCACTCACATGGAACACCCTGGCTCTTGAAAATAAATTGAAGCCATGAATTAAACTGGTCCATTCCTCGGGCTCAGCTGTAGAAATCAGCCGTCTCCAACTGGGCCAACCCAAGAGCACAATGGCCTTTGTCATCAGAATGTAAAAGGCGCTAAGGAAACACCATCAAACACTAGTTAATAGGGTCATAGGTGATGAGGTCATTGAGTGGTGGTGCAGCATACAGACTATCAGGAAGCCCTTCGTTCAAACCCAGCCTCAGATACTTGCTAACTGTATAACCCTGGACAAGTCACTTAACCTCTGCCTGCCCCAGTTTCTTCATCTATGAAATGTGGATAATAAATAAGAGCACCTATCTCACAGGGTTGTTTTAAGAATAAAATGAGATGATAATTATAAAGTGCTTAGCACAGGACATCACACACAGTAGCAGCTTAATAAATGTGTGTTTCTTTCCTTTGTAGAGTTTCTGAGAGGTCCTCAAATCCCACCCTTTCTTCTAACAAATAAAGAAACAGAGATCCACTTCCCTAGTTGAGTGACTTGCCCAAGGCCATACAAGCAGTACATCTCAGAGCTGGTATTCGAAGGCAGGTCCTCTGACGCCAGGGTGCTTTTCATGCTCATTGGAGTGGCTTTGATACATCAACTCCCCAGACACAGTCAGCTAACTAAACATCAGTTGCCACATGTGAAGAAAAACCTGATTTTAGACTTAGGGCATTTTTTGTGCACTTACATATAAGCTTATGATTCTTATTTTTATAAAAGCCCAACACTTTAACAGAGCTGAGAAAACAAGGAGATAAAAACAATTAAGTTAATAAAAACAGGCTTGCTTTTTCTGTTAAAGCAATGAAAGTTTGTTTGTTTTTAACAAATTTATTTCTTTCTAAAATTCATTATCTATGCTGCCATGAATTCCTTTTTCGTAGTAGGCAGGGTATAATTTCTTCTAACAAAACAAATGCATCAACCTAATTCATTATTAACTTAAGGAAGTTGGGTTTTTTAATTCACTTTGGAAATACACTGGGTTTTTTTTCTTATTTTTCTTATTCTTTTTTTATTTGTAAACACACAGGTTTAGCTCTGTGAAATTTTTTGTCTTTATCATTAGCTCTCCTTTCAGAAGAATTTTTCAAATTTGTGCAAAGTATGTTCCTCCCCACAAACTTGGGAGGAAGGTGCTAGTACTAGAAGGTCACAAATATGTGGCTAGAAAGGAGCTCAGAGACCAGATGGTTGAACACCCTCATTTGACAAAGGTCAGGGGTTAACTGACTTAGGTAACACAGCTAATAATGGGCAGGCAGAATAACAATTCAAATCCAGGTTTTCTGAGTCCATATCCCATGTTCTCTTCCCATTATTCTTTTTTTATCATCCTCATTTTAAAGGAGGTTAAACTGAGGCTCCTTACTCTATATATTGTATGTATTACTTGGATAGAATGCTGGGCTTGGAGTCAGAAAGACCTGAGTTCAAATCCAGCCTTAGACACTTCATAGCCATGTCATTTAACCCCTATCTATCTCAGTTCCCTCATCTGTAGAGTGGGAGAATGAGAGCACCTCCCTAAATGGGTTGTTGTAAGGATGACATAAGACACTATTTGTAAAGCCCTTAGCTCAATGCCTGGGACATAATTGAAGCTTAATAAATGCTTCTTCTCTTTCCCTTTCCCCTCAAGGCCATAGAGATAATGAGTGCCAAAGTGGTGCCTGGAACCTAGATTGTCCGTTGACTCTGCTGCCATCTTGTTTTTGAAGCCCTGAATCATAAGTTCCTCTGGACTTCAGTAGGCCCTAGTGACCAATGTGCAGACGGGCTGGCTGATTTGCAAATGAGCTCATTTCTGCAAAGGGAGTTTAACAGACATGCCTGCTTCCATTTCTGGAAGCAAATCCTGGCCCAAGAGATTTAAGGCCTCAGAGTCCCACAAACCCGGGGCACTGTTATCAACATTCAGACACTGCAGAAGAAACCTTACAGGGGCCTTGCTAGAGAGATGGCTCACCCCACTCCATGTACATGCCACCGTTACCAAGGTTACTGACAAAGACCAGCCAGAGGGGGAAGGAGATGAGTGAGAAGATGCTGTGGGGCAGAGGAACCCAGACAGTGGCTTTTCATTATTACTGCCAGGTGCCAGGGCACCTCCGCAGCTCAGACAGAGGCAGAGCCTGCTCATTAAAGAGTGCAACATTGGGGGGAAGGGAGGGCCAGGCTAAACACTGCCAGATGAGGGCTTTTTTTCAGGGAACCAGGGGAGCTGGCTAAAGGCATCCACATTAGCAATTCTGAGATAAGTTAGCGCCCACATTCCTCAGCATCTAAGGAGCTGGGGGAGAACAGGGAGAGCAGGATAGCAGCCAACCAAGGCATGACTTTAAGGAGTGATACCCATGTGCAGGTACCTGAGCAGTGAGCTCCTTGTCCCTCCAATCCATGCAATTCCCTAAGCAAAATAGTCACTGAGCCCTGGGGCTTTCTGTCAGTCTGAACTTAAGCTTCTTTGGGGAAGAAACTGACAGGCTTTTTCAACAACCAAAACCCCCAGAAAATAGACAAGACATGTCTAGTTCTTACTTGACTAAAATCTGCTAACAACCTAGAAAGCAATTCAGTTCTCAGTCATTCTGGGGCTTCACTTTAATGCAATTTAATTCAAGGTAACTCAGTTCAGCATTCTTATTAAACATATCCTCTGTGCCTGACTCTGTGTTAGTCACCAGGGAGACAAATTCTAAAAGGAAACAGTCCCTGCCCTCAAGTAGCCGATGCTCTATCAAGTATGGAATGATAGAGGAGTGGGAAAAAAACTCTCCATTTGGAGTGAAAGGCTGTGGGCATTGGAGAGGTGCCAAGGTGATGCCAAGGAAACCTTTCCTTTCTCTCTCCCTCCCAAGGAAGGCCTGAGGGTATGTGGAGTAGTGGACTCATAGGTTTGAAGCTGGGAAGGTGACTGAAACCATCTAATCCAATATTCTTCATTTTGTAGAAAAGGAAATAAGCAAAGTGTTTTGTCCCGGGTCATAGTTGTTAAGCAGCAGAGCTGAGGTTTGAACTCCTAACTCTAAATCCAGCACTCCTGACACTGTGCTTTGATATTCCTTTCAATGAGTCCCTAGAATGTCCTTTAGTTTAGGGTGAGGTTTCTCAACTTTTTTCATGCCATGGACCCCTTTGGCAGTCAGATGAAACCTTTTCAGAATAATATTTTAATTAATTTGGGGAAATACTTCATTTGTTAGATGATAAGTGAAAATAAAGATGTGATCTTTTTTTTCATCTAAGTTTGTATACTCCTTGAAATCTATCCATGGTCTATGAACCCCAGGTCAAGAGAAATGTATTTTTTCTAGTTTAGAGGAACTAGATGGCGACCTGGATTTCCTCCTTCGCTCTGGTGGTTTCTGACTCCAGTCAATTCCATTTGGGGTTTTCTTGACAAAGATCCCGGAGTATTTGTCATTTCCTTCTCTAGTTCATTTCACAGATGAGGAAACTGAGGCCAACAGGGTTAAGTGATTTGTCCAGGGTAATTAGTAAGTGTCTGAGGTGGGATCTGAATTCAGGTCTTCCTGACTCCAGATCCAGTACTCTGTCTACTGTGCTGCCTTCTATGAACCAGGCGTCCTATAAGAAGCTGGAGATTCAAAAAAATCGCTGTCTCTGAGCTCCAAGTGGGCTTCTCTACCCTGTCTCTGTCATTTGACTGCTCTCTAGTAGCCACTTGAAGTATTACCAACACCTGGGCAGCAACAGACCTGAGAAATATATGAGCAGGGAATGTCTAGATGGATCCTTTGGGCTGTCCCTAACAGGAAACACCACAAGTCCACCCAAGATCAATAGGTCAATTGCCAAGAAGCCAACTGAGAATTAATGGCAGTGAGGAAAGAAAAATAAAACCAAAGCTATCGAAAAGGGCTTCTTCAGGCAAAGGCCACATAACCAATCACTGAGGATGCTGCAGAGGGGGAAATCTTGCTGAGGTATAGGTTGGGCCAGGTGGAACACTACACTCCCTTTCCAACTGGGAGATTTTGTGATGCTATGTTTAAATGGGGTGGGTCACAAGATGTGGCCACTCTGGCCACAACCATAGAACATAGAAAATGAAATCACATGTAGAATGTAAGCTCCTTGAGGGCAGGGACTGCTTTCAGTCTTTGTAGACCCTATAGTGCCTATAATATAGTAAGTGCTACTTAGAATCTTGCTGGCTGATTGATAGTTGATTGGGGCCATGAAGTTCCCACCCCTTCCTAAATCTGTGGCTTTGTTTACCTATAAGCCCCCTTCCTTTCCAAGTTGTCTAGCAAATATGGGCCTTATTCATCTTTCTGTCCTCCTACAATTCTTACCTACAGATGAGTAGCATTGATCCTGTGTCTCTTCCAGAATATTATCAAGAGTCTTCTAGTACTTGAATACAGGATAATGGGATATAAAGAAATGGGGACTGTTTGGAGCCAAGTGAACTAAGCCTTCCCCATACATGTCAAGGGCAAATCACTTAACCTTTTTTGGTCAGAGTTTTTTTTTCCTCCTAAAAAATCAAAATGGCCTCAGAGACCCCTTCTAGCTCTAAATCTGCTCCCATGATCTCAGGGTATATGAATGATGCTAACATTAATTTCAGCACCATGGACAGTATGGGATGAGTGCCAAGCCCATTATCAGTAGTCCAAAATCCCACTATTGCCCTAGTTTGGAGGACTGAGGCAACACTGGTCCTTAATGTCGGTTAACATCACCTCCCATCCAGAGATAATCTAACAGCCAACAACTGTCACAAGGCTACTGAGTCATTGTCACCACTGTTTTTCCCCATTGGATTAGAAGGGGGAGGGAGAGAAACTCATTAGGTTAATGGGAAATAAATGCCATTCTGCAGATTTTCATTTTATGGCAGAAAGATTCAAAATCTGACAAAGCTGGTGAATAATTAGCCAATAAATCTAAATGATGATTAGTGTTGTTTCGTGAAAAGATTGTCAACTCATACACCATTTAATATTGAGACAAGTAAATTTAATGTGGTTGTTAAGTACCTTTCACTGGAGAGTTTCCAAGTAATCTCAAGTATAGAAAAGTCTCATATCTGCCTGGTATTGTTGGGGAGCACTGTGTCCTATCCCCAGTGCCTAGCTCATTGCTTAGAATACAGTAGGTGCATAATAAATGATTGCTGGTGGCTTAGTTCCAAAGAAAGGAATTTTCCATACAGCCAGAACATACTCTTTTAAGAACAGACTACTCACTCTATTTCAGACATTTTTAATAGAAATATTTCAAAAATACTATTGTTAACAATTGTTCAACAAGCATTTAAGGTTGTTGTTGTTTTCATTTAGTCATTTTAGTCATGCCCAACACTTTGTGACCCCATTTGGGATTTTCTTGACAGAGATACAGGAAGGGTTTGCCAGTTCCTTCTCTACCTCATTTTATAGATGATCAAACTGAGGCCAATAGGGTTAAGTGACTTTCCCAGGGTCACACAGCTAGTAAGTGTCTGAAGTGGGATCTGAACTCAGGTCTTCCTGACTCCAGACCCAGAACTCTATCTACTGTGCCACCTTCTATGTACCAGGCACTCTGCTAGGTACCGGAGATCCAAAGACAGAAGTGAAAGTCTTCCCTCAAAGAGAGACAATCTGCCCAATATAACTATATAAAATACAAACTAATTAAATAAAAGATAATTTGCAGGGAGGGCATTAGCATCTGAATTGAGCAGGAATGACTTTGTGGAGAAGCCCTTGATCTAAGCTTGGAAAGAAACTAGGGATTCTAAAAGAGGGACGTGAGGAGGGACCCTATTCCAGATGTGGGCATCAGTCTGTGCAAAGGCATGGAGAAAGGAGATAGTGTCATATGTGAGGAATTACAACCAGGCTATGGAAATAGGAGTAACAAGAAAAAAAACAAGAATCATCACTCTCCTTTTTTAATATTTGAAGGTTCAAAAAACATTCTTCTACCTGTATTATGTCATCTAATGCCCAAAACAATCCTGTGTGGTGGGTGCAATAATTATCCCCATTTTACAGATGAGGAAACTGAGGCAAACAGAGGCAAAGTGACTTGCTCAGCTAGGGAGTGCCGGAGGCAGGAGTCAAACATCCCATCCATTGCTCCTAGTTCTCTTTCTGGGTCCAAGAAAAAACACTTTAATCTCTCTTCCATGGAACAGTCCCTTCACGTACTTGAAGATAGCTGTCAACTTCCCCTCAAGTCTTCTCTTCTCCAGACTGATCATTTCAGTCCTTCCTAAACCATGATTGTGTCTGACCAGAATAAGGGACAAGGAGAGTGTTGCCTCCTCATTCTCCAAAGGTTCAACCTAAGATCCTATTGACTTTCTTGGTTCCCCACAATTTGATGACTGACAAAACACTCTAGGGAAAGGTGAAGGAGGGAAGAGCACTTTCAGATGGAGGAAAGTGGGTTCCATGGAGAAGTTAGCACCTAAATCAGCCTTTAGAGGATCCTAGGATCAAATTGTAGAGGCTTCTTAGAGGACATGGAGTCCAATCTCCTTGTTTTTATAGATGAGGGGAAACTGAGGGCCAGGGAGGCAAGTGGTTTGCAAACACAGGGAGTAAGCAAGAGTCAGGATTCACATCTAGGTCTCTGGCTCCAAGGTTGGCCATCATTCCACTGTGTTTGTATTCCTCAGAGGCCTGAACATAGAAATACCCTCAACTATGTCTGTTGAATGGCTGTAGGTAGGAATGCAAGTAAATGACAATCAACATGGCATGTTCATGGCAAATAAATAAGAATAAAAGAAATCAATGAATGGAGTGCCAGGTGAGTCACTGACAGCTGAGGGAGTCAATACATCTTCTCTGTGGAAGATGGCTCTTGAATGGAGTCTTCAACAAAGGTAAGAGTTTCAAGAGGCTGAGGGAACAAAGACAGCATTCCAGGGATGGAGGACAGCCTGGGCAAAAGCATGGAGGCTGGAGATGGAATGGTATGTACAAGCAAGCCTAGCTAGGTGAACTTTAGTTAGGAGAGAAATGATAATTAATCAGCCATGGTTTGGGGAGCTTCAGATTTCCCCCATTTTCTTTTATCCTCATTTCAAGATCTCAGTCTCTGAAGGTTGAGCTAACTTTCTCTCTCCAGATCCCTCAGGTGAGGAAATCATGGTATTCCACTCAGGTTTGGGTGTGGATAAATTCTTTGAATGGATTGCCCAAGGCTAGGGCTAAGAACTAAATGGCATAATCAAAGTTCAGACACAGCCCCTCATTGTAATATTCATTCTCTCATTAATTGTTAACCAATCAGAGTTGATTGCCACCCTAGCACCACACCTCTTCCAAAATGGCCATGAGCCAGAGCCCATGGCCATGATTGCCTCTGGTCTAAGAGCCAAATGGCCATTCTTTTGTTAAAATGCTGCCATTATTAATAAAATAACAAAATTACTCAGAAATTATGCCTCTCAAACCTTTTTAAACACCATAGTTATCTGTAAAACAAGCATGATAACCCCTCAACAGACTGCCCTAAGACTCAAAAGAGATGGTGTAATTAAACTGCTTTGTAAGTGTTAAAGTGGTTTGTTGACTTTGATGTGGGGATTGGACTAAACACAAAAATCAGTTATTGGTGTTGATGTTGTCATTATTATAATTAGTAGTGTCATAGAATGATGGGTAAAGTGCTTGGTGGGTTCAAAATCTGATTCTGATAATCACACTGTGACCCTGGGAGGACAAGTCACTTCACCTTGACTTGGGTAACTCCCTTAGCCTTATCAACTCAGCCAGATGGGCTACAATCTGTTGATGAAAGAAGTCCCTATAATGAAAGCTCCCCAGCACTGACAAAAGCACAGATTTTTAAAAATCTTATTGTGATGGCTAAGTAGGAGAGCAGGGCATTCAGTCATCCTGGCTCACGGCCAGCAACCCTTCCCAAATCGTTGTCCAAACCTAACCATAAATGTAGTCTTAATTTGCTCTCCACCACAGAGAGGGGGCTCCCCACAACAAAGGATGGTTCCCCTTGATCTACCTGTTCACAGAGAGTCCCAATGAGTGTTTCTAAATCCTGCTTCTCATGGAGGACCATCTTCTTCTCCTCACTTTCCTGTTCCAACTGCATCTCCAGCTGCCGTAGCTGTGCACACAAGGAGAAAATATAGAGCAGGTGAGCAGAGGACATGGGTTCAAATTTTGACTCCTAGTACAGTCCTGGGCACAAAATAAGGGTTTAATAAATGCTTGTGGAAGGAATGGATGGATGGATGGATGGGACATTTAGACTAGATGATCTCTAAATTGGGAGGAAGAAAGGAAAGAAAGAAAGAAGGAAAGAAAAAAGGAAGGAAGGAAGGAAGACAAAGAGAGGGAGGAAGGAAGGAAGGAAAGAAAGAAAGAGATAAAGAGAGAGAAAGCAAGAAAGGAGGGAGGAAGGGAGAGAGGGTGTTGGGGAGGGAAAGGGAGAGGAAGAGAGGGAAGGTGCCATGTGGTGAGATTCTCCTCTCCTTCTTTGCTTCATTATACATCCACCCCAAGCCATGTTTTTGCTTCCTTCCAAGGTATAAAATCACTATGTACAGCTCTGGTCTCAGGCTAAAAGTCCATTGTCCTTCTTGAGGAGCTGACTTGAGGCCAATCTGAACTGAGCGGTCAGTGAGTGTGTGAGGAGACAGGCCCCAGAAGCAGAGACAGAGGCCTCGAGAAATCCTATCACAATGATGAATGAGGCTGCCTGCTAAAAGTCAATCTATTATTACTTCTCCAGGAATGACAGAATGACAGGACTACAGAGGCTTTGTCTGGGAGTGGATTGAGATGGAATAGTGGCTGTTTTTGCCAGGGTCAGGGCCCTGACGGTAATGGTGCCACCCATCTGTCAAGTGCCTAACCAAGCCTTAGGATGGGCTCAGTACCCTCTCCCCTCCTCCAGAGAATGGTAGCTTCTCCTCCCCATTAGGAGCACTTTCTCTAACCTGATGGATGAAGCCTCCCCACAAATTAACAAATTTAGCAAAGCCCAAGGCCAGAGATGCCCGTGGACATGGCTGGCAGGTCCTTTGACTCCTGCCATGGAAGGGAGGGTTCTACCCAGACAAGTATCTCTTTAAAAATGTTTGTGGTCAACTGGGGAGACAGAAGAAAGAAGAACAAGAAAGGAGGCTCTTGCAAGAGTCTGGCTCGAGACAAGGAGGGCCTGGGCTGCAGGGGAAGGAAGAGGGATAAAAATGGAAAGACAAATGGGAGATAGAGGACGAATCAAGCTAACAGGTGACTGGACGTTGGGGGTGATAGAGACGGGCACTTCGAGACTTGAGGCTGGGTGTCAGGGAGCATGACTGCACCAGTGACAGACAGAGAATTCCAGAATGACAAAGTTTGGTGGGAGAAATAATGAGTTCAATCGAACTCACGATGAGCTCGAGGCTATCAAGTTAGATCATCGGACTGGAAGATGAGAATATCTTTAGAAATTATCTTTAATCTAATCCCTTCATTTTACAGAACAGGAAACTCAGGCCCAGAGAAGGGAGGGGATTTGTCCCAACATTCTACAAGCAGGAGGTGGCAGATGTGGGGTTAAAATCTTTTGACTCCAAATCCAAGTCCAGAGGGGTCTTTCCACTGCACCCTAAAGTCCAGGAGAAAATTAAGAGATGACGGAGCTAAAGTTCCCAGGAGAAGTAACTGTTTCTTCTTCCTCTGTGCTCACCCCAATCCTATACAATCCTTCAATGCTACTGTCTCAGGGCTCACTTCTTGCATGAAGTTTCATTGGCATTAGGATGTTTTAACATAGAGCATCTGAGCCATAAGACTAGATGGTCAGGTCCAGTTACCAACTCCCTCCTACAGAACCTCATTTCTCTCATCAGCCCACACTGACCTCTCCTTTCTCTGAATTCTGCTGCAGCCAAAAGAGGAAGCATAGCCTAGAAGTAGCCCCAGAAGAAACCTAAATTTGAATCCTGCCTTGGATAATGACTAATTATAAGACTACAAGGAAGCTTCTTAAAATCTCTAGGCCTCAGTTTATTCACCTGTAAAATGGGACAATAATAATGCAGATGTTACTCATCTTGGTATTATTGTGAGGAAAAGTGCTTTGTAAACCTGAATGTGTATAGCATGTGTCTGCATGTACTTAAATACCTATACTCATGTAGACACAGATATACACTTGCAGTGCCTTTCACTGAATGTAAATATACACAGAGCAGTGCTCACTATTGAGCATAATAGTGCACACGGGGGTGCTCGAGTACAGCCTCTCTTAATGCAAGGCTGCATTCATTTTCTTGACTACCATATTACCCTGGTGATTCATTTTCATCTGAACTGGTTTAAAAAAGGAAGACAACACATAGATACAGTAGTGTTCAGAAATGCAGCTAACCCAAAAAGGAAACAGAAGAGGAAAGAGTTGAGGGGAAAGGGCAGAATAATATGGTAGGCAGATTAAGAGGCATTAGCTAGAAACAAAATTAACTCTTAAAGAGGGCAAAAGAGAGGAGGAAAAGTTTAAAAGAATAGGATGGAGATAAATACACGGTTAGCAATCATAACAGTGAATGAGAATGGTATGAATTCATTCATAAAACAGAAAATGATAGCAGAATAACTTAGAAACCACAATCTAACAATATGTTGTTTATGAGAAATACACTTAAACTGAAAAAATACACACAGAATTAAAATAAAGGGTTAGAATAGAATGTTTCACATGGATTTTTTAAAAGTCAAAGGACAAATAAAAAGCAAAAATAGACCTAATTAAGAAATAGAAAAACTGAATTTTGGTAAGAGAGTACCATAGACAATGAATTAATAGTAATACTATGCCTCTAACGCCACAGCATTTAAATTCCTAAAGGAAAAATTAAGTGAGGTACAGGAAGATATAGACACTACATATAGATATATAGATATCTACACTATAGAACTACAATAATGGGAGACCTCAATTTACTCCTCTCAGACCTAGATTAACCAAAAATAAACAAAAAAGTTTGTATTCATCTAAAACCCCTGTAGAGACCAATGCAAGTCAAAAGCACCGTTGTCCCACGGGAAATCAGGGATTGCCTAGGGGTCTCTTGTTTTCGGGGTCTCCCTGTGCCCATAAGAGATAAGGAAGTGCTGAGGTTCACAGCCCAGTTGCTGGCTCACAAGGAAGTCTCCTACAAGACTGCTCGCTTGATGAGCAGCAGCTGACATGACTGGTCCGGGCCTCCTCCATTGGTCCACATTCCCTGTGCCCCAGGAGATCGTGCTTGAATCATGTTGCCTTTAGGATATTTAAGGAGCACCAGGAGGAAATAAAGCACAGCTGCTGCAGGCTTCTCTCTGGTCTCTTCAGCCCCTCCTGAGAATACAGCCTAAGGCTGGCCCTTAAGGCTACTGAACTGAGAGGCCATTGCAAACCCCCAGATCTTCAGAAGAGTTTTTGTGTAGCCACATATCACCTATCTTCTACTTAGGAAGTTTACTTTCTGAAATTTTGAGAGTAAGACTTTATATTTAACCTTATTAAATTTTATCCTATTAGATTTAGCTTAGTGTTCTGCCAAAATGTTTTAGAATCATGTGTGTGTTAGCTATGTTTCCCAGTTTTGTAGCAGCTACATTTTGATCAGCTTATCATCTACTCCCTTATCCAAGTTATTGCTTAAAAAAATACTAAACCATAGAGGGTCAAACACAGATGTTTGGTGCATACCACTAGAGATTACTTTCTAATGACATTGAATTATTATTTGGGGGCCCAAGTATTTATTTCTGAATTATTCTAATTACACTAAAATGCAGCCCACATTTCTCCATCTTTCCCATAAGCATATCATGAAAGGTTTTGTTTGGCATAGGCACATAATAAGGAATAAAGAATAATATTAATTGAAATTGATTGCATTGTCATGAAAATTATCTGAAAAAACCCTATCCATGTCATGAGACTGACAAGTCTCTATTAAGGACATTAGGCTTTTTCAACAATGAATCATTTACTTAAGGTGCCTACTGTGCTCCAGGTCCTAGGATCAGTAATAGGAGTAAAAAGACAGAAATGATGAATCCCTGTTCCCTGGACTGCCCTCAAGGAGCTCACATCCTACTGAGGATGGGGAAGATATGACATACACAGATGGGCAAACATGGGGTAAAGAGTGATGGGGGTATGGGGAGCTCTAGGAAAACTGAGAAGGGAGAAATGTTTTAAGCTGAGAGGAAGAGCTAATCAGGGAAGACCACAATGATATGGTGACACCTGAGCTGAGCCTCAAGGGAAGAAGATTTTGAAAGGCAGGAATGAGTAGGTCCTGGGTTCCTGATATGAGGAAAGTTCCATGTGAATACATGAGGAGAGTGTGTGAAGATAGGCATGTGAGCACACATCAAGTCTGTGGAGCAGTTAGTGGACCACCAGAACAAAGAGTGGCCAAAAAGGAGTCATGGTTCAATAAGGATGGAGATTGTATAGGGCCTCAAAGATCAAGCTAAGAACACTCGCTGTGGTTTTTTTTCTTGGAAGCCAGTAAAATGATGATGTTATTTACAATGAAATGATTGGATCTGTGCTTCAGGAAGGGTATTCAGAGGACAGGGATTTTTATTTTTGCCTTTCTTTGTATTACTAATGCTTAGTATAAGCCTGGAACATAATAGGTACTTAATAAATGCTTATTAACTTAAGCTGATTCATACCTATAATCATGTGGTCCTAATTGGATAAGAGGGAGAGGAGAAAGGGATGAATCAAAAATGACTCTGAGGTTTTCACCCTGGGTATTAGAAGGATGAGGCAGCTAGGTGGTGCCATAGTGAACAGAGTGCCAGCCCTGGAGTCAGGAAGACCTGAGTCCAAATACAGCCTGAGAAACTTACTAGCAGTGTGACCATGGGCAAGTCATTTAACCCTCTTTGACTCAGTTTATTTATCTGTAAAATAAGCTGGAGTAGGAAATGGCAAACCTCTATAGTATCTTTGATAAGAAAACCCCAAATGGGGTCATGGAGAGTCAGACACAACTGAAATGACTGAACAATATCTGTTTCCCAATGACTGGAAGGGAAATTTGGTGACGTGATTCAGGGCAGCATAAGAGGTTCCTGGAGATACTGGTGATCACACAGCTGATCTTCTATTCCCATGCCCTCCAAGAGGTCACTGTGACACCCCTGTCTTTAACTGACTCTTGCCAACTTTTCGAATGCAGCTTTCCAGGTGTCCTGCCAAAACTAGGTCCAGCCAGTCAGGCTCTGAGCTCCCCACTGCAGGCATCTGGACACCCATTGACCTACTCGCTTTTGGCAGGACTGGCGCACATCCTCCAGCTCTTCCTCCTTGTCTTCCTGATCCTTCAGATGCATCTGTTTCATCCGCTCAATCTCCATCTCAAACCGAATGCGTATCTGTGGAGGCACCCAAAGTGACAGGCACATCAGGGGAAGAGTATGTAAGACCACAGTGTAATCAAGATGAACACAAGGTCAGGTTCTCCCACCCGGTAAGCTACCTGCAGAGATGCTTAGTAAATGAGCAAGTTAAGCTAATATTTGAGCCCCTGGGGCAGCATTAGTAAATTACCATTCTAGGATTCCAACCTCTAGTGTAGTGGTTCTCAACCTTCTACTGCGACTCTTTAATACAGTTCCTCATGTTGTGGTGATCCCCAATCATAAAATTATTTTCGTTGCCACTTCATGACTGTAATTTTGCTACTGTTATGAATCATAATGTAAATATCTGATATGCAGGATGTATTTTCATTGTTACAAATTGAACATAACCCACAGGTTGAGAACTGCTGCTCTAGTGGGTGGATCCCTGCTACACCTATGCAATGAAACCTTAAAGATTTAATGGAGCTTCCAGAGAGGTTTTCCTGAGTCTAAGCACAAAAAAAGACTCAGCTCCAAAGAAACCTCATGTATTTCTACAGTGTTCAGACTTCAAACCATCCTCTAAGACACGAGGAAAGACAGCAGAATGTCCTGGTAGGAATGTTGGGCTCAGAGGTGGGAAAGGCCTGGGTTCAAGGCCTTTGATTTCCTTATCTGCAAAATAAGAGCTCCTGTAGCTACCTCATTCACAGACTCATAGGGATATAACTTTAGGCCTGGAAGTAATTTCAAAGGCCATCTAGTCCAACCAACTTCCTGTCCATTTTTCAGATGAGTGAGTCAACCAACTTCCTGTCCATTTTACAGATGAGTGAGTCGAGGATCAGGAAGGCTTAATAACTTTCACAAGGTCACTGAAGTAGTGAGGACCAGAGCTACTGTAAGACTCTAATGAGATTGTGTGAGCAAAACATTTTAAAAACTTTAAAGTACTACATGAGAAGAACCAGGGCTTTTCTTCCTCTCCTGGAACACACAGATGGACAAATGCCAAAAGCCCAATTGGTGGGTGGTGAAGCGATTGCCTCTTTTCATCTGGTCAATTGCCTTCAGAACCCCTAGGGAGGCAACCTGGAGCCCTGGAGGGAGAGCAGTCTGGGTTCAAGCCTTGCCTCTCACACAAACTGGCTGCGTGTCCCTCAGCAGATCACTCACCCTCAGGACCCCAGGCAACTTGCTAAATAAGGATGGCAAATCTCCAAAAAGGTGCTTATCTGCACTGGTAAGGGCACTTTCTCTTCAGGAGTTTTCTATACCCATGAAATCCTAGGTCTGGTCATAAATAATGAGCAGCTAGGTGGTATGGTGGGATAGAATGGTGCCAGGTCTGAAATGAAGAGGACCTGAATTCAAATGTGGTCTCAGAAACTTACTAGTTATGTGACCCTGGGCAAGTCACTTTACCCTGTTTGCCTCAGTTTGCTCATCTGTCAAATGAGCTGGAGAAAGAAATGGCAAACCCCTCCAGCTGGGAGGAGATGGGAAGGGAGGAAGTGGTGGGAGGTTCTCTGTACCTGCTCCAGTTTCTTAATGGTAGTCTCTTGCTCATTCTGTATCTGCTGCTGCTCGAAGGCACTGGACTTCAGGTCAGAGAGCTCTCTCTGTAAGGCAGCCACGGTTTCCACCCCAAGGGGCCTTAAGTTGATGTTTTGACTCTTCAGCATCTCAAGCTTCTGTTTCAGACCCAGAGTTTCCTGATCCCTTTCCTGGGGAAAGAAAACACTTCAGACACTGGACCAAGGAGACCACAGAAGATATGGGTGTCCAAGAGTTAATGGTATTTTACAGGTTGATAACTGGGCCTATCCCCCCACTGGATCCCCTAAGCAGCCTGGATGGTGAAGTATGGTAGATATTATTATCCCCAATTTATAGATAAGAAAACAGGACCAACGAAGATCAAGTGGAATAATACACATGAAGCACTTTGTCATCAGAAAAAGCTCTCCAGAGTAGCCACTGGGAGAAGGGAGACACAGTGGTGAAGGGATGTTCTGGGGTGGGGCCTGTGGCCTCCACAGGTAGCTTTTCCCACAGAGATTGAATGACCACTTGTCTGAGATACTGTAGAGAGGATTTTTTTCAGAATAGGTTACCCAAGATGGTTTCTGTGGTCCCTTCCAACTCTGATATTCAGTACCTAGGACAGAGTTCAGAAGATGGTAGTTGACTAACAAATGCTGACTAGGATAGAATGGGGCCAGGATAGACCCATTAAGCAGCCTGGTTAGGCAGTAAATTACAGTAAGAGCCTAGGCAGGGTGGGAAGAGGGCTATGGGAAAAGAAAGAAATGGACTGACTGGAGAAAGAGTTTGAAGGACAGGTCAATGCCACATTCACTCAATTCAGAATTCTACACCCTCGAATCTCAGAAACAGGATCACAGAATTGCTTAAAGGCCATGTTATTTCAGAGAAACCATCCTTTCAGACAAGCCAAGCATTGCTTTCATGAAGACAGAACTTTGCAAAGAGAGGAGCAAACCTGAAAACAGATGAGGGACGGCACCCATTCATTCTCCCTTTCCCTTTTCCAAAATATGTCCTCTCGTACCTCAGCATCAATCAAATGAAATGACAGCATCGTGTCCAATGCCAGCAAGGGCAAGTCTACTGAAAGCTATCAATTATACCTTTTCTACATCATTAACATAGACTACATGAAGGGGCACAATGCAAATTAAATCTGAACAGTAAGTAAGAGACAGATGGTGAAGGGCTTTGAATGTCAGGCTAAAGAATTTGTATATATTGTAGAAATAATGGGGAGCCATTGAAGGGTTCTGAGAGGAGGAGTAATGAGGCTGCATGATGTCCTTTAGTCTTTTCTCCTCAACTTCTTGATACACCCTGTGCAGGACCTTGTCTCTCCTGCTGTACATTCCCTGCAGATTCCATTTCCCATCTCTGTGTCTTGGCACAGCTGTCCACCATGCCATGCAATGGTCTCCATTTTCATCTCTGCCTCTTGAAACTCTGGGCACCCTCACAGACTCAGATTCCTGACCCCTTCAGTTATTAATGCAGGCCCCTTCCCAATCCCTATATTTATTTTGTATTTGCTAGGGATCTATTTGTCTGTAGATATGTTGCTTCTTCTCTGAGTAGACTATAAGCTTCTTGAGGACAGGAACTCTTGGTTTGCTTGTCTATGGAAGACATGGGAAAAACCCTCCCAGTTGTCAGAGGTCTGTATTCCTTCTCTGCTCCCCTCCCCCTAGAAGAAGGCTACCCATCCATGATGTCCCTGAGCCACTCGTGTTCTGAGGTGTTCCTCCAAGGCAGACTCTCCTGCTGCTGCAGGACCTTCATCCCCCAAGTCCCATAGCCTCCCCAGAGCCCATGAAAATATAAGCTTCTTGAGGATGGGGACTGTTTCATGTCGGCCTTTGTATATCTACAGTACCATGCATACAATAAGTGCTTATTAATATATGCAAATTGGTTGACTGATTGATTGACTCTTAGTTTCTTCATCTATAAAAAAGAGGAGGCTGGATTCACTGGCCTCTGAAGTCCCTTCCAGCTCTGATCAGTGATCCTATGAACCTCACCTTGCCTTGATTTCCTTACTTCTGGGGACTCCCAGTATGGAAGCTCCCTCCACTGGCACAAATCAGAAGCTCTCTGTAACATAGTTTTAGAGAGCTGCCTGGTATAGTGAGAGGCTAAGTCACTTGCCTAGGGTTACATAGTATGGTTCAGAGGCAGGACTTGGACCTGGATCCTTCCTGATCCCAAGGCCAACACATAATGCACCCCATATTGCCTGTCACACATATTAGACCCTTAAAAATGTACATTGAATTGAATTGAATTCCTAGTTTCGTAAATGAGACCAAAGGATTTACTCTGGGAAACACAGTTTAGTAAGTATGAGGGAAGGAAAACAGAGCAAAATAAGCCAGTTTCCTTCCTGCCTTCTCGAACAGAGTGCTCACCACTAAGCTACACTTCCTCTTGGGGGCTGGGAAATAAAGCTCCCACTGGCTGCTTGCGGAAATCTTTACCCATCCCACTGGGCCTCTTCAGAGCACAGTAAATACTCCTCTCCCCTTTCAAGGACACAGGCCCTCCCAAACTATTCACCTCTCCTTCCTGCAAACATATAATTCATGTCTAGCTTTTTCTACTTGAATCAGAAAAATCAAGGGGTTCCTAGGGCCTGCGGCTCTTCCTCTCCACTTACCTCTAACTTGCTCTGAAGTCTGCCAAGCTCCCACCGGATGCTAGAGTTTTCTTGGGACAACTTTTCCCGGAGGCCCCTTTCAAACAACGATTCGCCAATAGCTTGGGTTAATTGCATATCAAACCTGGTGGGGAAAGAACGGGTGTTACCATGTCATTCCGCAAGAAGTAGGAGGAAAGAGAGGAGAGGAAGGATAGATGAAGAGACAATACTGCAAGGTACACCGTGTGTGTGTGTGTATGTGTGTGTGTGTGTGTGTGTAAAAATACATAACTATTATACATACATACATATGTAAATAGCTATAATTTCAAGAGGGGGCATTTCTAAAGTCCAGAAGAATCACAGAATCTAGAGCTTGGGGTCATGTTGCCCAGCCTCTCCATTTTAACAGGGCCAGAAAGGCTCACTTATTTTCTCAGATTTATTTTTTTGTTTGGTTTTGTTTTTGTTTGGTGGAAGCAATTGGGATTAAGTGACTTGTCCAGGGTTACACAGTATTTTCTCAAATTAATACCAGTAGTTTGTGGCTTAGCTGAGATTTGAACCCAGACTCTCAGACTCCAGTTCCAATGGTCTCTCCATCACCCTCATGTTGCCTACTTAAAGGACACCTAACACCAGCTACAACCCTCCTCCTCACCCCACAGGGGGACTCAGAATACCTCAGCTAGGTGGCTCTTGCCCCAGATGGAAGGAAGAATATTTGCTGAGGCCATGGGTGGGAGATTCAAGTTCTTGGTCCACATCAATCCTCATTCCTCCAGAAAGCAGAGGACCCCCAAGCTGTGAATGGGCTGCCTTTCAATCTGGAAGGGGCTCACTCATCACTAAACCAGTCACAACCATGCCTGCCACAGCTGCCCTGGAAGGAGAGGAGGGTATGATTCCCACGGATGTGTCTGCGGGTTCACTGGGAGAAAATAAATAATTCAACATTTCTGGGTATCCTGGTGACTTTAATAGCATCGGAAGACTACAAATTTGGGGTAACCTATGTCAATTGCTTTGTAAACCTTAAAGCATTATCTATATAAATGACAGCTAGTATTTTATTATAATTGCTATTATTATTATTATATATTTCATGCTAAAAGGCACCTCAAAGGATTTCCATTTTATAGATGAGTGAATTAAGTTTGAGTTGGGTTTTGAACCTAGACTTCCAACAC
The DNA here is from genome assembly GCA_028646515.1 of Pseudochirops corinnae. NCBI lineage: Eukaryota > Metazoa > Chordata > Mammalia > Diprotodontia > Pseudocheiridae > Pseudochirops > Pseudochirops corinnae. The sequence continues at coordinate 341,675,205 of CM053587.1, read as the reverse complement.
CAGATCCAGCATGAATTACATTGCTGAGTTCTGATTGAAACCATGAAGAAGAATGGTTCAATAGAAGGACAAAGGATTTGAGGCAGCGGTGGGGGCAGAAAAGATGCTTTCTAGGGCAAAATCTAAGATCTTCTAAAAGCCTCCTCCTGGAGGGGAGTTCTACTTGAATCAGAAAAATCAAGGGGTTCCTAGGGCCTGCGGCTCTTCCTCTCCACTTACCTCTAACTTGCTCTGAAGTCTGCCAAGCTCCCACCGGATGCTAGAGTTTTCTTGGGACAACTTCTCCCGGAGGCCCCTTTTAGAGGGGCCACACTGGAAGGGAGCTCACAGGAGATTTAGTCCAACTTGGCATACCATAAGTGCTCAATAAATGCTCATTGACTGGTGGACGACTTATACCTGTACCAGAATCCCTTTCATTGATCACATCCTCTGTAAGTGGTTATCCAGACTCTAATTGATGGCTCCAGCCTCTCCAGTAAGAAGGAAGGATTTCCTCTAGAGGCAGCCCTTTCCAGTCCCCGGTAGCTCTAGCCCCTAGGGCCAAGCAGAACAAGGCTAAGCCCTTTCCACTGGTCAGTCTTTGAAATCCTCGAGCATCACTATTACGCCTCCCTCCTCTCTCTTCTCTTCTCCCATTCCTTTGACGGTCCTCGTCTGGTGTGGTCTCCAGCCCTCTCACCATCCTGGTCAGCTTCCTCTGGACGAGCTCCAGGTAGCCAGTGTTCTAGTCAGGGGCCCTCCATGCCACTTCTGAAAGCATGTGAATGGCCACCCCAGGCAGTGCTGTCCATGACCCATTGATCAACCATGAAAGGCTAGACCAGGCAATTGGAAACACAAATTTATTTACTTCCCCAGAAGCCTGACTCCCTGCCCCGATTTAGGAACAGAGTCAGTCGATTGGGCTGCAAGAAGTCCCACTGGAGTCATTTCTTAGGAAGGTTGTTCCCCAAAGACTCAGGCCAACAGGTTCTATCAGCTCTCAGGTCTGACCTTTATGACCCACTTTGTCACTATAACAACAGGAGATAGATGCCTGGGGTCCATTCTAGGCCAGTAGCCTTTGAGGAGCTTTAGAGCCAAGGGGGACAAGGAGCTAGACCAGAATATCCTGGAGGTCTCATTTTGTACCCCACCCATAGGGCATGGATGGTGGCCCAGGCTGGGGAAGCCCAGTAGATGGACTATCTATCTATATGTACCTTGAGGGCACCTGGAGGCTTGCTGTCTGATCTTCCACCATGAACAAACCAGTCTTCTGTGGTAAGGCCCTGCAATATCCAGGAAATATCCCCCCCCCCCCAAGTTGAAATGCTGTATGGATGCAATTGCGGGGTATGTTGTGAAGAAAATTTCTGTTCAGGTAAAGAGGGGTCCCTTGTAACTCTGAGAAGTCATAATCTGGGGATCAGGGAAAGGCCAGGAAATCTTGCTCTGGAGCGTAGGGTGCCATTAGGAATGGCAGAGATGATTTTCTGCTAAATATCTCTGAATCTGTTTGCACCATTTCACCGTGTTTTGGCATGCTGTCTCCTGTGATAAAAGGTAAGCTCCTTGAGGGCAAAGGAATTTTCATTTCTATCTCTAAATCCCCTATTGGTAGCACAGAGCCCAGCAGATAGTAGGCTCTTAAACCCTTCATGATTGATGGATAGATTGATGTGAAGACTTCCCAGAGGGTCTTCATCCTCTTGAAGAAAAAGCAGAGCAGGGGTAAATCTTGGGTGGAGGAAGGGGACTGCGCTGAATGGTGCTCAGGTTCAACGTCGGCACACCTCAGTGGCGTTACAAATTCTATTTGTTCCTTCTTGGTAAACAGCCACTTACAGTAAACACACAGATACCCACAAATCTGACAGCACAAAGGGATGCCTTGGCAATCTCTTCCTGCTCTGAGTCAATAAGCAGCCCCCTCCCCCACCCTCCAGCTGGTAGTTCTAACTACAGAATTGATCATTTGAGAACACAGGGACAAAAAGACCCCACCCATCCCAACAGCTCCAGATACTCTACTGCTGACTTGGAGGAGGCCAGCCTCAAGCCCACTCTTTCCCAAGAGTATGAATGGGAAAAGAGGAGATGGATGGGGGTTCCCTGCCCCGGTGGGCTGATCCTCAGATCCAGCTGCCATCTACACATCTGGACACTGGATTCCCAATGTGATAGTCACAGACAGATACCAAAGCAACCTTCTTTTGGAGGGATACTTGCTCCAATCCTTGTTTTTCCCCACAGGGAGCGGGTGGAGGTGGGTCCTGGCTTTCATAAATCTAGAGGTAGAAGAGAGCCCAGAGGCCATCTGGTCCAACCCCTTAGCTTTACAAGTGGAGAAACTAAGGCTCAGAGAGTTGAGTTGACTTTCCCAAGTAAAGGCAGGAGCATAGGGCCATAGAAATAGAGATGGCAGAGACCACCCTCTTCATTTTACAAATGTAGAATGGAGAGTCAGGGAGGATCAGTGATGTGACCAGAGTCATCCAGTAAGTGGCAGAATGGGGATTTGAATCCAGGACCTCTGGCTCCCAATTTCACATGCCCTGCTACCTCTCCATTGGTTCCAGAAATTGTTTCCTCCTTCTGGACACTGACTCCAGACATCTTCACCGCAGGGTTCATGGGAGCCATTCCCTTCGGCAGCAGCAAGAACGATGGATGAGTCAGAGCCCTGGGATACAGCCTGGCTCTGCTCTTTACTGTCTGACTTACTAACTGGAAACAGGCTGCTTTTTCTCTCTCTGGGCTCCAGTGTCCTGTCAAACGAAGGTGCTGAACTGCACTGACCTCCAAAGGCTCTGCCAGCTCTTAAACCATGATCCCCTAAGCCAGCCTAGATCTGATTTTCCGGACTGTGTCCCCACCTCTAGACCCAGCTCCCAGAGGTTTTCACCCCTGGGTATATATAGGAGCCACTTCTCTCCCCCTCCAGCCCCAGCCCCATGCTCTTCCCCAGACTCTCTGACACCCTCCCCTCTGCCTCAGCATTCTTAGAGTCACAGCCCTTAGGGTCTTTGATGATGCCCACAGCATTCAGACTCTCCACTCCCACCCTTCTCTCAGATCACTGCTCATCATTGGGCTTCAGGCCAGACCATCGCCCCAGAGGAGCCTCACCCACTCCTCCAAGGAGAGCCTGAGAGAGCTGCCCAAAGCAGAGAGAGGTGGCAGAGAACAGAAACAGAACCTGAACCCAGGACTCCTGGCCCAAGGCGTCTCCCTTAGCTGCTTGTGTGGTCTGCCTCTCCCCACGTGAGGAGAATGTGAGTTCCTAGACGAGGGCTGGGTCAGCTTTGGTCTTTGAATCCCTAGTGCCTAACACAGTGCCTGGCACATAACAGGAATGTTAAAAGTGCTTGTCAATTGATTGACTGATTGATGTTCTTTCGTCCCCATATAATCTAAACTCATTCTCTTTCTGCTACCAAATTTATTCTGAAAATACAGGCCTGGCCAAGTCACTGCCCTGCTCAGGAAGGTTCCTGGGCTCTCTCTACCTAGGGCTTTCAATCCCTACCCTTTATTTTCATTTTTGTCTATCCCCAGAGTTTGGGGCAGCTAGGCAGCACAGTGGATAGAGCATGAGTCCTGGAGTCAGGGAGACCCAAACTCAAATCCAGCCTCAGACATTTCCTAGCTGTGTGACCCTGAACAAGTCACTTCACCCTATCTGCCTCAGTTTCCTCATCTGAGGAAAAAATGGCAAACCACTCCAGGATCTCTACCACAAAGAGTCAGAAATGACAGACCAATACAACAACCCCAGCCCTTAGAACAGCACCTAGTACATAACCGGTTTTTGATAATTCCTTATTAGTAGATTGATTGAACATAAGCTTTTTGAGAACAGGGACTGTTGGCTTCACTTTTGTCTCAGCATCCCCAATAGACATTATCTCTCCAGTCTCTCTTGAAGCTGCCTGTATATGCACATATTCCCCCCCTCTCAACAGAATGTAAGCTCCTTGAGGGAAGGGACTGTTTCACTTTTCTCTGTTTCCCCCTGGTACGCAGTAGGTGCTTAATATTGACTAACCAATGGATGTTGTTTCCTCTCAATAGGACTTCAGGTCAAGGAAGCCCGAGAGCCTGAGCACAGGACCATGCCCCAGATCAAGAGTCATTCCAGCGTGGCCCCAGTAGCCACCATCCAGGGGAGTGGCTCTTGTACAGACGCACCTGAAGCTGCCCCAGCACACTCTGGAACCTCCGCCCCATCAGCGACCACAGCAGCTAGAGATTCAGCCACCAAAGGTCCCCCCTCCACTGTCCCCAGCACTGCCAAATGGCCTTATTAATGACAGTGACACTAGCAAAGTGGTGTCACATCTGCTTCCCTGCTGCACCCCAAGGACCACAGGCCTCTCCATATAACTGAGAGCTGAAAGCTCCCATGTGTGGACTGGAGAGCAGCGGCCATCTGGACCCTTCTGTCTGTAGCTCAACACTGAGCTTGGCTCTTTGCACACAGGGAGAACTTAATACGTCCTTTTTTGTTTGGTCTTTCATTCATTCATGCACACATGCACTCGTGACGCTGCCTCGTTCCACTCTTAAGTCTTTTCTTCTTCAGACTGAACATCCCCATTCCCTTCAACTGGCCCTCTGTATGGAGGACCCAGAGGCTCTTCATCACCTTGCTCACCCTCCCTGGAAGCTCTCCTCAACCAGCTCATCAACATCCTCCCAAAGCCATCCTGCCCAGAACTGAGCACAATCTTCCAGCTCTGTCTGACCAAGTCAAAGCTTCGTGGAACAATAACCTTCCTAGGCCATCGTGATAGAGCTGAAAATTACAGTCATCTCCTCGGCCACCAACCTTGGAGTAGGAATGATGTTGTGCTATGTCAGCCAAGAAACCCGGGCCTTTAGAGTCATTATTTCAACATTAAATGTACATACATGCGTATTGTGTGTATGTGTATGTAAATATATGTGTATAAATGTACACGTGTGTTTGTACATACATAATATGTGTATATGTAAATAAGTGTGTGTTTATGTGTGTGTTCATGTATATAGGTATGTATAGCTTGTGTATATGTATTACATGCATGTTTAGAAACATATTTGTGTCCATATATGTGTGTATAAATATATTTATATGTAATAAGTACATGCATATATGTATGTATAGATTGTGTATGTGTGTATATGGATATACATGTTTAGAAATATATTTGTATCCATATATTGTGTA
>CM053587.1:341634987-341669508 GCA_028646515.1 Pseudochirops corinnae | reverse complement strand
GGAGGGAAGGAAGGAAGGAAGGAAGGAAGGAAGGAAGGAAGGAAGGAAGGAAGAAAGAAAGGAAGGAAGGAAGGAAGGAAGGAAGGAAGGAAGGAAGGAAAGAAGGAGGGAGGGAGGGAAGGAAGGAAGGAAGGAAAGGTGATAAAGATGGAAGGAAGGAAAGAAGGAAGAAAATAAGAAAGGAAGGAGGGAGGAAGGGAGGGAAGAAGGAAAGGAAGGAAGGAAGGAAGGAAGGAAGGAAGGAAGGAAGGAAGGAAGGAAGGAGGGAAGGAGGGAAGAAAAGGAAGGAAGAAGAAAGACAGAGGGAAAGAAAGAAAAAGAAAGAAAGAAAACTCTTTAACTTTGCTTCCTTAATCTTGTACTTGTTCATTTGACTTCTTGAGCCCATGTGTAAGACTTTACATTTATCCCTATTAAATTGTATTGATTGTTAAATGAGGGTATATGATTTAATGACCTCTAAGAGTCTTTTTTCTATTCTAAATCAATGATCCTATGATTTGGTCCAGTACTCTACTATGCCAAGATCTTTTTGATTCCTGACTCTGACATGTTTTGGGTTCTCTCCCTTCTCAGATTTCTGCCCTCTGCCCACTTCATGAGCGCTGTCAACACCTTTATTCAAACAGTAATAAGTACATTCACCAGTACCAAGCCAAGGGACTTCTCCTTACCCTACACTGCTGGATATTGGAGCCAGGGAGAAAGTATATGCCACTCTCCTGATTAATGTTGTTTATAGGTTCCCATAGGCAGAGAAGGGAGAAGGGGAGAAGGAAGAGGTAGGGGGAGGGAACAAGTATTAAGTGACAACAACGTGCCAGGCACTGCATTAAGTGCTTTGCAAACATTATCTCACTTGATTTGATTTGAGAAAGCAGAATTCAACAATTAAGATCCAATTTAATAAGCATTAAGAACAATCATTTGGGGGAAGGCAAGGTGTTAGGTATATAGAGACAAAGATGAAACCATCCCTCCTTTTATTCGACTTAAGAGAAACTAAATCCGAAAGAAATGGAGAGCAGAAGTCATTGGGTTGCTTTGGGAACCGCATCCTGATTGCTTTCAGTCCATTCTCTGTTTTATCCTCAAGTTATAGGCATAAGTAGGTAGTAAAGAACAGTGGATAGAGAACCTGCCTCAAAACCAGTAAGACCTAGGTTCAAGTCTTGCAATGGACACATACTAGCCACATGACCCTGGGCAAGTTGCCTAAGCCCTCTGTGGTCTCAAAGACTCAGAGAAGGCAGCAAGAGTTGTGTTGGTCAAGGGTGCTCCCTCGACTCTAACAATGAAACCACATGTTCAGTCCCTAATTCTCATATGTCTAAGGGTTAGTGCCAGTTGCCATATCTGGTCTACAAGGAAAATATGTCTCACCAGCGAGATGGGAAAAATGGTGCATTTGGTGTCGGAGAGGATGTGGGCAAGTTGAAACACTGATTCATTGCTAGTGAAGCTGTGAGCTGATCCATCCATTCTGGAGAGCAATTTGGAACTATGCCCAAAGGGCTATAAACATGTGCATACTCTTTGACCCAGTAATACCTCTTCTAGGGCTGTATCCCAAAGAAATCACACAAGTGGGAAAAGGAGCCATACGCACAAAAAATATTTATAGCAGCTCTTTTTGTGGTGGCAAAGAATTGGAAATTGAGGGGATGCCCATCAATTGGGGAATGACTGAACAAGTTGTGGTATATGAATGTAATGGAATACTATTGTGCTATAAGAAATGATGAAAAGGGAACTTCAGAAGAACCCGGAAAGACTTACATGAACTGATGCTGAGTGAAGTGAGCAGAACCAGGACAACACTGTAGACAGTAACAGCCACGGTGTGTGATGACTGATTCTGATCAACTTAGCCCTTCTCAGCAATGCAAGGACCCAAAACAATTCCAAAGAACACATGATGGAAAATGCCATCCACGTCCAGGAAAAGAACTATGGAGTTGGAATGCAGAGCAAAGCAGACAATTTTCTTTTTTCTTTTTGTTTTTTTTTTGTTTTTTCTTTCTCATGCTCTCTCTCTCTCTCTCTCTCTCTCTCATTATAATTCTTCTATTCAACATGACTAATGGGAAAATGTGTTTAATAGGAATGTATGTGTAGAGCCACATCAGATTACACACCATCTTTGGGGGGGAGGGGGAGAAATTTAAAACTTATGCAAGTGAATGTTGAAAACTAAAAATAAATTAATAATTTTTTTTTAAAATGGTAGATTGGGGATGCACAGGCCTTTGCCACTGATCAGCTATGTGGCATGCCATTGGCAGCCCCATAAAACTCTCTATTTCATCATCTACAAAATGGGAATTATGATCCTTGTGCTCCCCACTCCTGTTAGGACAGTGCATGCAAATTTTAAACTGGGAGAGAAATAAAGATGATCACTAGCCACAAGGGTGACCTTGGGCAAGTCATTTTTCTGTGCTAGGCCTTGGCTACCTCCTTTTTAAATCAAAGGGTTGGAGGATGTGGTCTCCAAGTTCTAAATCCCACAGTGCCTGTCCAGGATGCTGGCACCATGCTGGAAGGGTCCAGATCCCACGGGGAAGCTTTGCTCTATGCAGCTTCCTTTCAAATATAGGTATCCATAGTTAAAATGTGATCATTTCCCAATGAAAACACAGGGTAAGTCTTGTGCATTAAGGAAATTGCCCAAATCTCCCGCTTCCGCTTCCCACCCCCCTTCCCCTGCAAATCGGCATTAATCAAAGATTTCTGTATTGTGTTCTATCTGCTTTGGCCAATTAGCATGAAATTTAATTTGTGCTAATCAGCCCAAGCAAGAGGAACACAAAATTAATTTAAGGCATTAATTTCAAGTTGCACAGTGAACATGAATTGAGCCAAAAGGGAGGAGGAAATGCCCCCCACTCCTTTCTCATCCCTGAGAAATGCCCAAGAAAACAAAGGTGAGGGACATGGTTCTCCCTGCGCCCCCTAAACCTCATCCCTGTCCTGCAGGTGGAGCAGTATTGGGAATGAGCTTCCCAGGCACAGAGAAGGGGTAAGCAGCATGTCGAGGGATAGTGAGGGGACACTGTTCCAGAAGAGAGCCTGGGAGGATTGCAAAATCACAGCAAATTAAATCAGTTGGAAGCACTTTGTTTTCAAACACGGGAATTGTCCTTGCAGGTTTCTCAAGGCCCAATTAGCCTGAACTGATCAAATAGGCAGATTTCATGTGTTATTTGCCAGACCAGAAGGCCTGTTCCTTGGTTAAGCAGAGATGATAACCAAGGGCCTCTGGGTGAGCTCGGAGGATGTGGGAATGAAGGTTTATAATTGCAGAATATTACAGCAAGGAGGGGCCTGGGCCACAATCTACTCTAGCCCTCTTCTTTTACAGCTGGGGAAGCTGGGGTCCAGAGAACAGATGGGATTGCTTCAAGTCCCACAGTGACAAGATCAGGGTCACACTGGAGTCTCCCTCCCAGGCCAGCCATTTATCCCAGGGACATTCAGCCTTGACTGGCCTTCTCCATTCAGTATTAGCTGGGATGGATTTATCCAGCATGGCTTACCCCTTTTGGGGATCATGCATGGTCAGGGGGATAACTGAGAGCTTAGTAAAGTCAAGGGCTGTAGCCAGTTGGAATTGTCTGACTAGGTGTTGGAGAGCTGGCCTCAGGGTCACAAAGGTGTGGGTACAGGTCTTGCCTCTGACACAGACTGACAAGGTGGCCCTGACCAAGTCACTTCACCTCCTTTGCCAGGAAATTAAATTAAGTCGCAGACTGGCATTGGTAGAGGGAGGTCCCTATGCCAATCATAGATCCAGCCCAAAGGAACAAAACCATGTCTGTGCAAAGCAGAAATAGCACAGTCTTGTGCAGGGAGGTTTTGTTTAGTATTTGTGGGCCCTCAGTTCTGTTCCATAGGAATGTCAGGGATATGGATCATTTTTTAAGGGTACAGTTCCTGTAAGTGGTTTCTATAAGAAACTGAAGAAATTTATTATGTGACCTCAATCAACTCAATTCTCTCTGGGCCCTAGTCTCATAAAATGCGAGACTGGACCAAATGTCAAACGCAGCTCTGATATTAGGACGTGCAGTGGTTAGAGCCCCGGGTCTGGACTAAGGAAGACCTCAGTTCAAATCTTGTCTCAGGTGCTTCCCTAAACACATGACCCTGGGCAAGTCACTTGACCCTGCTTGCCTCAGTTTCCTCATTTGTAAAATGAGCTAGAGAAGGGAGTGGCAAACCACTCCAGGGTCTCTGCCAAGAAAACCCTAAATGGGGTCGGAGAGAGTCAGTCACAAGTGAAATGACTGAACAACAATGAGGTCATAGAATTACAGGATTTTAGATCCAAAGCCAGAAAGGACCTCAAAGGCTGGCCAGCCCAACCTGAAGGAAGTGAGGCCTCGGGAGAGGTGGGAGCTGTCCAAAGGCCTCTAAGTAGCAAGACCAGGATTTGAACTCAGGGCTTCTGACTCCAAATCCAGCTCTTATGTCCAGCCACTTCAAACATTCTCATTTTCATTGTCAAGTTGTAATATTCTAGGTTCTAAGAACAGTCTCTGTTCAAATGTTATACCTGGAAGGTCATAGCTTTCTGCTCTGACATCCCCTGTTCTCAGGATCCTCCCAACCCTGACATCCCCTGTTCTGAGGCCCCTCCCAGCCCTGACATCCTCTGTTCTCAAGCTCCTCTCAGCTCTGACATCCCCTGTTCTGAGGCCCCTCCCAGCTCTGACATTCTCTAGTCTCAAGTCTTTTCTTTCTGCAACTTAGAACTTCTGAAATGTGAGGAGTCTGATTCTCCATTGACCAATCTTTAAGTTGTGTGCCTCAGACCCCTATTAGCTGTGTGAGCCTGGGCATATGACCTAATGTCTGTTTGCCTCGGTTTCCTCATCTGTAAAACAGGAATCCCAATCGTACTCACCTCACAGGGCTTTGTAAGGATCAGATGGGATGTTTGTAAGAAGCACTTAGCACAAGCCTGACGCACGGTAAGTACTGTCTAAGTGTTAGCCATTGTTATTGTCATTAATATCTAATAACACTCTCATTTTTGCCAACATCCGCTCACACATTCCACTGGAGAGGTAGGTGGAGGCAGATTGTAGAGGGCCAAGAAAGCGAGATGGAAGAGTTTATCATTTATCCTAGAGAAGACATGGCTTCTCCCACCAAAGGGAGACATCAGAGCAGGGCTTCCTGTCTTGACCAGCGTTCACAGAGAAAAAAGAAATCAAATAATCAGAACACAAGCGCGGCTTCCTCGGGCGCTGTTTGCCCAGGATATGAATCTCAGGTCACGGTGTGCCTGCAGCTGACCCTGGAGTTTACTGAGGATTTTGCAGAAACCTAGAACAAATCCCCAACACACATTCCGGCCACATGCTGCCAGGGCCTCTGGGTGCTGATGGCTTGGGCAGAATTTCCGAGGCCTCCCCTAGGATGGCTCTTCTGTCATGAGAGCCCCCGTGTGTGGTGCTCTTCTGCTCCAGGCTCACTGGAAAATACTGTTGGCTTGCTTCTGATCCATGGGGATAATCTCTTTAAGATTCATGGTACTGTATGGCAAACAGAAAGCTGGTCTCAAAATAACAGACCCTAAGCCTACTTACCCCAGCCGTTGGCTAGACTGGGTGAATAGCTCTGAGCAAGTCACTTCCCCCTGCCTTGCTTCAGTTTCCTCATCTGTCAAAGGACAGAGTTGGTCTAAGGACAACTTCTCTGTCATGGCATGCTGTGATTGGACAATTCATAGACAAACCACAGTAGAACACAGGTCATCAGACTGGGTTCTTGGTTTGCCTCTGAAGCTGACTGGCCAACGGAGTGAGCTGAAGTTGCCACCCTTTCTGGGGCTTGTTTTCCTCTTCAGTAGGACAGGGATGGATGTTTAGTACTACCCTCACCCCTCTCGTTTTTATAGCTGAGGTCCAGAGAAGGGGTAAGAACAGAGACAGAATTAAAACCCAGATCCCATGACCAGGGATTAGACCTAGAGCCTGGGCCTCAAACTATACCTGGATGCCAGCTCTCAGTTTGGGAGGATGAAGACAGAGGTCAGAGAATCAATGGGACATCAGCAAGAGGCTGAAGGAAGGGGATGAGGGCCCTTCCCACTCCATCATCCTGTTCTAAGGCCCCTCTCATCTCTGACATTCTGTGTTCTAAAACCTTCCCCTCTCTGACATTCTATGTCCCTTCTAGGGTCTCACATTGTGTTCTAAGATTCCTCCCACTCTGACATTCCACATTCCTCGTTCTAAGACCCTTCCTCACTCTGACATTGTGTGCTATGAGCTAAATTGTCTCCTACTTTTGACATTTCCTGAAGTTCCTTCCAGGTCTAACATTCCATGAGATAGGAGCATCTACCCTGGGCCAGACCATATCCTTGGACTTTTCCAAAATGACACCAGGATCTCTCCACCAATTTCCTTTGCAGACAAATTTTCTGTCCTAAATTTGATGTTCTCATTTCATCTTAATGGTGCCTCTTTAGAGGTGGGGAATCATTCAGGCTAATGAGCTAGAAGGACCATCGGGCACGGACCTTGTTCCCTGCAGTAAATAAGGACTCAGTGAGGCTTCCCAGTATATTCTGAAGTGTACACATACACACACACACACACACACACACACACACACACCCTGCAATGGTGCCCGCCAGGCATTGAAGCTATGAGAAAGAAAAAAAGCCTATTTTTTCTAATGGAAATGAAAGCAGCCACTTTGCCTTAGAAGGAAGATTTTACCCACACGCTGGGGGAATATTTATAGCCAGGCGCCCTGGCTGCTTCTCAGCTCCTGTTTTCCCTTGTCCCCAAATGAGGCCCTTAAATCACTCTGCAATAATGTTGTCTCTTTAATAAGCCTCGTCAAATGCAGTTTTCACTGATGAGACAACAAAATCAAGGGAGATGATGCTGGGGCATGTTCTGTCTCCTTGCTCCCGCTCTCCATGGCTAGCTTGGGAAGGGGGAGCCTAATGGTCCTGAGGATCATCACGGGGGCTGGGGCACACCTTGCCTCAGGTGACAGCCCAGGTTCACATGTCTGCCCATCTCTTCCCAGTCGGGTGACCATAAACAACTTCTCTGAGCTGCCATTTTCTCATCTATGAACCAGATATGATAATACCTACACTGTCCCCTGAACCAGGTGATTAGGCCCTTCCTGTCTCCCAATAACGCAGTCTATGCTATGCAGCAGAAAGATCCCAGATGCCTGGGAGAAGGAGGGGAAGAAGAAAGGGGAAGGGAGGAGCATGTCTTGGAGCCACCAAGGGGCACAGCAGGGAAGCATGCAGGGTAGAATTAGCCAAGAAGGATCATGGACAAGAATATAAACCAGGGAAGAGGAGGATGTTGATAATGAAGAAGAGAAGGCAGTGTGATGGGAGTTGGGAACACCTGGATCCAATTCAGGCCTCAGACCCTTAGGAATTGAGTGTCATTGGTCAAGCCGCTTCACCGCGTTTGCCTCAGTTTCCTTTCCAGGCCTTTCCACTCTAAATCAAGGCTCCAAATAGGATGAGCTGCTGGTGGGCACTTGCCCCATTGCCTATGAGTCTGCATTTACTTAGATGCAGACATGCCATTTCTCCCAATTGAATATAAGTTCCTTGAGAGCAAGACTTGTTGTGGTTTTGCCTTTGAATCCCCAGGTGGTACACAAGAAGATGTCCAAAGGTGGAATGGCCTCCTGTGGGAGAGAGTGGGAGACATCCTTCACGGGACGTCTTCAAGCAGAGGACAGAAGATTCCTCCTCAGCCTCAGAGATCCCTTTCATCTCTGACACCCTGTGATTCTCTGGATGAAAAGACATTCTATAAGGCTTGTTGGATTAATTTATTTCCTCCAATAAAATCCTCAAAGAGGCAGTGTGGATAAGAGTGTTGGACCTGGGGTCAGAAAGGCCTGAGTTCAAATCCCACTTCATAAACTTACTATCCGTGTGAATATTGGCAAGTCAATTGACAAGTTCATTTCCCTGTACTTCAGTTTCCTCATCTATGAAATGGGGGCAGGGGGGGGGGGGTTGGCCTTCAAGGGGCTCTGAAAACTCTTGCCAATTCTCAGATTCTGATTGCTATGAAGTTCCTTCTTAAGGGGAAGCCTAATCCCAGCTGAGATGGCTCAATTTGGAGAGAATAATCCACCAACTAATCAATATGTATTTATTTAGCATTTACTCCATCCAGGCACTGGTTGTAGACATTTAATGTCAGAAGTAACTTTCTTTGACCCATGTAGCCCCCCAATTTAGAACTGGGGTACACTGGACTTGCTGTCAGAAGACCTGCTACTAACTGTGTGACCACAGACAAACCTCTCTGACCCAGGCTCCCCTCCTTGTACAATGAAGTGAGTTGGTTTAGGGCAGTGGTTCTCAACCTTCCTAATGCCGCGACCCTTTAATACAGTTCCTCACGCTGTGGTGACCCCCACCCATAAAATTATTTTCGTTGCTACTTCGTAACTGTCATTTTGCTCCTGTTACGAATCATGATGTAAATATCTGATATGCAGGATGTATTTTCATTGTTACAAATTAACATAACCCACAGATTGGGAACTGCTAGTTTAGGGGCTCTCAGAGGTCCTGTAGAGATCCGAGCCTGTGAGTCTGTGAAATAGTAAGCCCTGACCCAGCAGCCCAGGATGAATGGCCAATTCAAGCAGCCATCCGTGAGGATGAAGTCATTTGTGGCCAGCAGAGATGTAGATGGACATTCCCCACTGGCCACTGCTTTCCCTGCCTTCTTATCGACCACGTTAACAGAGCTAATCCCGGCCTGCAAAGGGTCAGGCTGATTGTGATCCAGGGCCTGTAATGAGAACATGTTACACTGGTATATAATTCCCGACTCCCATTATAATCTTTGTCATGAGAATGAATGGAACTCACTGGGTGATGCTTCAGCAAGCCTCCACCGAAATGTCTCTGCCGAGAGCTAATTGTACCCGGTAAGAGGCTCCACGCCTCATCCTTCACTTTGGGTGAGCAGACTCCTGACACTTTAATTAGGCTGCAGTTGGGAATGAGACTGAGGAGGGAAAGGTAGAGCAGAGAGAAAGGAAGCCCTCCAGAGAAGGGGAGCAGAGCACGCAGGTCCCCCCAAGGAAAGATAGAGACCCCAGAACTGAGAAAGCGATCGGTGCAATGATAACACAACCATCAATGAAAATCAGAATCAAAGGGGGTGAGATTATCATGACCAAGGCTCACTCCAAAGAAGAGAGATGAGACAGTACCACACTTCCTCATTTACAGAGACAAGGGACAAGGGGCCGGAACATTGCATGTGTCAAACTCCATTAGCATGTTGGTTAATTTTGTTGACCTGTTATTTTGGGGGCAGCTAGGTAATTCAGTGGATAGAACACTAGGTCTGGAGTCAAGAAGACCTGAGTTCAAATCTGACTTCAGATATTTACTAACTGTGTGACCTTTGGCAAGTCACTTAACTCTATTTGCCTCAGTTTATCATCTATAAAATGAGCTGGAGAAGGAAATAACAAACCACTCCAGCATTTTTTGCCAAGGAAACCCCAAATGGGGTTACAAACAGTCAGATGTGACTCAATGACAACAACAATTGTTTTTTCCTCTCTTTTATTCTTAGTAACAAAGGATGGCTCTCAGATTTCTTACCCCAGTTTGACCTCTGCAAGACTTCGCGCCCCAATCAGGAATGACAAGACCCAAACAAGCCAATGGACTCATCAGCCAATCAACCAGCATTTATTAAGTGTCCAAACACTGGGATGGGTGTGGAAGATTAAGATACAAAAGGGGGTAATCACTGCCCTCAAGAAACTTACATTCTCCATCTGAGGTCCTTGTGTCCTTAGGAACTTTAGACCAAGACTGGCCAGGGCTAATAGAAATGATCGATACATTTCAAGAGTTTTCTCTTGACATGCCATTTTTGTGTTATGGACTAATATTTTGATAATCTGGTTAAACCTAAGGACAGGTCCCTTTTCAGAATAACAGTTTTAAGTATATAACATAAAATACCTTTAATTGCAAAGGAAACCAAGTCTATTGAAATATAGTTATCTATCTGAACTTGTTTTTAAATATGTTATTATTTAATATACTTATTTTTAAATGTCATTTTAATTATACTTGTGTGTATTCTAGATATAGATATATAAGCAAGCTTATGGATTCCAGGTTAAGCCCCCTGATCTTTTTTTTTTCATTTTCACTCTTCGTCAATGTTCAATCTGCTCATCTCTCCCTAGAATAAAGGACTGAGTCACCTTATCACCACTAAGAAAAGCAAAATCAATTCTCTCTTTGGTTGAGCAAATCATGGCCTGACCCAAATGAAGGAACCAGCCATAATCATCAATCATGAGTCCAAGGCTCAGTCCCAGTGGCTCCCTCAGCAGCTGGTAGCACGGCTGCTCCCAGCCCAGACTAATCATATCAAAAGCTCCCATGCTGGAGCTTCAAGGTTAACCAAATACCTTTTTATCACAACAACTCTGGGAAGTGGGTCCTGCCAAGAGCATTACCCCCATTGTGAATGAAGAAACTGAGACCCAGCAAGATTTGGGTGACTTTCCCATGGCCCTTGATATAGACTTTGAGCTAGAAGAGACTCCCAGAAATCATGGAATCTGACCCCCTCGTTTTACATATGAGGAGACTGAACCTCTGAGAGATGAAGTAACTTGCCCCAATGACACACAGAGGATCTGAGGCAGGATTTGAACCCAAGCCTTCTTCCCTACTCATGTCCAGCACTCTACCTGTTCCACAGGCTGCCTCCCTAAAGTCTATCTGCCCTGTCGGTCACTGAATTTTGCCTGAATTTGTTCTGTCCTGTCTTTTCTTGGCAGATGACTAAGTAAAGCAGATGGAACTATCCCAAATCAATCTCTGTCCTTAAATTTCCACCCACCATCACTCATGCACAAAATCCGCTGCATTTGGATCTGGGATCATTCTTGTTCTCAGTGAACGTGAAGCTTGTCAGCTTCTAAGAGGGCACAAAGGCTTCCCAGCTGAGTCCCAGCAGGCTTTCCCTGCTTGCCCTTCTCATGAATCACGTGCAGACGGAGCTTGGGGGCAGGCATAGGTGTGATCCAAACGGTACCTGAAGGGCTCAGTGAGCCCAGGAAGAAGGGATGGGAGCACTGAGGGTAAGGAGTCAGGCCAGGTCCTGCCTTCTCCGCAGAGCCATCCTGGACTCCTCTGACCTCATCTTCACTGATCTCTCCCTCCTCCCAACCTCTATGACAGTTATCACCTGGACTACTCAGTGCAGCATTCGATTCTGGAATGCCAAGGACTGTCTCATGCTTGAGTCAGCATGACACAATTGGGGAAGAAGAAAAAAGGCCTTGGATTGAGTGTTAAAGGACCTGAGTCAAGCCCTGCTCTGTCCCTACCAATATAACATTAGGCAACATCACTCTTGGTCTCAGTTTTGTCCTCTGTAAAAGGACAGGGTTGGACTAGATGGTTCCTGAGGTCCTTCCAGCTCAAGACCTATTATTATACTGTGTGTGTGACTTTGGACAGGACATTCCTATTCCCTACATCTCTCTTTCCTCTTATGAAATGTAGGAGTTGATTCCCTTCTGCCTCTAAATCTATGCTTCCATGATCCTTTGAGCAGATAACATCTGAGATCCTTCCCCAAGGATACGACACTTTGGAAATTCACATTCAACCATATAATAAAGGGAGGTCACTTAGTCCTGGGTCAAAAAGAACAGGGACCCTGTGCCTCCTCCTCTGCACTGGAATCTATCAATCAACAAGCACTGATAAGTACTAGGAGGGTCACTGGAGGAGACACTGGAGATGCCCCTGCCTTCAGGAAGCTTATACTCTACTGATGTAGTTAGTCCTCCTCATTCTCCCAGGCCTCCTAGGGAAGGCGGCAGAACTCAAAGGCTGATTGATGATGAGAAAGCTACCCTACCTGATTCTAAGTTGGCTGCCTTGGTGGCTTCCTGCCTACGAAACCTGAGAAACAAGCATTCTAAAGGGAAGGACATCCTTTCATTGTAACCCTGGGGCTGCTAATAGGTTCTGTTTCATTACCAGATGGAATTCTCCAGGAGGAATTTCCTTCAAAGACACAGAAGGACACTCACAATGGACATGGTGGCCTTAACGAGGAGCCTGGGGCACAGAAAGGTTATCTGACCTGAGCTGGATCACAGAGCCCAGATTTCTCAGGCATGGGACTGAAGTCAGGTCTCTCTAGACTCCAAGGCTATTTCCATTCACTCTGCCTCTAAACAATACCAATGAAATGAGAGATCTGGTCCCCAGATTAAGTCATTCAAAGCAATGATTTCTGGAGCATGTGAAGCTTTCTGGAGTGTTGTACTCAGTACAATCCTATCAATTAATCAACAGGCTTTCAACTAAATAATGACCCTTTTCCAGGTATTGGGCTGGGCCTTTGGGATCTAAAGACAAAGCCTAAGTCAAAATAATCTCTGTCCTCAAGGAGCTTAAATTCTATTGGGAGAAATAACATATGTAAATGTAAGTATAGTCAGCTATATGTTTATATTGTATATTTATATATACATATATAGACAGACAGAAAGAGAGAGAGAGATGGAAGAGAGACCAAGAGATGGGAGAGAAAGATGACAGAGAAAGAAAGACTGAAGAGAGAGGGGAGAGAGCGATAGAGAGACAGAGACAGAGAGAAACGGGGGGGGGGGGGGCGGGGAGGAAGAGAGAGAAAGAGAGAATATAAGGTCATTTCAGGGCAGAGGCACTAATAGCTGCTTATGACCTAGCTGCATCATAAATATAATGAGCACCATTTTTTAGATTTGCCAATTGAGGTTAAGAGAGAAATGACTTTCACAGAATCTCCCAGATAATAATTGTTAAAAGTCAGGACCTGAACTCAGGCCTCCCAACACTCACACCAAAGTTCTTCCCACCATATGGTCCTAGTGCATCTCAACCAACAACAGCAGATATTCCAGTAGCTGCCAATGGTAAAGCCCTGAGTAATGAAATCTTATCCTTAGATCCCCATGATGATGCCCAATACTATCCCACTTTCTCTTCCTCCTCTCAAACTTCCTGAATTCAGCACTCCATGCTACTGTCCTCATACCCAGGACATTCCTGCTCCCTATCTTTGCCACCTGGAATGGTGATTGTCCTTTGAAGCTCCATTGAAATGCCCCTTCTTACTTGAGACCTTCCCAGATCCCTCCAATCATCTGTTTTTTCTCTTCCCAAATTATCCAATATATACTTGTTAGGAAATGTCTTCCCTTCCCTAGTATCTAGAACAGTGCCTTACACGTAGCAGGTGTTCAGTAAAGTCTCTTTGCAGTCTGAATAGAATTGCAGAAATGGGTGATGAGAGAGTCTGGTTCTGTCATTTCCCCAGTTCCACTATGGGCATATTGATTTATACCAACCCCAGGCTCTTAAATTGGGGAGAGAAACAGAGACAGAGGGAGAGGGAGACAAGAGATGAGGGTTACAGCCTCACCCTGCTCAGTGCTTAGACTTCTTTGCTTTGGATTCACCATCCTTACCATTGCCTTTCTAGAATCACAATATAATACGATATGATAGAACATAATATAGAATATAATATAATTATATAATATAAACATATATTTAACATATGTTATTTCTCCCAATAGAATTTAAGCTCCGTAAGGCCAGAAATTATTGTGGTTTTGGTTTTTTCATTAGATTCCAAAGGTCCAGCCCAGTGCCAGGAAAAGGCTGATTATTTAAATGAGCAGACTCATCTTCCTGAGCTCAAACTCAGTCTCGGACACTTTCTAGCTGTGTGACCCTGGACATGTCACTTAACCCTGTGTGCCTCAGTTTCCTCATCTGTAAAATGAGTTGAAAAAGGAAATGGCAAATCCCTCCAGGGTCTTTGCTGAGAAAACCCCAAATGGGGTCAAGAAGAGTCAGAAACAACTGAACAACAACAAATAACCTCAGAGACTGTCTTTCTTTCTGCGTGTATTATAATCCACAGAGCTTAGCCCAGGGCCTGGTATACAGTAAACACCTAATTAATGCTTGTTTCCTTCTAGCCTTAAAAGGGACCTCAGAGACCATCTAGATTCAGGTCTCAAACAGAATCCCCTCCATGACAGGCATGAGGAGTGGTCATCAAGCTGCTGTCTGAAGACCTCTGGTGACAGGGCACCCACTGCCACCAAGGCAGCCCATCTCATTTGTGGACAGCCATAGGAGTTAGGAAGCTTTCCATGGTGTCCAGCCTAAATTGGTCTCCTCCCCTCCAACCCCTGCCATTGTTCCTGGGCAGGTTCTCCCCTCTGAGGCCAAACAGAATAAGGCTAACCCCTCCCCCCGACAAGTGACTGCCCTCCAGATACATGGATACATCTATCATGTCCCTTTAAAGTCTCTACATTTTTCACCCTCTCCAGCTCTTTCAATCAATCCTCATACAACATGGAGCATGGATTCACATCCCTTCACCATCCTGGTGGCCGCCCAGTTTATCACATCCTGCCTGAATATCAGTGCCCAGAACTGAACACAAAACTTTAGATGTGACCCAGCATGGGTTGAATACAGTTGGGCTGTGCTCTCCCTACTTCTGGCTTTCAACATAGCCCAAAATCCAAGGGTGTTTCTTGGCTATCACATTCCACTGAGCTTGTGGTCCACTCACATTCCCAGATCTTTTACAGGAAACTATGGTTTAGCCATGCGTCTCCCATCTACAACTTCTGAGGCTGACTTTTTGAACCCAAATGAAAAACTTTACATTCATCTGTTACCACAATTAAGATTTAGCCTTCTAGGCCCATCCTGAAGTTACTGGGAGTTTACTATTGGTCAAATGCTATCATAGCAAAAGGCTAGAATCTTACCATGCTAGAGCTGAAAGGAAGCTTAGAGATCATCTTTCAACATCCCCATTTTACAGATGAGGAAACTGAGGCTCAGAGAAGCAAAAGGCCTTGCACAACACCCCACAGTAAGTTCATGTCAGAACATGACAAGGACAGTCTTCTGATTCCCAAGTCAGAGTCAAAGACTCAGGCTTATGAGGAGATCAGGGGAAGAGCTCAGTAGGGCTAATTTCACATAGAGTTGTAGAAAGAATGTTGGCCTCAGAAGGCTTGGGTTCAAGCCCTGCCCCTCTTGGTCTCTGTGTCCTTGGACAAGTCACTTCTCTGCTGGGAATCTCAGTTTCCTTCTCTAAAGATGGAGGGGGTTGTGTGGTTCAGTGGAAAGAGTGCTGGCTCTGGATTCACAGGCTATGGATTCAAATCCTGGCCTTCTTACCTACTAGACATGAGACCCTATGTGATTTCTGAGATGCCTTCCAGCTTGAGAGCCTTGAAGATCAAATTTACACCAAATGGAGAAGACCACCACCATGTGCTCACTCTCTATCTCTCTATCTATCTATCTATCTGTCTATCTATCTCTCTCTCCCTCTCTCTCTCTCTTTTTCTCCTCTCTCTTTCTCTCCTCTCTCTCTCTCTTTCTCTCCTCTCTCTTTCTCTTTCCTCCCCCCATCCCTCCTTCTCTCCCCTTTCTCCTCCCCCTCCCCCATCCTCACCCCCACCCAATACCTTGCTCTCCAGGAGGTCTGTGTTCTGCCGAAGCTCATTTCGTGACTTCTCAGATTTCTCCAGTTTCTTTCTCAGAGCAGTGACCTCTTCCTAAAAGCCAAACCAAAACACAATGCATCCTGAGAAGGGCAGATATGTTCTCCTTGGGGCACAGAGGTGAAGTCCATAGAATGGATCACAAATCATTGTTGTATTTGGAAAAGCCAACGGAGATTACCCCGGAGCGTTCAGTCCACTCCAAAGATGGGCTTCTGAGTGTGGCTTTCTGGGGTCAGACCAGTTTGATGATTATGATAGCATCAGTGATAACAACAGCCAATATTTCTATGGAGATTTTGTATGAAGTGGATAATAAAGATCAAGCCTTGGAGTCAGGAAGGCCTGAGTTCAAGACCTACCTCTGACACATAGTGTCTGTGGGGCCCTAGAGCACACATTTAAGCTCTCAGTGTCCTGGGCATCTCTTTAGACTAGAAGGCACAGAGCAAATGTTCATCTGTATTGGTAGAAACATTTTCCCCAATGGGACATCTCTGTACTAACAATCACAGACCTGAGTGAAACCAAAAACATAAACACTGCTTGTAGGCGTCACTGTTAAAAAAGCACCGGAGATGCATGACTTCACCTAATACAGGAATGTGGAGTGTGACAGAAAGTGGCCAATTTGTTAGGCTCGGATCCAAGCTGTGTCTTATCTACAGAGAAAATGTCTCCTCCATGTGGCCATCATCAGTGGTCTTGCCTGGAATAGACACATATTCATATTCTCTCTCTCTGTCTCTCTCTTTCTCTGTGTGTGTGTGTGTGTGTGTGTGTGTATACGTGTCTTTCTCCCCCCCCATACATACACACACACGAACATACACACACACACACACACACACACACACACACACACACACACACCTGATTCCAGAGCACTTTGTGGTCAAGCCTCTTACAGAATCCCATAATTAGAGTGTGGCTCTAAAGCCATCCAGTCCAATTTCTATCTGAAGAGGAATTCCCTCAACAACATCTCTGACAAGGGGCATCCAGTCTCTGCTAGAAATCCTCTAGTGAGAAGGAGCCACCCCCTCCTTTCTTACCCCATTGCATTTGGAGATGCTTCTCATTGCTAAGAAGTCTTTTTTGACATCCAATGAAAATCCCTATTTTTAATCTGCTGGAACCAAGCAAAGCAGATCTGATCCTGCTTCCAGGTAACAATCCTTCCAATATTTCAAGACGACTTGCTTGCCTCACTCCTACCTCAAAGTTCTCACTTCTCCAGGAAAGCATCACTCACCTCCTCCTTGTTTGCCACGCTCTCCTTCCCTCCTCATCTCTACTTCTTGTCTTCCCAGGCTCCTTTCAAGTGCTGGGTAAAATTCTGCCTTCTACCTGAAACATTTCTCAATCCTCGTGCCTTCCCTCTGTTGACTCTCTCCAATTTATGCTTCTAGATCTTGTTTGTACAGAGAGAGTTGTTTGCATATTACCTCCATCATTAGACTGTGAGCTCCTTGAGGGCAGGATCCGTCTTTTATAGCACCAGGACTGACCACAGTGCCTGGAATGCAGTAGGTGCTTAATAAATATTTGTTGGCTGCTGACTGATAAGCTTGAGCCCCTTCACTATCCTGCTCATCATCCAGCTGATCAGTGGCCATCCTGTAACATGGGGCAGCATGTAACAAGATGGATCATACACACTGGACATATTCTAACTTTTAGGATGTTTGTGTCTCTCTTACCTCCCTGGCCTTACTCTATCTTGTGGCCAGGAATGATTAGATAACATCTGTAAAGTCCTTTGTAAATTTCCATATAAAGGTTAACTTTTACTATCATCATCATCATCACCATCACCACCATTATCATCATCATCACCATCATCATCATCATCACCATCATCACCACCATCACCATCATCATCATCACCATCATCACCATCACCATCATCATAATCACCACCATCACCATCATCATCATCATCACCATCATCACCATCATGATCATCATCACCATCATCACCATCACCATCATCATCGTCACCATCATTTATCCTTCCATCCACCCTCAGTGTCTAGCACTCAGCTGATGCTTCTAAATAATTCTCATATGACTAGATGCATGAATGAATAATATATTAAAGATCCTACCTTCACACACACATAGCTAAAATTTCCTGTTAGAGCCTTTCCTTTGTGTTAAGATATTGCTTTCAGAAGGCCCCTATTAAAATGTAAATATGTTCCTGGGACTGATAACTGGTGAACTCATCAGTACCCAGGATCCCCCCAGCAAAGACTAGCTGGGAATAGGCTCTAGGCAAGGTGTATTCTGATGAGGCAGGAAAGAGCTAAAGCATAGGGGCTGCTGGACTGCACAGGGCTTGGGGGTGGGAGGGCACAAACTAGAGGAGGAAGAGGGTCTGGTCAGTTAGTGTCCACTATAAAAAGACTAGAAGTTGGTATGCCAGAGCAGAAGGGAGAGGGGAGACAGAATGGCCATAATGAGCCATCTTTGCTCCTGAAAAACTGGCAGGGAGTTTATCTGCAATATGGCCTGGGGAGAGGAAGTCTGCCTGGAACACTAGAAAGTTTCTATCCTGGTGATAGACTAACCACTACTTGAGGCATGTGGGAGAGAGATGAGGTGTGTATTGTGTATATGTATGTGCATATGTATATGTATGTGTATATATATATGTATTATGTATATGTGTACATATATGTATACACATATACATATATAATCACTGGGAAAGGAAGGAAATCTAACAGTGCTGCTGCTGCTGCTGGTGGGAGAATGGCCAGGAAGTGAAAGAAACAGGACCCAGCCCAGTACTGCCTGTGCTCTAAAAATGTTCTGCTCTGGGCTAAAGCTCCCATGGGCTCCCCCCAATTACTGCTGACATCAGTACTGAAAACACCCTGCCCATCTGAACCATTCAGCCCATTTGGCAGTGAATTCTCCAGGCCTGCCCACTAGCAAGCCCACCTCCTTCACCCGGAGCTGCTCCTCCCCAATGGTGATGCTCAGTAAGGGCCGGATATGAAACAGCAGCTGCCACCAGGGCCAGTCCTTCACTCCCTGGAACACCGTTAGATTTCTCTGGATACACTGGACAGCCAGCTGCCGGATCTGAGGAGGGAAGGAAAGCAGAAAAGAGCTGAGAGTCCAGGATTTTAATCAATTAAGAAAGGATTGATTCCCATGGAGCAGAGATGGGAGTCCTCACCCCAAGGGAGAAAGAAGTAGAAGAGAATTTCAAATAAGGCAAAAGGAAGAGCTTTAAACTTCAGTAGGGTGGAGTTGTAATAAACTGTAGGTAATTAATTCCAACACCACAAGCATTTATTGAGCACCTACTATGGGCTGGGCACTATGCTAGGGGCTGGAGATACAAAGAAAAAAGTTAGAGTTCTTGCCCTCAACAAGTCTACTGGGAACCCTTCTTGGACTAAGAGTCTAAGGAAATATTGGGAGCAGAAGTCTGATGAGACATTGGGATAGCATCCTGGGAACCTTCTTCTCCAATAGAATGCAAACTCCTTGAGGGCAGGGACTGTATTTTTGTCTTTATATATCCAATACCTTGCAAAGGATCTTACACATAGTAGGCACTTCATATCTGTTGAACTGAATTATCTAGCTATTCTTCAGCAAAGGAGAGTGTAGTCAAATTTCTACTTAAAGATCATGGGATAGACAGGATGACTCTTAAATTTTGCTTTATACCCATGAGTAGGAAATTTAGGGAAATTTTAACACCCTCCTTCCCTTTCCCATCTCCCCTACTAAATGTAGTACAGACAAAATATACATATGATGGATCCACAGTGGTTTATCAAGGGGTACCAGGAATGTTAATGGAATGCCAATCACCTTGTATGGCCTATCCTGGCCTTTCACAAACTATCAGAGGCAAAAAGCCTGGGTGGGATGGTTATGGATCTAACCCAGTATAGGCAAGGGGCATTCTGAAATCTCTTACCTTCAATTTCTTGAATTGCTGGCGGGACAAGAATCCCTTGCAGGCAGCTTGAAAGAGAATTATATTCCGAGAGACCAGCTTCTCCCTCTGCCTTTCCAGCCTCGAGATGACACCTGACTTCAGGAAAACCTGAAATATGAGAGGTCATTAGATCTCTGGACCTATGTGGATGAGAGCAATGCTCAAGGACCCCAGGAAATGAGTAGACCAGAGGATTGTGTCTCTGTCCTGCTGATCATAGCACCTAACACCCAGGTCCAAACACAGCAAATCAGCATGGCATGGTGGATAGAGCGTAGGAATTGGAGCTGGGAAGACTTGAGTCAGACACTTACCAGCTGTGTGACCCTGGGCCAGTCACAACCTTTGTCTGTCTAAATTCCCTTATTTGTAAAATAAGAGAGTTGGATTTGATGGCGCTAAAGTTCTTCCTAGCTCTAAATCTACAAAAGTATGACCTATGTGCCCCAACCTACTATAACCAACACACCACAAGAGAAAATGTCAAGGGATCACAGTCAATCAGCAGCCCAAAAAAGTCAAGGTTGGGCAAACCAAGGGAAGTCAACTCACTTCTGTTGGAAAACTGATACATTCTTTAGGGCTGGGGGACATGTAGTGAGAGAAAGAAAAGACAGAAAACTATACTTGTATCAAAAAGAAACTGTGGGGCAGTAGAAAGAGTATCTGCCATGGAGTAAGAAGGGACAGTGGGGGTGGCTAGGTGGCTCAGTGAATAGAGTACAGGCCCTGGAGTCAGGAGGACCTGAGTTTAAATATGGCCTCAGACAAGTTCAAATCCAGTCTCAAACACTTAGCACAGAAACTAGTCTTGTGACCTTGGCCAAGTCACTTAACCCCAATTGCCCCTCCAAAAAGCAAAAAAAAAAAAAAAAGGACAGTGATGGAATTTCTGTGTGCCCCAGGGCGAGTCTCTGGGGATCAGTCTTCTCATCTGTGAAATGAGGTGGCTGGAGAAGGCGGGATCTGAGTTCCTTCTCAGCTCAGAATCTACATCCTCTTAATCCCAGGTCTCACACTTAATGAGCCCTGTGATCCTACGCAAATCAGGCCACATCTCTGAGTCCTGTTTTTTCCATCTGCAAAAGAAGAATGCTAATTTCCACTTCACACCATTGTGGAAAGGATCAAATGAGACTGTAGGATTGTAGAATTGTAAAGACCATCGAGTCCAACCTCTCCATTTAACAGGAGAAGAAACTAAGGCAGAGAGAGGGAAGGTGACTTGCCAGAGGTGACCCTTTAGCGTCAGAGTTTGGATGTGAACCTACATAAGGCTTGTAAAGTATTTTCTCTGCAAACACAAAAGCACTTTTAGAAAACCCAGCAATGTGGCAGGCTCTTTCTGGGGAGGTAAAGAAATGTCAGAAACAGCCTCTGCCTTCCAAGGACTTCCAATATAGCTTGAAAGTGTTTCTGACACAGGAAGAGATGGAGAAAAGGCAAGGGCCCAAGAAATAATTGGGATAGTCAGAAAGCACAGGAGGGAGAGAGGAGAGCGAGCTGTAGGCTGGAAGGTTAGGAAGGCAAAATGACAAAGGCATTTGAACTGGGGCTTGAAGACTGAAATCAGATTCAGCTAAGTGGAAGGGAAAGGAGGATCTTCAGAAGCAGAATGGTCCTCTGAGGTCATCTACCCAAACTCATTTCTCAAAGGAGGAAACAGATGCTTGGGAAGTGAAATAAGATGTCCAGGATCACTGAGCTAGGGAGCAGAGTATGACAGAGTGCAAGCCCAAAGTTAAGCATTTCTTCTCCTTCCCCCTACTGCTCCTCTTTGGTAGGAGTACAACCCTCTGTCCATTCCTGTTAGAGAAGGATATGAAATGAACTGGGAAACCTTAGCACCTGCTCTCAAGTATTCTCGCCCACCACCGGAGTGCTTGGACCCTTCATTGTGCTGAACAGAACCTGACTCTAGGGAGCTTCTCACATTGGATTCTGATTTGATGCTGGATGAAGCAGAGTCTCCATCAGTCCTCCGTTCATCTCAACCTATTTTCAGGCATGGCGACAACTCTGCCGATGCCTTAACAATCCACTGTGCAAGATGGAAAAAATCAGAGTCTAGGGCTCTTGCTGCAAGAGCCCCTCTTTGGCCGTTTCCGGCATCTCTGCCAAGACAATTAGCCTCATTGAAATAAAGATATGATTGACTCGTGGCCTCCCTGATTACTTCAATAACGACTGTATTAATTTCACAAGCTAGTGAATTCGAAAAGCCACTATAAAAATCAATGGCCAAAATGATGAGAGAACCAAGTCTGTAGATTATAAAAGGTGGCCAGTACTGCCAAAACACTATTGATTAAGTATGAAGGTTTCATTAAAAAGATAATTGGAAGCTACTATGCACAGAATAGAAATAAGTTATTCCACCCCACTGAGTCACATCTTACAAGCTGTCATTTTTCTCTAGAGCCATCTCATGGGCTGGAGGCCCAGATACAAGCAAAAACATGCTTTCAGCATCAATGTTTTGGTGTTGGTATGGATCATGATGAGGCCGTAGAGATTGGAAAGGAGAAGAAAAATAGGAACTGTTCACTTGCCCCGCTGCTGAAGCATATCCAGCCTGTGCACAACTGTTCCATCTCCCCTCCCAAAGGATACTGACTGACTCCAGTGTCCAAACTACCCAGGCTTCACAGACATCTTCTGGTTGTACCATCACAGGCATTTCCCACCGCAGCTACTTTTCTCCTGTGGCTCAGGTAACTGCAATCCAGTCAATACAACCATTGCTTCTGGAGAGATGCCTTAATCCATTGCCCTAAGGTTCTCCTGACCCATCCCTGAGACATCCAAAACCAAAATGTTCTCCCCTTGCCACCACCTACCTACACGTGCTGCCTGCTAGTGTTAGAATGGAAATTCCTAGAGGACAGAGACCACCCTGATTTTTTATTTGTGTCCTCACCTGCCAGTGCTTTCCTCTTTGAGTTTATATTTGATTTGTCTTATACATACGTGTACATATTCATACGCATATGTGTGCATGCTGTCTCAGCAGTTGAATGTAAGTTCTCTAACAGCATGGACTATTTCATTTTTCCCTTTGTATCCCCAGCACCTAACAAACATTTGACACACAGTAGGTGCTTAATAAATGCTAGATGAATGCTTATTGAGCAGCATAATTCCTGGCACATGGGCTTAATGAGTACTTTTTCATTCATTCATTCATTCATTCATTCACTCTTCATTCATTCCCAAAGACCAATACTATCCAGATTTCATTCCTCCCATGGAATTTAGAAAATAGTTATTCAACAACATTAGACAATGAGGTCTTCTACAGGGTACCATTTCCAGATAAAGGAAAGTTAAACCCTTAAATGCTGAATCCTTTCGAAAACAACATTTGATTTTATAAAAATCTTCCAATATACATATAAGCATTTAGAGGTGCTTAATAAATGCTAGACATAACAGAGGCAAATTGGGGTAATAGAAAGAGCACTGGGCTTCCAATCAGGAGAGAACCTAGGTTTGAAATCCAGCTCTGATGCTTACTAGTTCTGTGGCCATCAGCAAGTCACTTAACCTTTCTTCGCCTCAATTTACTCCTCTGTAAAATTGGAATAATGCTGTCTGTAGTGCCTCCTTCAAAGGTTTTGGTTGATTATCAATTGTGAAAATTCATAAAAAGGGCTGTCACAAATTATAATGGAAAATAAGGATGTTCCCATAAGATCGGGGGAGGAGAAATGTCCTACTTTTCAAGGAAAAAAGAGAATAACAACAATAATTAGCATATATCTCAGAGGTAGCTAGGTGGTGCAGCAGATAGAGAACTGGACCTAAGTTCAAATCCTGCCTCAGACAATCAGTAACTGTGTGACCTTGGGCAAGTCACTTCATCTCTGTCTTCTTCAATTTCCTCAAGTATAAAATGGGCTAATAATAGGACATACCTTCCATCATTATCGTGTCACGTATTATCATCTTGGGCAAATCACTTAACCCCTCTGGGCCTCAGTTTCCTGATCTGTTCAATGACTAATTGATCTCTAAGGGCCCTTCTGATTCTAACCCTATGATTTTATGACGCTAAATCTCCCATGATGTTCCCATACCTGTAATTTGCACCATCTTCATCACAGCCTCTCAGAATAAAATCCAGTTTCCTTCAAAGCTTAGCCCAAACACAAAATGTTCATCACTTAATGCTACCACTTCCTCCTCCTCCTTCTCCTCAAGTCGTCTGCTTCTAACCTGTTTGGTGCTATACTGGTAAGACTTGGATCTAAAATCCAAGCCTGGGAGTTTCTCCTAATGGAGCAAAGTGCATGGGCTTTGTGGCTGAGTTTTTAGCTGCTCAAGAATCAGTTTCCCCCTAACTTCCAGCTTCTCAACTGTTCTAGATGGCTGACAGTCAAAGAAGAAAGTAATTGTACTGTATGTCAGACATTCAAAACATTTTACATGCATTTTTGAACTCAGTCAACAAACACTGACCATGTACTGTGCAAGGCTAGGATGCAAAGCCAAAAATTAATCAGCCCCCTACCCTCCAGAAGCCTACATTTTATTGGTAGAATCAATCTGCACATATGTCAGTAGAAGTCAAGTAAATATAATAGGTTTTGTTTGTTTATTGGGAAGTCAAAGAGGTAATAAAAGATGGGACTGAAAGGTTAGTCTCATTTAACAAAGAAATTGAAACCCAGAAGGTAGAAGGAATTGTCCAAGGTTGCCGGAGAGATCAAAGACAGAACTAAGATACTAATGCAGGGTTGCTCCCTCAGGAGGGGTGGCTAATTGACTCCTGCTACAATGCATGCCATGATGCCTGGTTAGGAGATGGCATAGCCCTTTTCATAATTCATGTGAGGAGATACTTATCACTTAGGATTTTTGTACCTGACAGTTTCCTTTTTCCTTTGTGAATGTAAAGGAATCAGTATGACTTGCTAGAGAATGTATATGTGCACACATACAATTTTACTTAGTGATACTGATGAGTTAAGGTACTTTCTCTGGGCTCTCTCTAATGTTAGGATATTTGTTTTCTCTTCTATAGAAACCTCTCTTCCTGGGAGCTTGGTTGGTATTCCTAGGTAGGATCTCAAGAGAAAGTTCTATTTCCCTTTAAGAAAGTCTCTATTGCCTTCCCCCACCTCCTCCATGGCCACGTCTCAAGGCTGCTCCCCTTGCTAGTGCACAGGTTGTCTGGGGATGAATGAAGCTTCTTAGAAAACTCTGTTGGAAGTCTCTACAAATGGATTATTTTCCAGCTTACCCATATAGTTCATTGCTTTCCACTATTTTTGTCTTATATTCCTAAACTACTGAGGAGAGCTATTTCTAAAAATTAGAGTTTCTTAGATAATGCTCATCTCAGCCCAAATGAAGTATCACTTTTTGTTTGTTTTCCTTCATTTTAGCACTATAGTTCCTATAGATAACAGATTTCAACATCGGGAGCAGAAAAAAGTAAGACGAGCATTCTGCTATCCATTGCCATCCCATTCCATGTGGACAATCATGGCCCTAGACTCCTGGGGAACTGAAAGCTGAAATATCACCCATGCATCATGGAATCCCAGCTCTAGAGCTGGAAGGAATCTCAGAGGTCACCTAGTCCAACTCCCTCATTTAACACATGAGAAAACTGAGACCCAGAGAAGTTAAGACATAGAATTCCAGGTCTAGAGCTAGAGGGGGCCTCAGAGGCCATCTAGTCCAACCCCTTCATTTTATGGATGAAAAAACTGAGGCCCAGAAAAGTCACATGACTTGTCCAAAGTCACCTAGGTAGGTAGAAAGGATCAGGAGCTAGATTTGAACTCAGGCCCCTACCTCCAGAGGATCTGATTATGAGGAAGTCTTCTTTTGCTTCCTCATCACATATAGGAACTTTACTGTGTCAAAAAGGGAAAGCAGGTGAGCTCTCCTTGGCCTACTTGCTACTGCCTTGACTATGATGCTGGTGCCCAATCTTCAATGACCTATCTGGGAAGCTGCTCATCTTCTGAGCCACCTGGGAAGGTGCCACAACCCTCCTTTGGTCTTTGCACTGGCCAGAGAAACAGTGGGAACTTGGGACACTTCTATTCCTCCTTTGTTGTCACACACACACACACAAACTCTACACACACACAGACACAGAGAGAGAGAGAGAAGAGAGAGAGAGAGAGAGACACACACACACACACACACACACACACGCACACACACACACATCCATGGATGGCTGCAGAGAATATCCTTCAATCCTCATCATTCGGATACAAAAGGGGGCCTTTGTCTTTCTCTCTAAAATGGCAGCTAATTTATCACAAAACCACTCACTTGGGCAGCAAGTGCTACTAAATCCAGGAAACAATAGAGACAAGAGAATCTGATCCGTTTGCCTTTTCCCTTAGCCCTGCAGATGCCCAAATCACTCTAATCCAGAGACCCTGAATGAACTAAGCCAGAGAAACAGGGTGACTCACCTGGGTATTGCCCAGCTGTACAGATGCTTTTTCCAGGTCCAGTTCCTGCAGGAGCTCCTCAATAAGCTGGGGAGACAGAAACAGAGAATTGATTAATTGATCAGTCTATCAACAAACACCCACTGTGTGCCGGATACACTTCTAGGGATGGAGATGATGCGGCAGGTAAAGTGCTGGACCTGGCACCAAGAAGTTATTGTTCAGTCATTTCAGTCATGACTGACTCTTTGTGGCCCATCTGGGGTTTTCTTGGCAGAGATACTGCCAAGTGATTTGCCATTTCTTTCTCCAGCTCATTTTACAGTTGAAGAAACTGAGGCAAGCAGGGTTAAGTGACTTGCCCAGAATCACAGAGCTAGCGTCGAAGTCTGGATTTGAACTCAGGTCTTCCTGACTTCAAGATCATTCAGAGGAGCTCTAGACCCAGTGCTCTATCCACCATGCCACCTAGTTGCCCCTAGGCAAGAAGACTTGTGTCTTCTCTGAGGTGAGCCAGTACCTTCTCCCAAGCATCCAGTAACATTGAATGACTGGTATTGTCTTTTTTTTCCAGGTCCATGGGCAAGGAGAAGGCACTGCCTTGGAGTAGAAGGCTAGCTCCCCCTAGGGTCATCTCAGCCCTTACTGATGCTAGCTGACCAACCTCCAGGTACCACCCATCCATCCCCACATGGGGCTTACATTCACGGAACATTAGGAAGTCTGTTATTCCCAGCAGAAACTGTCAGATACATAATTGCGACAATGCGGAAGGGGAAGGTATTATGAGCCTGGCACGATTTAGTAGATGAGTTCTATTCCCCTCTGCCACAGACAGATATGGCTGAAAACTTCCTAAGACACCAAGAAAAATGTTTATTAAAAGTCTGTCCCCAGAATACAATCAGAGAGAAACCCTTCTCTGCTGCCCTTGGTGGAAGCACATCCTATATCTCCCGAAACTGGCTGGTTTTGATTATTACATTTTAGCTCAGAATGGTCCAGGGGAGCTCCAGGCATCAGGATGCATACAGCCAATAAATTCAAAATATACAGGATTTTTTTCCTTAGATGAAAGGAAAGTGGGCAGGGGAGGAGGCACCAAGTGAAAATAAGAAAGTTTGGTATACAATGAACTCCCAGAAATTGTTCTGCAGATTTGCAGAGGCCTTTTCATCCATGCCTTGGGATATCCCTTCATTCAGCAAACCCTGAGAGGGGATTTCTTCATCCTTGGGGTAGCAGAAATATCCTAGAGCAGAAATTGGATAGGGAGCTCCCCCAGCAGCTTGACATGCCCCTGTCTTACTAGCTTTGTGACCTTGAGGGAATTATCAGACCAAAGATTTAGGGCTGGAAGAGACCAGTCATCCAACATGGGTATTGAGGAACAAAGGTAGGATTCAAACCAAGTATCCTGATTTCTGATGCAACACTTTTCTATCCTGCAAAAGAAATTATCCCCCTGTGAACCTCAGTTTCCTCATATGTAAAAAAGGGGGTTTGAATGAAGGAGTTCTAAGGTCCCTTAGAGCTCTATTTCTATGACCCTAGGAAATCATCTTAAAATACACCACAAATTCCCTTTCCTTCCATGAACTCAGTCAAGAGAATGATCCTTAGCCTTCCTCTCCAGCATCAACATGGAAGATGGGTCAGTCGTATATTTGTCCTTGAGTTATACCATCTCACAGGGATGATAGGTTTAGGAGATTTAGACCAGGAAGGGACCTCTGAGGCTCTTTAATCCAACTTCTTCATTTTACAGATGAGGAAACTGAATCCAAGGGGGGTAAGTGACTTGTCCAAGGCCATAGAAATAGTAACCATCTGATCTAGGATTTGAACTCAGGACCTGTGACTCCAAGGTCAGTGCCAGGATATAAACTGCTATGGCTTCTATTGAGTCTGCTTCTCACTCACTGGTCCTTCCCAATGGCCCTTCTTACTATTTCCAGTGGGCTATGGGGTGGAAACTCAGACAACCACAATAATTAAGCACCAGCCTAATGGATGATGTGGAGTCTACTGATGGTCTCCTGCTTCGGGACTCTCCTTTGTATCAGAATATGTCTCATTTGATCCTCACAACTTGCCCAGAGTCACAAAGCTTGTCAATGTCTGAGGCAGAATTTGAACTCAGGTCTTGCTGATTCCTAGGCCAGTTCTCTGTCTACAGTGCCAACCCTAGAACACAATAGAGCAATAAAACGACCATCCTACATCTGTATAGTGCCTTAAGATTTGTAAAGTGCTATTACCTGCATTGTCTAATTTGATTTTCATCATAATGGGGTAAGTAGGTGGCATTGGGGATGGAGTCAGGAGACCCAGGTTCAAATCCTGGGGGTGATCTTCTGGAAATCACTTACCCTCCCCCTCTCCCCCAAATCTATAAAACAAGGGGGTTGGACCAGAGGCCTCTGATCTAAGGTCCTTCCAGCTAAAGCTCTGTGATCCTGTCCTCCTGGGCCTTTAAATATATGAAAAAACACCATTGAGCTCCTGATATTCCTAGCAGCCCTCAAAGATGCTACTCATAGGTCTTAGGGAGTGAAGGATTCTTGAAGATCATCTAACCCACGGTCTTTATTTTACAGAAAAGGAAACTGAGGCATAGGGAACAGTGACTCACCCAAGGTCATGGCACAGTAAGCAGCAGGGGGATTCTGAACCCAGGTTTCCCAATTCCAAAGCCATCATTTTTGACCACACCACACAAGAAAGGCACCACAGAGCGTGGGGAGACAAGGGTCCAGAGCCCACCTCAGACGCTCACAAGCTATGTGATGTCACTTTCTCGGACCCTCATTTTGTTCATCTGGAAAATGGGCATGATCATCTGTAGCACCTTCACCACGGGGGTGTTGGGAGGATCCAGGGAGGCTGTTTGTGAAAGGCCCTGACCAGCGTCAGCGTCAGCTAGGCGGAGTAGCTGGAGTGGGAGCTCTCCTTGAGTGATTCTTTATATTGATGGCATGGCCTGAGGACAAGAGCAATTAGATGGAGAATCCTTGGCCTCCATTATTTATTCTATTAACAGATGAGGAGTGTGTTTAATGTGAGCTGAGAATTCAAAATCATTGTGTGAGCACCCTCCTGTGGCCCCATCCTCGGGGGAACTCCTCTGGCATTCAGTGCAAAGATTTCCCTCCCAAGCTTCTCTAGGAACCCCCTCCCCCATGAAATCATCCAAGCAGGCCTCCCAATAGAGAAGGGGCTGAGCATCCCAGACGAGACTGAGCGAGAAATTCAGCCAGCCGGGAGAGAAGAGAAGAATGAACAAACAGGGTGTGAAGCACTTAGGAAGAGAGAGGACGGCAGGGAAATGAATGGCTGCTGTATGAAAACAAGGGCTTTGGTGAGCACACACAGATCCTCCCATCTCCTAATTACATGGCTACCTGCAGAAGGAGGGCCGCCTCCACACCTCAAGCAGAGAATCACAGATGAACACAATGCCTGGGCTAGTAGGGCCCTGAGAACAATCAACAAGAGAGGCAGAGGGGCCTTAGAGCAGGGGATGTCAGATTTGGGAGGGACCTTAGAGCAGGGGATGCCAGGGCTGGGAGGAGCCTCAGAACAGGGGATGCCAGGGCTGGGAGGGGCCTCAGAACAGGGGATGTCAGAGTTGGGAGGGACCTTAGAGCAGGGGATGCCAGGGCTAGGAGGGGCCATAGAGCAGAGGATGCCAGGGCTGGGAGAGGCCTCAGAACAGGGGATGCCAGTGCTGGGAGGGGTCTCAGAACAGGGGATGTCAGAGCTGGGAGGGACCTTAGAGCAGGGGATGCCAGGGCTGGGAGGGGCCTCAGAACAGGGCATGTCAGGATTGGGAGGGACCTTAAAACACAACATAAAATCTTGATAGCCTGAAATGATCTTAGAACATATGTTTGAGCTAGAAAGGCCTTAGAACAGAAAACCCTGCATGTTCCAAGCTAGAAGGAACTCTGGAACAATAAGTTTTACAGCTAGAAGGCTCTTCGTGCTACTGCTCCCCTTTCTATGATCACAGACTCAGAGTCTCGTGGCCCCAGAACAGGAAGGATCCTTGGGGGCTAGCTGATCTATCCCCTTCTTTTCACAGAGGAGGAAACTAAGGCTCAGGGAGACTGAATGAGCGCCAGAGATGGGATATAACCAGGTCCTCAGGCCCCAGTACCCTCTTTTTCATACCTGCGGCCTCCCCAGATGTCCCTCTACCAAGCTCTTCTAGAACTTCTTCCAGAAATCAAAGTCAAGAGTATCAGTTCGTTGTTGATTTGTAGACCCCATTCTCTTTTCTGTGGTTATTAGAATATATGTGGATTTCCTTGCCTTTATTACAATGTCAGGTCTTACAGTCAAGAATGGGAGCAATGGAGGGAAGATGTGTCCCTACCTTCTCCCCTTTGTCAAAACAGATCCATTGGGGGAGGGAGGAGGCAGTCTCTTTTTATGCTCGGGGGATCATGGCTAATGAATGTTAGCCCCTGCCAACAGGGTAGCTGGGAAGTATTTAAGGAACAGCTACTGGTAAACACAAATCAAGCCCTGCTCTGCTGTTTGCCTGCTTCACACTGAAAAATCACCCACCAGCTCTCCTCAGTGCCCTGCTCTAGCACACCCAGTTGGCTGATCATCAAAGAGTTCCTGACTTGCTCTCGATCCAGCAAAGGGTCAACCCCAAGGTAAAATGAAAGACATGCCCAAAAGGCTCTCCAGGAGAGACCTCACAGGTGTGAAGTTCTTGTACTAGAACAGCCAATCAAGAGTATGTTTTTTGGATAGGGGCCTTCTGGAACCCTCTGATTGACCTCCGTGGGGAACCGGCTTCAGGTTCTGGGGCAGCCACTAATTGTCTGGGTGACCTCAGGGCAGGGGCCTTGCCCTCCTCAGGCTCCAATTTGCTTAGTTGTGAAAAAGGGGAGTTGGTTTAATTCATTTTCAAGGCTCCTCTCAGCCCTGAGGTTCCATGTTCTT
Organism: Pseudochirops corinnae; assembly: GCA_028646515.1. NCBI lineage: Eukaryota > Metazoa > Chordata > Mammalia > Diprotodontia > Pseudocheiridae > Pseudochirops > Pseudochirops corinnae. Next base: position 341,638,545 of record CM053587.1, on the reverse strand, counting down.
CCTAGTCCTGACATCCCCTGTTCTAAGTCCCTCCCAGCTCTGACATCCTCTGTTCTAAAGTCCCTCCCAGCTCTGACATTCCATGTTCTCAGGCCCCTCCCAGCTCTGACATGCCCTGTTCTAAGTCCCTCCCAGCTCTGACATCCTCTGTTCTAAAGCCCCTCCCAGCTCTGACATTCCATGTTCTCAGACCCTTCCCAGCTCTGTATTCTAAGCTGTAGTTCACTTCAGGTTCTTTCTTTTGACAATCCATTTTGTAAAAACCCTTTTACAATCAAGTCCAATGGATCTGGTTCTATAGAAGGCTATGGGGACAGATCAGGATCCCTCTCATGTTGACTTTGAGCTTCAGAGAACCACCAAGTTACACCATTTCAGGCTTGAAAGGAGGTGGAAAGTGGAGAGTGAAGACTCCAGTTAACAGTGAAATTTCCTTCATTGTCAATGACAATGCACAGCATCCCTAGTCAGGAGCATGGGCCCTGGAGACACAGGTCTAGTGATGGGGACAGAGCCAGCCCAGCTTCTCCCTCTCCTGGCATCATCCCTCCTACTCCCCAGGCTGCAGGGGCAGGACGTTGGGCCAGGATCAGACACACTCCCTGAATTCACAACACAGTTCCCCTCCTTATGAGGTGGCTGGTCTAGCTGAATCCGGGTTTGGTCTTCCTTAGCCCTGCTCTAACAAAGGAGTCCCAACTCCAAGCAGGCCCAAGGACCCAAAGAGTCATGGTTTGGAAACTGCAGCTCCATTACCAGGATTATCCTTTAAAGACACAAAGGGTAAAAGGAATTTGGAGCTCTGCTCACCAGATCACATACTGAGGGCCTACAGGGACCTCAGAGGCAATTCAGAGCAGCCCCTGCATTTCTAGGGAGCAGGAAACAGGTCATAGAGGGACCAAGGGGTTGGAGTTCCAGAAGCCAGCTTCCTCTGCACTACCTCCAATGGGTCAGAGGCTGGGAGCAAATTCAGACATTGCTATCTGTGTGACCAGGGGGCTTTCACCAATAAACAAAGAATTTGAACTAAGCTGGCCTTCTGATGTTAAATCAGCTTATTAGGAGAAAGAGGTGAGGGGAGGCATGGCTATGACTTTGCCTTGGGTGCCCCTCCACCAGAAGTGACAAGTCTGCATGCCACCAATGCTTTCTGGGACACAATCCTGGCATTGTTCCAGGCCATGCCAGGCCAGGCTGGACCCAGAACGTGGAAGACTGGATCTGGATCTACTTCCTCCTGACCACAGAGGCCCTTCCACTTCTGATCGGTATCTAATAACAACATTGACCTTTTCTGCCTGTCAGACATGTCAGATTCAATCAGGAGGCCTTAAGTGCATTTGCACACAGGCTCTGACAGTTTACCCAACCGAGCACGTGTTCATGTTTAATTCATGCCATGACGGAGCTTCCCGGCCGATGCATACTTATCAGCTTTTTCATAAGAGGCAGGATGGAGTTTACTTTCATTGCCCCCGAAAATCTCTGCCACAGCAAACCACGTCTGTGAGAGAATTGAAAAAGTCAAGCTTCCCCCCCACCTCCAAATCAAATGGGTTTCGCTTGGATTTTTCCATTCCCCCAAGCTTGACTGTGGCTCAAACCAGAGGGACTTTGATCCTTGTGGACCCAAGGATGAAGCCAATAGGCAGACGGAGCCCTGGTGTGGGAGTCCTGAGACCTGGGTCTGAATCAAGGGGTGACTGCTGGACTAGAGGCCGAGGGCAGCAGGGGAGGCCTGGCCCTGTAACTCAAAAGTGGGGGGCGGGAGAGGTCAGAGGCATCTCCCATTACTTTAGTTTCTTCTGCACAATATAAAATTAGATTGAAGGATTTGACTAAATGCTTTTAAAGACCCTTTTACCTCCAATGTTATCTGTGCTAAGTCCCTCCCTGTTTTGACATTCTCTGTCCTAAGGGCACTTCCAGCCCTGGGATCCTCTGTTCTAAGGCCCCGCCCAGTTTAACGATGCTGAGTCTCTGGTTAATGATGACACTAGATCCATGGGCATAGAGGAAGGAACTGTTGATCCCCCAATGACAATGCTAACGAGTGAGCTTTGGAGCAAGGAAGAGATCAAAGTTCACGTGAACAATAATAGCTTGTTGCCAACCTTGAAGGCTAGAAACATGTTAGCTATGGTTACCATAGTCCCCCCCCCACCATGCTGCTCCTTTCCTCCCCCTCCTCTTCATCCCCTTCCCTCCTCCTCTTCCTCCTCCCCCTCCTCCTCTTCTCCTTGTCCTTCTCTTTCTCTTCCTCCTCCTCCCCTTCCTTTGCCATCTCATCTAACCCCCTCATTGTACAGAGGAAGACACTAAGCCCCAGAGAGGGGAATGTACTTGTCCAAACATGAGCAAGAAAGAAAAACTGGAATCTGACCTCTGCCTCTACAGCCACTCAGTGAATTTCTTTTTTTTTTTTTTTGCACCCAACAGCAGCTCTCTGATTCAACATTTCCAGAGGCTTACCCGATGCATATATAAATGGGATCACTTCTGAACTTCACAATGACCCTACCAGGTATATATTATCCCCATTTTTCAGATGAGAAAATTGAGGCCCAGAGAGGTTAGGTGAATGGTCCTTGGTCACCCAGCAAGTGAGTATTAAGAGTTGATTTCTAAGCCCAAGGCTTCTTCCAATGCCCAGTCTGGCCTTTTTCCCACCTCCCAGGCCTCCAAAGCAATTCCTCTCCAGCCCCAAGCCCTCCATGTGGTATCCTGTACCTTCCTCTCCTCCATTCTTTCATGGGGCAGCAAAAGCTTCTTCATAAACTCCGGAGCCAGACCTTGGAACTGCCGTCGGAATCGGGTGAAGGTCATATGGTCCATGTAGCCTGGGGGAGAGAGGCAAAGGGAAACAGGGCAGTGAGCCTGCTGGAAAGTGTAAGAAGCCTGCTGAGGCCTAGTCCAACCCCCAAACCATTAGGAGACACAAAGGGAAGGATTTCAGTAGGGCCTGGGTAAGCAGGGAAGCCTCCCTAGAGGAGGTGTGCTTGGAGATGGTCCTTGAAGGTGGCAATGGTACAAATGGTGGAAGAGGAAGGCAGAGAGCATGGAACAGAAAAAAGACCTGGAGAAGAAAGAAGAAAGGCCTGGGTTCAAATCCCACCTCAGACACAGACTGTGTGACCTTGGACAAATCATTGTGTCTGGTTTCCCAAGTCCTTTCCCTGTGATCTGGGCATCCTTCATGTCCATGGGGGCGGGGGGGGCAACAATAAGCCCGATGTGACCAGGGGAACAATGGAAACAAATATCTACCATTGATCCAGCACAGTAAGGTTTGTGAAGCATTTTAAACTATCATCTCTGGGTGGCTAGATGGCACAGTGAATAGAACACCCACCCTGGAGTCAGGAGGACCTGAGTTCAAATTCACCTCAGACACTTAACACTTACTAGCCCTGTGACCTTGGGCAAGTCACTTAACCCCAATTGCCCTGCCTCCCCCCCTCCAAAAAGCAAGAAAATAAAAATAAAATAAAACTCATGTTCTTTGTTCTTTACAACAGCCTTGGACATTTTTTTTAATTTTCATTTTTCAGTCAT
>CM053587.1:341547683-341634487 GCA_028646515.1 Pseudochirops corinnae | reverse complement strand
AATTTTCATTTTTCAGTCATGTCTGACTCTTCATGACTCCATTTGGGATTTTCTTAGCAAAGAACCTGGTGTGGTTAACAATTTCCTTCTCCAGCTCATTTTACAGATGAGGAAACTGAGGCAAACAGGGTGAAGTGACTTGCCCAGGGTCACACAGCTAGGAAGTGTCTGAGCTCACATTTGAGCTCAGGACTTCCTCTCAACTCCTCCATGCTCCCTCTAATACATGGCATGAGGCAGCTCTATCTCCAGGCATCACACCAATAACCACACTTTGTCCCCAGGCAATGGTCCCAGGTACTAGGTGAGCCTACCAGTGGTGAGTGGTGTGTGGACACTTTCCCCAAGGACATCATCTTTCCTTATCCCACCTGACGCTCTGACAATGGAGGGGAAATCAGTAGGAGAATGCAGCTCTGATCTGTTTGAATGGTGCCCCCAATGTCCTCACCAAAAGACCCACTGAGGTGTATCTAGTAGGACCATGACAGTGAGCAGGAGGTGAGGGGGAGGGTGATATCCCCACCACCACACATTGGGGCATTGTTCTATGTGTGCCTCAGCTCAGCCTCTAATAAATAGGCCCAGGGCATCCAGCCCAGAGTCCAAGAGCTGCAGAGTGGCCCTTTGGAAGGAGCCCTGGGTTGGAGCAGAGGGCCTCGGGTCAAAGCCCACTTCTGACTCCCCATACAGACTGGGCCTTGGTTTCCTCCCCTCTAAAATGAAGGAGTCAGAGTGGCTGGCAGCTGAGATGCATTCTAGCTCTGGACCTATTCCTGAGTCTAGGAATTACCAGTTGTGTGGCTCAATTAGAACGGTGATTGGCCTTTTCCTGACCTGTTTCTTCCACTATAAAACAAAGGACTTAGACCAGAGGACCTCGAGTTTCCAATTCCAGCTCCAGATCCACGAGCCAGATGTTTGCAGCCATACCTGAAGCCAATGTTGATTCCCAAGGAGAAATCATTGCTTTAGAGTCACAAGAAATCCTCACAATCACCTCACCCAGACGCCTCGTTGGAGAGAAGAGGAAACTCTGACCCCACCTCCAGAGACCAGGGCCGAGGAGACTAGAGAAAATTCAACATCACAGCCAAGGTTCTAAGCCAAACCTCTGTCCATAAAAGCTTCGATTTGGTGCAGAAAGGCCTGGGTTCTGATGCATTCTGACACTGAATCCGTTAACTTGTCAGCATCTCAGGCAATATGCTTGTTCCAACCTGCATCAGTGAAGGGTGGTCTCGGTCTGCAGAAATCAAAGGTCTCTGGGGCAATTTTGGTTTCTGGCCTGGCCCTTCCAGACCATTCGTGCGCCCCTCCTTCTCAGATGCTGATCAGAGACTCAAATACTTTCAGCAGAAAGCCCTTCCCCAGCTGCCAGCTGCTAGACCCTTCCTTTAAAGGTCACCTTTCACCCATTCCGACCATTTCTTGTACGTGTCTTTTTCTTTGACATGATATCTCCCAATTAGAATGCAATGTCTTTCAGGTGAAGGGCTGCTTTTGCCTTATACAATCACGAGACCATAGCTTTGGAGCTAGAAAGCATCTTAGAGACTACAGAGACCAGCCTCTGCATTTTACAGATGAGGAAATTGAGGTTGTGACTTTCCCTAGGTCCAGTCCTGAGGCAGGATTTGAATTTGGGTCTTCCTCGCTCTAAGCCCAGACCTCTATCCCCTACACCTCCAGATGCTTCATAAATACTTATTGATTTGATCGACTGATTGTAACTAAGAGCCTTAGTGATGTTCCTGGGGCCCTAAGAGAAGTGACTTGTCCAGGGTCACACAGCTAACGCATGTCAGGTGTGAGGCCAACCTTCCATCCATTACTTCTGTGGCCCCAACACTTCCCTGAGGAAGCCTGACTTTCAATGGGGGCAGGGGAAGCACCCAGTCTGGAGTGGAATGACCTGGCTCCAGTTAAAACTGGGCCCCCGCCTCGCTGTAGGCCTTTGGGGAGCTCATTCCCCTTTCTCTGGGCCCCGCATGCTTAAATCAGGGCTTTGGACTAAGTTGTCTCTGAAGTCCTTCCCAGCCATGGGGAATAGCTGCAGGATGGAAGGATCATTGGCCTGTGGGCTGAGCTCCAATCAGAACAGTGACAGCTCTTTTGTTGGAGGGAATGCCTAGGCCCTGGGCAGGGTCCAAGACTGCCCCAAGAAGCACAGAGCATGTACTATGTGCAGAGCCCTGAGAGCTGGAATATAAGGTGTGGACTTGACTCAGTGGGAGGACTGCTAGGTCTGAGTCAGATCTCACCTCTGACCTGACCTGGGTGACTTTGGGCACTTAGCCCAAAGCCTGGCACAAAACAAGGGCTGAATCCATGTGTGGTGATGTTCATAAAAGGAAAGGATTGGATTTGGGGGCCTTGAGACTCCTTCCAGTTGCAGATCTACCAGCCTTGGGATTTCCTGGGGTGAGGCCTGAAGGAAAGGATGCCACCACCACCACCCAGATCACTGAAGGCTCACTGGAGGAGTCAGCATTTGAACAGATACTCAAGGGTGGGCATTTCAGTTGTCAGCAAAAGCCTGAGCTTTCACCTGGAGGCAGAGGGGCTCAGCTGCAGGGGTTCAGCAAGGAAGGACCCTCAATGGGTCTTTTGGTGAGGACATTGGGGGCACCATTCAAACAGGTCAAAGATGCATTCTCCTACTGCTTTCCCTTCCATTGTCTCAGAGTCCCAAGAGAAAATCCTGGAAGGTAAAGGCAGTACCAATGTTCTGAGGGCCTTGAATATCAGGCAAAGGAATTTAAACTTTTCTGGAGAGGCAGTAGGGATCCATTGAGAATGTTTGAGCACAGGAGGGATGTGGTCAGAGATAGCTCTTCTTTCAAAGGGTTATTTGTGGAATCAAATTCAGGCTTACTGGGGACAATAACAGATGTTCCCATGTTTGTATGAGTTAATATGCATTATCTTTTATGATCTCCTCAGAGTCCCTGTGAAATGGATTCTATGATTATCGCCTTTTTCAGATGGAAAAACTGAGGCAAAAAGCCTGGTCCAGCAGCACACAGCTCCCTTTTATGTGGCCATTTCTTCCATAGAAGGAAAGCCCCTTGAGGGCAGGACCTGTCCTTTCTGCTTCCTTGTTATTCTCAGAACTTAGCACAGTGCTAGGCACAGACGTGGGAGAAGACTTTAAACCCAGTCTCTCTCTACTACATACACGATGCTGTCTCCCCACTGGCTGATGTTTATAGTACAGAGCATATTTTAATGTCTTACTGAGGGCTCTACATACAGAATCTCGTTGTGAGCTAAACACTGCCAATATCATTATACCCATTTGACAGATGTGGAAACTGAGGCTCACAGAGGTGAAGGAAGATGCCCTTGCTCTCATGACTAGGGACTATATGGAGCAAGATGTGAACCCAGGTCCTCCTGATCCCAACCCCCACGCCCTGTCCTCCATGCCGTTCTGATCCCTGTGACTTTTCTTGGTAACAAATACCCTTGTCTCAATGCCCCGTGTCCACAGTCTATGGTCCAGCAGTTCCTTTTCTGTCCCCTTCCTTGGCTCAGAGGCTTCCACAAACCATAGCTCTGCCTTCTCCTGTGTCTATGACTCCCAGTGTCCCTTGGACAGAGGGATCTTCAGCCAGCTCTGAAGGGAGAGCAGTAAGATTCAGGTAGATAGAGCAATGGGTCCTGTGGTCAGAAAGATCTGAGTTCAAATCCAGGCTCAGATACTTACTAGGTGTGTGACCCTGGGCAAGTCACTTAACCCATCCACCTCTGTTTCCTTAACCATAAAGTGGAAATAATAAGATCACATCTCCCAGCATTGTGGGATCAAATGAGATAATATTTGTAAAAAGTGCTTAGGCACTTAGGGCCTGGCACATAGTAGGCACCATAGAAAGCCTATCCCCTTGTTTCTCTTGCTTCCCTCCCCTTCCTGCCTAGAAGGTGGCCCAGGCAGCAGACATGGCCTCCTCCCCTGAGTGACTTAGCAGCAGCCCTCAGGGGCCATGCACCATTTCTCTGGCACCAGGCCCCAGCTGAATCATCTGGGCAGGGACAGCAGATGCTGCCTTGAGCCGCCACTCAGCATCTCAGAGAGACAGGGGCTCAGAGGCTGCAAGGAAGAAGGAGGCAAAGCTATCCAAGGGCACTGGCTGCAGGTCCCCTGGGCAAAAGGGTGGCATCCAGGCCCAGGACTCTCTAGTTCTCTGAGCAATGTGGTCTCCCTGAGGGATCCTACAGAAAGAGCTGCTTAAAGGGGGGAGGAGCCAGAAACAGGGCAGGAATCCCAAGGGGTGGAGCATCCTTCTGGGAAAAAGTAAAAATGGAGACCATGCCTGTATAGGGGGAAACGCTGAGGAGGGAATGAGGGAGGGAAGGAAGGAAGGAAGGAAGGAAGGAAGGAAGGAAGGAAGGAAGGAAGGAAGGAAGAAAGGAAGGAAGGAAGGTGCTTACCAATGCGGTGCAGCCTCAAGGCATCTAGGACCTGAGCCCCGGCAAGCTGGACCCTGAGGATGGAGATGTCCATGGGATGCTCACTATGGGCTGGTGCCAGATTGGTGTCCCTTCCTCTGTCTTCTGATCCTGACCTTGGGACCAGGCAATGGATAAAATGCAGCTGGGACCTTTTGATCACATTGGTCAAAGCATCCTGGGGCACAGAAGGAGAGAGAGGTCAGGGCTGGGTGCGACTTAGAGGAGTTAATTAGAAGAAAGAAGGGATGTCTTTCCGTTTGATTCAGCAAGCGTGAATTAGGGATGGTACTGAGATACAAAGATTTAATGAAAGTCTCTGTCCTGTACCTCGATTCCCAGCTCCCCTTCCCATCCTCCAGATGTCTCCGCTGTCTCACTGGAAGCTTTCTAGCCCCCTGGAAGCCTCCACCCTGAGATGCCCCCTCCAGAAGAGCAAGCCCCTATTCTGGACCATGAAGAAAGGATTCTACCTCATAAGTTTGGGCCATGCTGTTCTCTCTTTCCCTGAAAAACCACACACCAAGACTCAAAACCACCAAGAGAACAAAGATGCTCCAGGCTGGAGAAAAAGCTAGAGGACATTTAGTTCAATCACCTCCCTTGGCGGAGAAGGAAAGCTGAAGCTGTGACTTGCCCAAAGTCACATGGTGAGGTCAAATCAGGACTGGGACAACTGCTCAAGGTGAATGGGTGGGGACCTCGATGGCTGGTAAGTTGAATCCAGACCCAGGAAGGAGACCTTTCTATGATACATCCAACAAGTGATCATCCAGCCTCATTGTTATTACTGAGTGTAACAGTAACAGCTAGCATTGATGTAACTGCAAAGCACTTTGAAAATGAGATCTCATTTATCCACCTTGTGGTGAGTCAGCTAGGTGACATAGTGGATGGGTCTGGAGTCAGGAAGGCTCGAGTTCGAATCTGACCCCAGACACTTTCTAGCTGTGTGACCCTGGGCAAGTCATTTAACCTCTCCTGTCTCAGTTTCCTCCTCTGTAAAATGGAGATCCTAACAGTACCTACTTTCCAGGGTTGTTGTGAGGATCAAATGAACTAATAATTGGAAAGCACTTAGCATAATGCCAGAAAGTGTCACATAAGTGTTAGCTGTTCCTCCTCTAGTAGGAAGCATCCTTCAATGACCTAGTTTAAAACAAGGTCTGATGGTGGAATTTCAGGCACTGTGACACAGTTAATGGTGACCAGATTTTGAACAGTAGGGAGGAGGGGGCTTCCTAGAGTCCCTCCCCTCCCACTCCCTGCTCAGCTGCTTCCTGCAGCTAGACATGACCTGTCCACGGCAGGGAGGAGGAGGAGAGGGCTGCGGGCGCAGCTGTGGCGGGCTCACCATCTGAAGCAGGATCTGCGTGCACACAGCCTTCCTCTTCACGGCTGCCAAGCTGCTGGCGAACGTCTTCCTCACGCAACCGACCCGATGCAAAGCCTGCTGGGAGCAGCCCTCCATGCCGGTCACTGCCCGGCAGACTGGGGGCACTCTGGAGCGAGGCAAGAACAGGCTGCTGAGGTCCTGTCTGGGGAGAGAGAATGCACAGCTTCAGGTGGCTCCATGGAAGGAGTGGAGGGAAGGATGGAGGGGGAAGGACGGCGAAGCCAAGCCAAGCCTCCCATGCCACGCCCGCCCCCAGCCTCATAAGGCTCTGTCAGCACAGAGGACTCTCGGGGGCCCAGCGGGCAACCCCAAGGCATGTCACATTGTCCGGGCTTTAGGCTGTGGAAAAATGCTTTCCGCCACAGCACCTGCTTATGAAACACTTGAAAGCGTTGGACCGTATACAAGTGTTTTACGGTTTACAATGTTCTTTATCATTTACAGAGATTCCCTTACAGCCACGTTGGGAAGGAGAGATCGTAAGTATTGCCACCTGCACTTTACAAAGGAGCAAACTGAGGCACAGAGGGCTAGACCTTCAGCACACGTCTGTACCTCAGTTTTCTCCTCTGTAAAATGGGGGTGACAGGATTTACAATCTCCCTTCCCGAAGTGGCTGTAAGGAAATCTCTGAAAACTGGCAGAGCGGGTCCTGAATGCAATTCCGATTGTAGGTCTGGCTCTTTGTCCCTCTACTAATGACTACAGAGGAGTGAGACCTCAGACCCTAGTTAAGCAATCCCAGCTTGGACTCAGAGGAGATGAAGGTCTCATCCAAAGTCACTTGGCAAGTCACAGCGGGAGCTTTCAAGGAGGGGAGGGGTGGCGCTCCACAGGAGGTAGAGTTAGGGGAAGACTAGATCATAGAATGCAAGAAAGCTCCAGATTTGTAGTCAAAAGCCCTGGGTTCAGATCTCCTCTCAGTCACTTACTAAAATGTGACCTTAGGCAAATCACACAAGTTAGAGTCAATGACGCCCAAGGTCCCTCCTAATTCTAGATATTAATGATTTTTAACCGCTCTGAGACCCAGTTTCCTCTTCTGTAAAATGGTGGGTCATTGAACCAGATGGTCCCTAAAATCCCTGTCCACCCTAGATCTGAGCTTTGGTTTCCTCATCTACAAAAGGAGGGGTTGACCTCAGTTTCCCCATTTGTAAAATGAGTCGTGACTGAACCAGATGGTTCACCTCAACTCTTTCCTGGCTCTGGATCTATTTTCCTGTGACCACTCTAGGCTTCAGTTTCTTCGTCTGTAAAACGGAGAGGTTAGTCTAAACGGTCTCCAAGGCACCTTCCATCTTTAATCCATGATGCTATCATTATAGTTCCCTCCCCCCCCCTCCCTAGTCCTGCACCGGCTCTCCACCAGGGCACATAAAAGTCTTCCAACCTCTACTGGTACAGGGTGACCCTCCCATAGAATGAAAGTGCCTGGAAGGCAGGGGATGGTTCATTTTTTTTTTTTTGTCTTTCTATCCCTAGGGCTGAGTCCAGTGCCTGGTATACAGCAGGGGTTTAATGTTGACTTGAACTTGCTGAGCTATCGGAGGGGCCAGACCATGACCCAAGCAATGGCATTAACAACAACAAAAGCAATAATAACAACACCAACCTTCTGGTCCTGACCTGGGGTGTGAGAGAAAATATTCTTCACTGAGGCGGAATAAAAAATAGAAACACACCTGGGGCTTGGAATCCTGCCGAGTTAGCTGCCTAGAGCATTACAGGGTGCAGTGACTCATTCAGAGTCACAGCCCAGAATTTCAGGGGGAGAACTAGAACCCAGGTCTTCCAGACTCTCAGGCTGGCTCCCTAGTCACTGCTCCACAACTGTCCCCTGATGGCATGCTAGTGGACATTTATGTGTCATGTATCTTAATACCTTATCACCTTGGCTCCCTGTGGCCATCATGGGAGTACAGGTATTATTATTCCCATTCTACAAATGCAGAGAGAGAGGCTCAGGGTAGGTAACTGATTTTTGTCCATAGCTAGATAGCCAAGAAGAATCAGATTGGACTCTCTCTCTCTCTCTCTCTCTCTCTCTCCTCTCTGCCTTTGTCTCTGTCTCTCTTCTCTCTGTCTCTGTGTCTGTCTGTCTCTCTCTGTCTCTCTTTCACACACGCACACACACACACACACACATACACAGCCTCTAGAGTTCAAAGGGACCTTAGAGACCTTCTAAGAGCGATTTCCTTACTTTGCAGCTGAGGGAATGGAAGCCCAGACTTGCTAAAGAATTCACACTCAGGTCTTGGGACTGAATTCAGCCCTCTTTCTACTGCACATCTCAACCCAGTTCTATCAGGACTCTGATCCCAGTCCCCACAGGTAAGGTTCAAATGCCTTCTCTGTGTTACTACAGACAACCCTTTTTGCTTCACCTTCCCCATCTGTAAAAATGAGGAAACTGACTGGGTGATTTCCAAGGATCCTATGAAAAAACAGAGAAGACCTACACACCAATAAATTCCAAGATATGCTAAGTCCCAGCCAAAAGGAATCAGCAGGTGGCCCAGGGCTCCCATCTAGCCAAGGAGCAATCATGCCCTGAGATTATAATTAGCCCTCCTCCCCCTTTTCTTTAGGAGACACAATCTGTCTCCATCTCCTGCCCCAAATGGCTATTAGGGTCATTAGGAAAATGAGTCTTCTCTAAATGAGCCGAAGGTGTTTTAATAGCAAGTTGGATGGATGGCAGATGTACGGAGACTAACAATGCCTTGGATCACATTTCATTTGAAATGCAAGCATAGCAAGGCTATGAGATGAGGTGTTGGGACAGAGAGAAGTCTGCCCTAATGGATGTGATGCCCATAGCCTCATCTTTATAGGGTCAGAGGCCCAGAGTGGGAGCATGACATATCTAAGGTCATACAGTCAGTGACAGGTGGGATTGGAACCCAGGTTTTCCTGACCCCAGGCCCAGAGTTCTACCCACTGACAACTCTAGCTGCTTTTGTTATGCTAGAGGTAAAGATCCCAAAGAAAGAAAATCATTGCCTCCAAACCAAGGAGTCAATCTTGTGACCTAATGCCCAGAAATCACCTTTGTATCTTAAAATCAGCCTAGGAGATTCAAGCACTGACTTTGTAAACCCAGCCTACTGGATGACCTTAGTCCTAGATTTTTCCCTTCTAGGGCCTCGGTATCTCCCTTTGTAAAATGAGGCCATTGGACTAGTTCCCTAAAGTCCCTTCCAACTCTGACATCCTCTTTGATGTCATATTGGCAGCTGGAGCATTCCCTGGCCTCTTCATACCCCTCGGGGGTTCCAGGAGCTGTGGTTAGCCATACACATACAGAGACAAAATAGAGGCCATTCATTCCATTGGACAATCGTGCAGTGAAGTCCTTGGATCCCATCCTTCTGAAAATATCTGCCCTGTGGCAAAGCCCAGTGGCCTTGTCTTAGTTACTGCTCTATTCCTCATTGAGGACGGGGACCACCAGCAGTCAGCACCTACAGAGTGCTTAACAGACATGGTGATTGACGGTGGATGTTTTGCACTTATATCCGAACATTTCTGTCTCTTCCAATAGAACAGAAGCTCCCTGAGGGTCTGGAGTCTCTGCACTGGCTCATGTATCTACATCCCCAGTGCCCAGCACACAGTCAGCACTTAATAATGGTTTCTTGATTACTGCCCGGCCCCAGGATGGAGGCTTCTCTTGAGAGTGGGGGCCGTTTTGTTTTTCTTTCTAGCCCCATCAGCCGGCACATAGTAGGCGCTTAACAAAGGCTGGTTGGCTGATTGGTTGATTTCTCTTTGTATAGTCACCTTTGGCCACAGAATGTGTACCTACATTATTAAAGATGGGATTCATCATGGCCACCAAATGGTGAGTGAGTTCTGTCCTCTCTCTCTCCTCTCTCTCCCTCCCTCCTCTCTCTCTTTCTCTGTCTCTCCCTCTCTCTGTCTCTGTCTCTCCCTCTCTCTGTCTCTCTGTCTCTCTCTTTTTCCCTCTCTCTCTCTCTCTCCCCCCCTTTCCATGTCCTTTCACCCCCCTCTCTCTTTTTCTCTCTCACTCTCTCTCTCTCTCTCCCCCCCTTTCCATGTCCTTCTCCCCCCCCCTCTCTCTCTCACACACACACACACACACACACACACACACACACACTTCTACATGCACATACCTGCATACAGTACATATTTAAGGTGTCATCTGGAGCACTGACAGCTCCCAGAGTTGAACCCAGATTTTCTTGAATCCGAGTACAACACTCTAGATTGCACCACATTGTCAGATGAAGATAGTCAATTCTCTGCATCTCCATAACCACAGAAAGTTGCCCAAAGCACTAAGTGACTTACCCAGGGTCATACAGTCAGTACCTACAATTAGCAGCATTGACATGACGCTTTAGGGTTTAAAGCACTTTACAAATATTAAATCATTCTGTCTTCACAACAACCCTGAGAGTAGGCACTCTTATGATCCCCATTTTACAGATGAGGAACCTGAGACAGGAAGAGGTTAAGTGACTTGCCCAGGGTCACATAGCTAGTAAGTGTCTGAGGCTGGATTTGAACTCAGGTCTTCCTGACTCCAGACCCAGTGCTCTATCAACTGTGCCACCGAGCTTCATAGGTCCAGTTCAAAATTTAAAATGGGAATTATGATCCTTCCTTTATGGCACCCTAGCAGTGATTTGGTACAACCCCTTCCTTCCACAGGAAACTGTAAAACTAAGGAAACTGAGTTTAAGGGAAAGAGACATCTAAAGTTGCCCATGTAGAGAAGTCCCAGGGGATGGAGAACTGGATTGAGTCAGGGAGATCAGAGTTCACATCCTAACACAGAACCTTACTAGCTGTGTGACCCTGGACCAGTCACTGCTTCTTGCCTCAGTTTCCCCATTTTAAAAAGAGAAATAAGAGCACCTTATTACTAGAATAAAATTTGGATAATAAATAAAATAGAGGTAAGAAGAGTCCCTTCTGGTGCTCTCATGAGGATCAAATGAGTTCACATTTGGGAAGTACCTTAAAGCACTACAGAAATGTCAGTTGTGGAAACTGAGGCTGAGAGAGGAAATAACTTGGCCAAGGTCACACAGTCACAGGAGCACCGACTGAGAGCTTGAAGGGACTTGAGAGAGATCATCTCACAACCCAACCCCTTGTTTTATAGATGGAAAAAACTGAGGCTGAGAGAGAAAGGGACTTATTCCAATGTACAGTAACAGAAGGAGAAATTGAGGCACAGAGGGGTTGGAAGACCTCCCTGAGGTCCTGGAGTTATTGGCAGAGCCAGGACCCCAGCCCAGTTTTCTTCCCGTGACACTGAATTTTCCTCCCCCACTCTGTTCTCAGAACCCCAGGAGCTCTCCATAATGCACCACACTCGCCATGGTTCCCATGGTGCTTGTCACCAATCAACCATCAGTCACAACTACTCTTTCCTAACTCCCAGAGCCAAGCTCATTGGAGGCTCCATTCTGGTGGCCGACACCTCTGAAATGGCCTGACCACTCAGCAGACTGCATTTTTTTAATACTACAAAACACATCATTTCAGCTTTATGACTCCCAGTTCCAGAATGTCCATAAACGTGATTCCAGTCACATCATCTCCTTTCAGATTTAATGAAAAGCAAGTGAAAAAAGCCACATTTAGGGTTTTTTTTCTTCTCTCCCCCCTCCCCCCAATCCCAAAAGGGCAGCTTTTTCCTCTGTCAGCTTCACTCTCGCCCCAGGGAAACATTTTACAAGTTTCAATCCAAGTGAAAGCTCTTTGTTTCATTAAGAAGAGACGTTATCCCCAGAATGGTTCTCATTTACTCAGTTATTCTTGCTGGAGAAGCAGACAGAAGAAGGGGTGTAGATGAACCCCAGAGGCAGGCCAGAACTTCTCAGTAGCTGCCAGCTGGAGGTTATGCTGGTCCCCCCCAACCCGGATGGACCTCCCTCCATCCCTTGCTTTGCCTACTCCCACAATACTCACCTTGTAGACTGCTGCAGGACCTGACTAGCATTCAGGGCTGAGAGGTTGGGCTTGGCTTTCTGGATCCACCCACTGAGGTCATAGCGCACAGGGTCCCGGCCAAGCTGGTGGGAGATCTCAAACTGCAGGCCATGCTCACACTTGCGGAAGGCAGGTGGTTCTGAAACAGGGAGACAGCCGTCAGCCAAGAGAACATGTATCCAGGGCTCCAAAGTTAGCCAAGTACTTTACATACCACATTTCATTGGAAGCTGTGAAATCGTACTCCCATTTTACAGATATGGCAACTGATTCAGTCAATGTCAAAGGCAGGATTTGTTCCTAGCCTTCCAGACGCCAATCCACAAATAATTGAATTTCCTAGATAACTGATCACCACTTCCTCCGCCAAAACTTCTTTAATTTTTACCATTCTATGAAAATCTTTCTTCTCTAATTAGGGGGAAAATAAGGACTGTGGAGGAGGTTCAGAGAACTCTGAGTCACCCATGCTCCAAACATCACAGCCACCCCTGACTCTTCCCTTTCTCCTCCTGCACAGCATCCTTCGAATCCACCCCCTTACCTCTGCCCCCACAGCCACTGCCCAAGCCCTAAGCCTCATGGCTTCTGGGCTGGACCATCACTGTTCCACACTGACTTCTCTGCCTTCAGCCTCTCCCCTTTCCAATCCCCACTTCTTACAGCAGCCCGAACAACCTTCCCAGGGCACAAGTTTAACCACATCCAGCTATTAGCACAATGCCTGGGACATAGTAGGAGCTTAAGCGATGTTGACTTATTGATTGATGTTTTTAGCCTGTTGTTTAAGGTTTTCCTCAGTCTAATTAATAATAACAACAATGGCAACAGCAGCAGCTGGCGTATATGGTGCCTACTATGTGCCAGACGCTGTGTGAAATGCTTTACAGTCATAATCTGAGTTGATCCTCACAACCACCCTGAGGGGCAGGTTCACACAATCTACATTCTAGTCAGACTCATTGTCCATGCCCAGCCTTTCCCTTGATCCCATCCTCCTGTCTCCTTGCACTCTTTCCACTCCATGCCCAGAATGCCCTTCCTCCCTTCTCATCTCCTCTCTGAATTCTTTTCTTTCTTCAAGTTCCCCTTCAGGTGCCCCCTTCTCCAAGAAGCCTTCCCTGATTCCCAAGGCTAAAAGGGTTTTCTCCTTTCTGAAATTTTCCTGAAGCATTCTTTCTGTCTCTTTCTTTTCTCCTTGTGTAGCCTCAGCTCTTGGTCCCAGACAATTATCCAACAATAATATAAAATACCTTTCAGCATCTTTTAAATCATTAGCATTCTATAACAATCTTAACCTTTTCCTATGTTTTGTTAACTTCCTGGATAGGGACAGAGGCTCATAACCACAGCTATGCACTAAACAAATGCCAGCTGGCTCTTGTCAGGGAGAGGCTTGCTAGTCACTGCCTCTCGGAAGATATAAGCAATAGATAACCCTAAAAGGGTTAGGAGCTGGCAGGGGGCAGCTCTGCAACTCTGGGATCAGAGAAGGCACTTAGGAGAAACAAGATTACAGAAAGAGGTAGACTCAACTCCCATTGATGTCAATTCTCATTGACAGCACCAGAGGACATCAGCATCTCTGTAACATTAAAGATGCTACCCTGCGCCTTCCACAAGAGGTCTGTGGTCACACGGTTTTCTAGTGTGTTCCCCTTCACTCATTCTCCCTGGTTCTATGTCTTTGCTATGAGTATTCTTCCAACATGTTTCCTGGTCACCTACTTCCTCTGCCTGTGTAGTCTTCTTCACTAACCTGTATTGGGGATCTTTTCTTGTTTTTCTGTTTTGTTTTGCTATGCTTTTTGACCAATGGCTCATGTTCTGAATTGTGTCCTCCAGTTACTAATAAAAGTTAACACATTGGTGTGGGCTCATGAGATAGGGTGTTGCACAAGTTTGGACCCACATAATGTTTTGAACCTGCATGCAGTAACTTTCCTATGTACTTCCATAAAAGTGATCCTAGGGGACAGATGTATGAACAAAAAAGGTAAAAAAAAAAAAAAAAAAAACAGTGCTTATATAAGCCAGAGTATTTTAGGGAACTCCCATCAGGGGAGATTTCTAGAGACAAACCTGGAAAATGGTCTTCAAAGAGGTTTGAAATCATGCTGATGCAAAGGAATTTAATGTGAGAACCCCATGTGTCTGGTTTGATTCAGGCAAGGGGCTTCTTGGTAAGTGGCCAACAGAATTCGTAAAATCTCCAGTCATCTTTTGACTCTAATTTTCTTCAAAGCCTGCCCATGAGCTTGTGAACAATAATCACTTTTTTATAATAGGACCATCATCTTCCCAGAGCTGGGAGGATACTCCAACTGGGAGGATATTCCAACCAGCTTCAGGCGGCTTGTGGGGATGTGATGGAGACATGAAATGACCAGAGGTGGGAGGTATGAGGCAGGAGGAAGGCCTGAGCTACGAGAGGCTCCCTGCCCCCCCAGAGAATGATGAATGCCACCAACATCTCCATCCCTGAGGACAGCGCAGCCTGCCTTTGTAGAAGGCACTGTGGGAGGAGGTTTGTGAGCTTCCGTGCAGGTGGGCATGCCAGTTGCTGAGCAAGTGGAGGTGCTCAGCCACACAGGGCACTCCCTAGAAAACCCCCTTTCCCTTGTAGATGTTTCTTGTTTTACTCAGGCATATTTCTACATGTTAATCAAATGTCTTTAAATGCCCTGAGGATACTCAGTACTTACTGGAGCCCTGTGCTATAAAGTAAAAAATTCTTTGTTAAATTGAATCATCATCCCCGGGTGCATCTGTTTTTAAATCCGGCCATTTGTGGTAGTGTGACTGGGAGTTCTGGACTGGGAGCTCAGCATTCAAATCTAACCTCAGACACATATTTTCTGTGAACAATGATATCTGCAGTACCAACCTCCTCTCTGCCCAAGGGTTCTGAGACCCCGGTGAGGCAATGCATGTAAAGTGCTTCACAAACCTAAAAGATCATGTAAATGTCTGTTATTATAACAAGCACTTACTCAAGCTTTCAGGTTTCCAAAGCACTTTGTATATATTATCTCGAATTTTCTCCTCACAATCATGCTGTCAGGAAAGTACTCTTGTCACCTTCACCTTCTAGAAAAGGTTTTGAGAGGTTAAGTGACTTGCCCAGAGCCACACAGCCCAGAAACACTAAGTAAGCATATAAGGCAGGATTTGAACCCAGGACCCTCTTGACACCAAGTCAGGCCACCATCTAGTTATAATCATCTTAAATGCTATCTGGCAAAACTTCCATTTAGGCTGACTTTGGAGCTAGTGACAAAAAGCTATTTTCTCTGAATCGATAATTAAACAAAAGGAAGTGGGGCACATTTTAATGGGGTCCTCTTCTTCACAGCCCGATACTCAAGTCTGCTCCACAAGGAATGTGTCCTTCCTTGGACGTGAGGTTGGCCATCAGAGAGCAGACAGACCACTCCCTCTCCTCCAGTCCATCACCAGAGGTGTAACTGAATTCAGCCCTCCTTGCTCCACACAATCTGCCCAAGCTGGTGCCTGGCTGAGCCCAAAGTACCTCCACAATATCACAGGGCCTCCGAGTGTGGCATTAGTGAACTATGTGGGATAGAAATCCTGACCTGGTTACTCCTCTGCTCAAAAATCCTCAGTGGCTCCCCATTGCCTCTATTGTCGTCCAGCCTTTAGATCTGTCCCTGGCTCAGGAGTGTAAATTTGAACCTGGATTCAAGTCTTGCCTCTAAAACCCACGACCTGAGAGACTACAGTCAAGTCACTTAATCTCCCCCAGCCTCAGTTACTCTTTTGTCAAATGATGGGTTCAGAGTCAACGGTCTCTGGGATCCCTTCCAGCTCTAGAGCTGGGGTGCTATGTCTTTGCACATCATTCCATTTCACTGTCCTGGTACAGGCAGCTGTGGGGACAGGGGAGGCTTGGAGTCAAGAAGACCCAGGTTTGAATCCCACCTCTGACACCAATTGTGTGACCACAGACAGTTCACTTCCCCTCTCAGCCTCAGTTTCCTTCTCTGTGAAAGGCGGTTAACAATATTTGTCATACTGAGCTCAATGAGCTGTCAATCAATAAATTTGTTAATTGGATTTTTTATTTATTGAGGGCCTACTATGTGCTTTTAATCTTATCTCCTTTGAGCCTTACAACAACCCTGGGAGATAGGTACTATTACTGTCCCACTTTTATAGATGAGTAAACTGAGGCCGACAATGGTGAAGGGATTTACCCAAGGTCATACAGCTAAAGAAGTGTCTGAGGTTGGATTGGAACCCAGGCCTTCCTAACTCCTGATCCAGTGCTCTCTCTAGTGCCCCCTAACTACCCAAAGCTTTGGAAATCTGCTAGTGCCTCAGAGGTGGTCAGTGAGTGATTTCAACTGTAGGAATTAAAAGATGAATGAATGAATGAATGAATGAATGAATGAATGAATGAGTGAGTGAATGAATGAATGAATAAGTGAATGAATGAATGAGTGAGTGAGTAAATGAATGAGTGAGTGAGTGAATGAATGAGTGAATGAGTAAATGAATGAGTGAGTGAGTGAATGAATGAGTAAATGAATGAGTGAATGAATGAATGAGTGAGTGAGTGAATGAGTGAGTGAGTAAATGAATGAGTGAATGAATGAACGAGTGAGTGAGTGAATGAATGATTGAGTAAATGAATGAGTGAGTGAGTAAATGAATGAGTGAGTGAATGAATGAATGAATGAATGAGTGAGTGAATGAATGAGCAAATGAACAACTGAATGAATAACATTCTCTAGAGAGGATGCCAACTAAAAGCCATACCTCTGCTTGGTTTCCCCCTGCTCTCTTACCATCAGTGCCAGCTTCTTTCTTCTCAAATGCTGAACACAAGCGGTCCATCACAACACTGTCACCCGAGCCCTCGATCCGGACCTCCTCATCCAGGACCCAGAGAAGGCCTCTTGGTTCCTGTGTTTGGCCAGCAACTGGAACGCGCACCTGGTCAGGAGACACCACCACTCAACCATGCTGAGAGGGCCTGGGGCTCAGGCAGCTCCCTGTGGATTGGCTCTAATTCTTCTTCCATCCCACCAGGGGAAGGGCAGGTGATGATTTGGACTCTTAAGCATCAGGGATGGGAGGTTATAGTCTCCAACTTACATCCCACACTTTCTTTCCAAAATCATTTATGATTCATCACAGGAGAACAGCCTTTTTCAATGTGCAGAACCCCAGATCACAAGGACAATTCTCACAGCTAAATTTTCCCTAGGAAGACTCAATTTCCTTAAAGCTTAAGTCACCAAAACAATGAACATTGAGATGTGAGGCTTTGCAATGAACTTCCCAGGTTTCAAAAGATAAGGTCACCTGAGGTGAGGAGAAAGCTGTAAACCAGACAGTGACCAGCCCACAGGCATGACTCTGTGCACTAAAAGGATAATTAGTTGTCATTTTTTTAATTATCCAGGCTTTTTGGTACATCACTTTCATTTCCAAATATACGCCCACCCATGTCCCATTCAGGGAACCATCTCTTGTAACAAAGAATTAAAAAGAAAGAGGGAGGAAAGAAGTAATTAGCAAAAACTAACCAACACAGCAGCTGAGTCTGAAAATCTGTGCAATACCCAGAGGCTGCTTTGAAAGTTAGCAGCATCCCAATGGGATTCTCTTTCCCATCGTTTATTTGGCTTCCTCATCAAACTCGGTCTTGACCAGATCTCAGGTCATTCTCCCAAGCCAAATGAATACTCTGACCAACATCCCAGGTAACTTCTAGATGCAGTCACAGATCTTGAGATTTAGAGCTGCAAGGAAGCTTAGAGGTCACCTAGTCAATTTTACAAAGCCCATAGAGTCTGTGATGTGCCCAAGGGTCAAGTCAAAGTTAAGATACGTCCCATTTCCTCTGATCCCAGACTCCTCATGATGCCTCATGACACTCTTTCCACAGGCGCCCCAAGTTCTTTCCTTCAAATAAAATAGTGTCTCCTCTGGGAGGAAATTTTATTTCAAAGCAGTGGAAGAGTCATGGTTCACAGAACTGAAATTCAAGGCACAGCAAAGATCAGGGAACACAAGAAAGGGGAGAATGAATAACATTAGCAGAACTTCAGCAGACTGAAAGAAAGTTGGAGGAGAGCTATAAAAATGTCAAGTGGGCCAAGGTGATTGATGGACAGCGGAAGACTTGAAATTGGCAGCTTAGTCAACCAGTGCCTAAAGGAAAGCTGATAACCATCTCCAGTAGACCCAGGGTTCTTCTAGGGTGCCCTGGCAAGGAGGGAGAGGGAAAAGGGAAACTCATGTATCAGATGCTGGTCATGAATGAATGGGGAAAAAAACGAATGAATGAGAAAGCATTCGTTAAGTGCTTAGTACATGCCAAGCATTGGGCCAAGCATCGGGGGTATAGATAGAAAAGCAAGATGATTCTTGTAGGATTCTTGGCCAGGGAGGGCATTTGTCCATTGGGCAAAGGTGGGCAGAAAGAAATGCCGCCTAATGTGTCGGGCAAGATCAAGAGCCAACTTCCTAGACCACAAGATAGGAAAAAAGTGCCCTCTGATGCTTTGGTTCAATTGTGCTCTGCACCACACCCCAGGAGGAGAGTTGACCCATTCCGAGAGAGAGATTATATTTATATACCATGCACATGTGCACACACAGTAGAGGAATGGCACTAGGACTGCCTTAATGGCTACCTGCAACCATGCCCACCCACTCAATTGAATCATTTATCCCAATCATAGCCAATACAGAGAAACCAATAAAGAGCAAATACAAGAATTGGGACCCATGATGCTCAGCCTTCTCACCTGGGAGAGATTCTGGTCAATGATTGCCACTGTGGTCCTTGGGGAGAGCTCTGGGAGACCAAAAGGAACCATCACCTTTTCCTAGGAGACAGTATTAAAAGTTGACTACTTTGCAGAACCTCTGAACATCTGAGAAGGGTATGCAATGATTTCTGGAGGACATCAGACACGTGGCCTTCTTTGTCCCATTGGCTTTTGTGTCAATAGAGGCAGAGACCAAAGCTCCACCATGAGACATTTCTGAATGTGCCCCTTCCAAGCCCACTAACATTAGAAGCCACAAATGACCACACACTCTCTCTCTAAGCCTGTTGAAAACATCACCCCCTCCCCACCAACCACACACAGCCTCCATCTTTGCTAGCCCAGCTCAATCACCGCCTCCCTCTGTAGTCACCCAGCCCAGGGGAAATTCAACTTTTCTTCCCAGGGCCTTAAATAGATCATAGCTTCCTTTATACCTCTCCTGGGTCACTACAGTGGGATCCGTTGTTGGTTTCATCACTGTTTGCACTAATGTCTCTTTCTATCCCAATTCACTCTCCATGATAATGTAAGAATAACACTAGTAATAATTTGTGGAGGGGCACTGCTGGGAGGTGCAGTGAATAGAGCACCGACCCTGGAGTCAGGAGGACCTGAGTTCAAATCCAGCCTCAGACACTTAACACTTACTAGCTGTGTGACCTTGGGCAAGTCACTTAACCCCAATTGCCCTGCCCTCCTCCCTCCAAAAAGACAAAACAAACATAATTTGTGGAGAGGTAACATGGAGAGCATTAGTGTGTTGACCTTGAAGTCAGGAAGTTGTTGTTGCTACTGTTCAGTTGTATGTGACTCTTTGTGGCCCCCTTTTGGGGTTTTCTTGGCAAAGATACTAGAACAGTTTTCCATTTCCTTCTCCAGCCCATTTTACAGATGAGAAAACTGAGGCAAACAGGGTGAAGTGACTTGCCCAGGGTCACACAGCTAGGAAGTGTCTGAGGCCAGATTTGAACTCTGGTCTTCCTGATTCCAGGCCCACAGCTCTATGCAGTATAGTGCCCCCAGTTGCCTTAGTAAGGAAGACCTTGGTTCAAGTCCTGCCTTTGACTTCTATGGGCAATGTGACCATAAGTAATTCACACAATCACTTCTCAGTGCTCTAGGTAAACTCCCTAAGGCTCTGACTTCCAGTGAAAGTGCCAATTGCCATTGTTATAAGGAGTCCTCTACACCACTGGAATCCCAAGTCTGAGTCAAGTAATTATATATATGGTTTACCCAGAGTCACACAGTTAAGTATCTGAGATCAGATTTGAACTCATGAAGATGAGTCTTCCTGATTCCAAACCATGTGGTCTAACCACTGTGCCCCCTTCCTGCTACAAAATCCCATTTAAACGTGTGGGTCAAGGGGATGTTGCAGCACTCAGATACCATTCCAGGTGCCCTGGGCAGATCCTTCCCTCTCTAGGAAGCTTCACCGATCCCAGCCCTTGCACCCAGTCTTTGGAACTCTGCCTTCTCCAAAGCCTTTTTGTTTTCTTACCTACCTACGGGTTCCATCCTCCTGAAAGGGATGCAAGCTTGAGGGCAGGGGCTCTTTTTAGCCCTGCCTTTGCTTCTGTAGGGCCTAGAAGAGTACCTGACTCAGAGTAAATGCTTAAGAAATGCCTATTGAATATATTCCTAAGTCCCAGAGAGACATCAAGAAATGACCACAAGAGGACCCCTGTGATCCCTGCTCCTGGCTACAATCCACCTCCCCCCCCCATCCTCCCATCATCCTACCGCAGGCTGGGTAGCCACCAAGGTCCCTGGAATCCTAGCCAATTCCACCATAGGTAGTTTGGTTGGCCTCACTGGCCATCACTAACCCAGCCTCGGGCAATTATTTCTTATAGACAGCACCCTTAATGAACTCAAATTATGCCTAGAAAAGATTGTAATATGTTTGAAAAACTGCTATCTTTGTCCTCTGGCAAGTAAACATTGACTTTGTACCCCAAGGGTGCAGGGAATTCCAGGAGAATCTGACAATGTCAATGAGGACTCAAGTGGCTTTTTCCTTGAATACCTACAAAATCTCCATTGAGACAAATTAAGGCAGGCAGCCCACTTGGGAAGCTGTCTGAAGATCCCAACCCTCCCAGGGCTCTAGGGATGCTCTCAGTCCTGGCACCTGCCTTTTCAGGGATCCTATTCCCTGCGGGGGCTTTACCAAGCAGACTGACTGCATGCCCATAGCTCCCCCTTGCAAGACTAGAAGGAAATGGAGAAATCCAAAGAGACAGAGCAGGAGCTCAAGATACACATTTGGATTCAGAAGGAGTCTTCCTGTTCAGAGACTAACCAAGCGGAAAAAACCCACACAGTGCTAAACAAACAGCTGCCTCACTGGCTGGGCTGCCATCCTCAATGCCTCCAACCATGGGTACATCTTCTGCTTTCTTAAATCAGGAATTAACTTAACCCAGGGTCCCTGCACTCCCCGAACTGGGCCATGCCAAGCCCAGGGTTTTGGTATCGATTTAAGGAACACACCCTTTGACTGGATGAATATATAGGGTGGAACCATATTGTGGAAGGTCATAAAGTGGGGCAGAAAACTCTGGAAGAAAGGTTTAATATATAATAAGTTGGTTTTGCTTAACTACCTTTCTCAGTTACAAATAACAATTCACTATTGGAAAATGGAAGACAGGTACATCTAGATATCATTGCGATACAAAGATTAATTGCATCAATGATTTTTTTTAACTGGGCAGAGTAAGAAAAGAGTTTGATGCCACAAATAATAGGGAGCTATTATAAGTTCTTGAATAAGGGAGTGGCACTCAATGTTCATTCAACAAACATTCGCTTGGCACCTACTGTTTGCCAGCTTCTGGGAATACAGAAGGAAAAAGGAATGATCCCTTGTCCTCAAAGAATGTACATTCTCTTGGAAATGGAGTTTAAGGAAGAATTTGATGCCAGTGAAAAGCTTCCCATTCTTCCTCCTGGCTCATCCTTTCAGGAGGGCATAGTTAAAGACCCTCCACGTCCTTCAGGGGCCCGTGGCTAAGGGCCAGTCCAGGACCTCAGCTACCTAGCACTTGATCTCACCTCCCTGTACCGCTCCAGCTCTGACTCAAACTTCCTCTGGAAGAACAAGGTCTGGAGCCGCTCATGGACATAATTGTGGCAAAGCTCCTCGAAAGTGGCTGCTCGCTCCTTCTTTTGGTGACGGGGGTTGTGAAAGCCCGGGTTGTCCACCACCATGATGGAGAACATGGAGAGATGACTGGAAGCCAGGGACCTAGGGAAAGAGGAGAGGGATATATCAGCAGGAATGTGGGGACAGCCTCCACCATCACTCTGGGAGGTGTTCTCCCAGGTCCTTAGAACTGGCCCCTCCCAGGTCCTTTCTGGTCCCCTTCTAGGAATGTGCTGGGAACCTCCCAGATAAGTGATGAAGTCAGTCCTGAGAATGCCAGGCGACCAGGAGGCTTTGGCCCTCCTGGCTACAAAGCTGACCCTCGCCAGGCAATAACAACACTCATTTCTAACCTCAGCCATTGGTGGCCCTGGCTATGTTCATCCCAATTCTTCCCCCCTCGGAGCTCAGATCTCAGGGGAGAAGAGAGGAAAAGTCCAGCTAGCCCCTTGTGGGGGCATGCTCTCCAACCAGAGCTTTCCAAACCACTCTGGGCACAATGACCCAAGAGTAACTGTGCAGGATGCCCACTTTACAGAATGGTAAAATAAAATCAGAACAAGGGGACCTTTGGGCAACTTCTTAATCCTGGCAGAACTCTTTACAGATATTATCTTGTTTGAGCCTTAGGATAGCCCTGCAAGGCAGGTACCAGAGATCTGGGAGGTAGGGAGAAACACAGTACCTGTGATTTCATTGGCATAGGGCAGCTAGGGGGCGCAGCAGATACAGAGCTGGACTTGGAGATGGGAAGACGTGAATTCAAATGCAGCCCCAGACACTCACTAGCTGTGTGACTCTGGAAAGGTCATTTCACCTCTGTTTGCCTCAGTTTCCTCATCTGTAAAATTGAGCTGATAATAGCCCCTCCCTCCCAGGATTGTGGTGAGGATAAAATGAGATAAAACACACCTAGAGTCTTTAAAACCTTCAAGTGCTAAAGAAATGTTACTTATGATTATCATTGGTGCTCTGGTTTACCAAGGTCGGCACTAAGAGGTCACAGAATAGATGCCAAAGGTGGGACTCAAATCCAGATCTTTCTAGTTCCAAGACTGGTTCTCTAACCACATCACGCTTCCTCTAGGCAACAGATTACTATGGCATGAGCCCATTGCATAGATAATGAAACAAAGGCTCATGGAGATGAAGGAGTGTGTCCATGGTCACACAGTGAGGGGGTCCAAGACAATGTTTTCCTCTGCTTCCCACAGACAGCCTGTCAATAAACATGTCCTGGATGTCCTTTCCCATTGGACTAGACAACCTCTAGGGTTCCTTCTCTGTAACGATCTGCTCCTGGGGTCTCAGCTTGCGATCTCTCCATATACTCTGCTCTAGGACTGGCCCCAGGCAAGGCTATGTTGTTGTTCGGTCAATTTTCAGTCACATCTGACTCTCCATAACCCCATTTGGGGTTTTCTTGGCAGAGATCCTGGAGTAGTTTTCCACTTCCTTCTACAGCTCATTTTATAGATGAGGAAATTGAGGCAAACAGGGTGAAGTGACTTGCCTAGGGTCACACAGCCAGTAAATGTCTGAGCCCGGACTTGAGTTCAGGAAGATGAGTTCCTGACTTTGAATCCTTGTGCCCTGTGCACTATGGTGCCCCTAGCGACCCAGGCAAGGCTGTATCATGGGCCAAGCTTCAGTGGCCTGGGCAGTGCCAATGTACACAGACAGCCAGTGTGCTCAGGCTCTCCCCTGACTGACCTGGATCCAACCCTTGAGATGCACCAACCAATCCTGCCCTTCTAGAAAACAACCTATGTTTCTTTTCTCTGCCATCCTCATCCATCCTGCCCTCCATTTCCTCAGGCCTTTATTGGAGACTAATCAATCAACTTTTTAGTCATCTTAATCAATGACATAACAGGCCCTCAGAGCTGGGATTCATCACTGCAGATACAAACACAAAAGGGAGGCAGCCTGCATTGGATTGGATAATTAGAATTACAGTAATAAACAAATATTGAGGGGCGGCTAGGTGGCACCGTGAATAGAGCACCAGCCCTGATGTCAGCAGGTCCTGAGTTCAAATCCAACCTCAGACACTTAACACTTACTAGCCGTGTGACTTTGGGCAAGTCACTTAACCCCAATTGCCCCATTCTCCCCCCTCCAAAAAGCAAAAAAAAAATTATATATTGATAGGTCTAGGAGCCAAAAGGCCTGGGTTCAAATAACTGACATTTATTGTATGCTGGTGAAGTGATTACCTCATAACAACCCAGGAGGTAGATTGTACAAGCATCCTTCTCATTTCACCAATGAGAAAATGGAGCTGCCCAGCTGTCAAATGTATGAGGTAGAATTAGAACCCAGGTCTCCTGCTCAAAGCCACTTATCACACCAGCTCTTTGAGGCTGCTTGGAGACAGTGACCTAAACCACGTGAGTGGTATAGTGGTATTCCATTGGCAGACCTCCAGGTACCAAGGTAAGCTAGTAAGGACAATGTTTTGATGGGGGGTAGGCTTACCACAGCCCCTCAAATCCCAGGTGCCATTTCTAGGTACGCCATGGGCCAGCTGCACCACCCAGCCTTCTCTGGCGTTTTGGCCCAAGTCTCAGCCCCATCAAAGATGTGATTCTCTGCATCATGATGAAGCTCACACTCCAAACCAAGCCAGTGTGACTCTGGGCCCTGAGGGCAAGCTTGGCTTCACCCGCCCACTTCTGAATTTATACACTTTTCATCAGTTTGTCAGGACAGGGAGACAGCCTGGGCCAGGGATTCTGTGGCCCAGCACAGGAGACATCAGGTCAGAATTTGGTTCGGTTCTGTGCAATGTGAGTGACCTTGGAAAAGTCACTGCTCTCTGCTTCAGCTTCCTCTCCTGAAAATGAGGGAATTGAGTGAATGAATTCTAAGGACACGGGATCTGGTACATGTAAAAGAGGAGGAAAACCGAGGCCCAGAGAAGGGAATTGACCTGCCCAAGGTCACTCAGCTAGTAAATAGTAGAGCTAAGATAGAAACCTGGGTCCTGTTTCCAAAATAAGTGCTCTTCTTACCAGCCCATATTGGTCCAGCTTATCGAATGAATGAAGAAACGAAGGAAGGAAGGAAGGAAGGAAGGAAGGAAGGAAGGGAGGGAGGGAGGAAGGAAGGAAAGAAGGAAGGAAGGAAGGAAGGAGAAAATGAATGGATGAATGGATGGATGAACAAATGAGCACATGAACAACTGAATCTCTGTTGTCCTAAAGGACAATCACCAGCCCCAGGGAGAGGCCCTTGGTAGGACAGCACAGCCCTTGGAGGCTGATTCTGCTGAGGCATCTTTGCAGCCTCTGACAAACGCTGTGATTTGGAAATTGTGCTCCATGCTCCTGGTGATTTACCTCCAGTGATTTCCCGGCAGCTCAACAAAAGCAGCAGCATCTCCACGACTTTGTTGAAACATATGTTTTCTGGCCTGATGTACTGGATCACTGTCAAAATTACTTAAAAGGCTAGAACGGGCAGCGCTGAGGACACAGCCAAAGTGGAGGCATCCTCCCAGCCTGGCCTCGTAGCTTTCACCCTTGGGGACTAGGATATAAAACCAAGCCACTTTCCTCCAAGATACAGTCATGGCTGAGTGGTCTGTAATGGGCCCTGGGGCAAGCCGGGGCAGAGGAGAGGAAAGAATGCAGACAAGAAAGCTGGGCTGTGACCCTGGCTCTATCTGGGATGTGCTGTATGACTCAGGGGAAAAGCACTTCACCTCTCTGGGTCTCAGTTTCCTTATCTCTTAAATGGGCATTTTAACACTTGATCTACCTCCCCGTGGAAACTTTGATTACATCATAAATGAGCAATAGATCCAGAGGCCAGTGGAGAGAGGGGTACATGGAACACAGCCTCTTTACCAACCACCAGTTACCATGACATGTGTTTAGTTTTGGGGGAAGGAGGGCAGAGAGAGAAAGGGAAGAATAAGAGAGAAAGGAGAGAGACAGAGAGAGAGAGAGAGAGAGAGAGAGAGAGAGAGAGAGAGAGAGAGAGAGAGAGAGAATCAAATTGAGACATACGTAATAAAAAGAAAGAGGAGAGAGGTTGGTCAGGAAATAAGAGGAGATGGAGGAAACAAATGGCTATGGCCATGGTACCCATAAGATGCTCAAAAAACCCCAGAGAAGGTATCCAGCCCATTGGGTTGATTGTCCAGTGAACAGGTGTGGGAGGACACAGACAAGAATGAATCACATGTGATGAGGGGGAGTAGATGGCTGGTGTCTGCATAAGCAAAGGGATGACCCACACCAGCGTGCTCCCAGAGCATCCAGAGCAGAAAGCACTATGGAGATGAAAGGTGGAATGGGGAGGGGGGGAGAGGCATCATTATAACAACTCTCACCAAGTAGGAGCTTTAGAGGGAATCCCAGTGCTCCCTTTAATATGATCTAACTGGTCTGTTTTCGGTCTCTCTTCTCTCTAGTCTATGCCAAAAAGAGTTGCTAAATTGATATACTCAGGACCAAGATCTATGTCTCCCCTCCTATTCGAATATCTCCAGTGGCTCCCTATTACACCTATGACACAATGCAAAATGCTCAGTCTGACATTTAAGACCTTTCATGGTTTTAACATGAGCCATGTTCACAGGCTTGTTTCACATTACTCCCTTTTCTCACTATCCACTTCAGGCAAACAGATCTGCTGGCTGCCTCCCCAAAGAAGGAAACTTCCAGAGAATGGCGATTGTTTCATTTTTGTCCTTATAGCCCCAGTACCTGGCTCAGTGCCTAATGTACAGTAGGTGCCTAATAAATGATGGATTGATTGTCCATAAACAGTGTGCATTCCCTATCTCCACGCTTTTGTACAAGCTCTCCATCATGCTCAGGATGCTCTCTCTCCTCATGTCCACTTTGGAGAATTCCTCACTTTTTCCAAAGTTCAGCTCAAGCATGATCTTGAGTCACAGAGTTCTGGATGCCTCTGGCAGAGGTGGAGATAGAAGGAGGAGTCAGTATCCAGGTGACCATGGGACCCATCTACTGGTGGAAGATGGATAACGGGGGCATGGGGGCCATGGGGGCCATGTGGCACCTGGGGGTGTGGGAGAGGGGAAAGAAGTTACCTCCTATGACATAGATCACAACACAACATCTTGTTAGGGCTCCTCTCCATGTCTTCCCACAGGCTCAACAGAGAAAGTCCATCCACAGAGTTGAAGGTCTCCCTTGTTTTCTTCTGACTTGACAATGGTTCCATTGGACCTCTCTAGCTGCCCACCTATCCTCCCTGGCCCAAAGAAGCCCATCTTGCCTTCCAATCAAACCATCCTCCAGTGACATCTTTTGGTTCTGTTCTTCTTTTCATAGGGTTGGGAGCTTTGGGTTGGTACCAGCATTTCACTGGCATAAAGAAATCCCTGGAGAAGAAGCCTTCTCCATCAGTGCAGGTCAGCACCTACTCAGTAAGTTCTAATGTTAAGGAAGTGCTGAGAGTGCTCAAAAATGGGACTTGTTCAGGGTCATACAGCCTGTACGGGTAAGATGTGGGACTTGAACCTAGATCTTCTTGGTTCTGAGGCTGGCTTTCTTCTCAAGAGACTACCCTGACAGGTATAGGTCATATGTTCTTTGCACATATTTCTATGTTTATTTCAAATGAGATAATATTTTTTGAAGAGGGGAAGGCAAGGCAATTAGAGTTAAGTGACTTGCCCAAGATCACACAGCTAGTAAGTGTGATCAAGTATCTGAGTCCAGATTTGAACTCAAGTCCTCCTGACTCCAGGGCCAGTGCTCTATTCACTGTGCTACCTAGCCACCCCCAACCAGATAATATTTGTAAGGGATCTTGCCAGCCTTCAAACACTGCATAAATGCTATTTATTATTATTGGCAGTAGTGGTCATATTTATTATTGTTACTATTTTTATTCCATTTGTTATTTATTTGTATGTCTAAATACATATTTCTATATTGCTATTATTATTATTATTATTATTATTATTATTATTATTATTTTTGTTACTACTGGGCACTACCTTATTGGTGCTGAGGTGGCCCCATCTTCGGTAGAATGTGCACTTCTCGAAGCAGGAGCTGTGTTCTCGTTTCATCTCTGCAGCCCCAGCCCTTCAGAGTACCCTGAGCACAGTAGGTATTTAATAATATTTGAACTGAATTGAACAGGTCCCTCTATGGAAGGAGCCAGGGACCCACCCCAGAGGGGTAAGCAAACACATACTCATTTGTGTATCTACTGGATTCCTCGATTGAACGGTAGTACTCTAAGGGCAGGCACTGCTTTCATTTCAGCAGCCAGCAGGTGCCCAGCCCAGAGTAGGCATAGGAGCATTTCTTGGTCTGAATTCCAAAGAGCGCCTCTAGAACACAGTGGAAGACGCCAAGCAAACAGCAACCCATAGACCTAGTGCTTGCCTGCTCCCCAGGGATGACGGGAGACTCGCAGACCAGTGGTTTCTATGCCCCAGCCCCTCTCCAGGGCCCCCTCAGGTGCCTCAGCTCAGCTGTCAGGGACAAGCAGGGGTCAAGAAACCTGCTTCTTCCACTTGCTTGGTTGCAACTATACAGCAACAAGAAGAATAACATTAACAAATAGCTAACGTGTATTGTGACTCCAGTGTGCCCGAGAGGGCACTGGGTGGTTTTTACAAGTAGCCTCTCACTGGATCCTCACATCAATCCCAGGAGGGAGGTGCTACTGTTATTCCCATTTTACAGTGAAGAACTGAGGCAAGCTGAGGTGAAATGACTTTCCCAAGGTCACACAGCTAGGAAGTATCTGAGACTGGATTTGGATTCAGGTCTTCCTGACTCTAGTCCCCATGCTCTCTGCTCTGCCCTACCTAGACACCCCTACAAATTCTTTACCAGCTTTACTCTTTAGCAACCACCAACTATCATGATATGTGTTTGGTTTGGGGGGGCAGAGAGAGAAAGGGAAGAGAAAGAGAGGAGAAAAGGGGAGGGAGAGAGAGAGAGAGAGGAGAAAAGGGGAGAGAGAGAGAGAGTGAGGTTGAGACAAAGAGAAAGAGAGACAGAGGAAAAAAGGAGAGAGACAGAGAGACAGAGAGACAAAGAGAGAGGGAGAGAAATAGACTCCAACCAAAGCCCCAGGTGCTGGTGAAGAAATAGGAACACTGCCAAACGCAGCTCTCATACCTGTTGATAAGAGAGACAATGACGGCAAATAGTTCTTCATAGAGGCCGGAAGCCATCCCTTGCACACACTCCACACCTGTCATTTTGGGCCCTGCAACAAACAAGAGAAGTAGGTGGCATTCCAGGAAGGACCTCACATCCATTCATTTCTAGTTTCAGCTCTGGTCACATTCCCCCCTGTAGTCAACATTCTGGCCTAACTTTGCAACTTGCTATGCCTTGAACACACCCTGCAGTTTCCCATCTCCAAGTCTTTGCTCATGCCGTGACCTGTCTTATGCCTGCAATGCCCTTCCCTTTCCATTCACCTTTGACTGTGAGTTCTTGTCCATATTTTTGTTAAGTTTTTACTCTGATTTAGTGCTTCATGACTGACAAAGGCTCCATTCCCATAACAACTTGAAGAGGTGAGTACCATCATTACAACTTAACAAAGACGGAAAATGGGGCCCAGGGATAGAACCAGAGCTCCAACCAAAGCCTTTTGACTTCACCTCAGAAGGATCATTTCCATTCACTCCGGGAGTTAAAAACAATGGTGAGACGTGGAGGAACCAAGAGGAAGAAAGAGAAGAATTTAATTCTTTTTAAAGGATCACACATCAAAGGATGGAATATATTGGAATTGAAAGGGTATCAAAAGCAGCCCCAAAAATCGGAGCTAGCACACAGCAGAAGGGGTTGCCTTGGGAGGTAGGAAATGGGCTCTTTGGAAGCCGGGATTACTTCACTCCTCATATTTGGAGCCTCCATGCCTAGCACAGGGTCTGAGACTTTGTAGGTGCTTAATAAATCAGGGCAGTGAGTTTCCCCTCCCTGGAGGTCTTTGAGCAGATACTAGCAGATTCTGTGTTGGGGTTGCTGCAAAGAGGATTCATGGTCAGCTCAATGACTGTGGTGATGGTGAGGGTTGATGATGATAGTGGTGGAGATGGAGAGGTGTTACTGCTGGTGATGGTGGTAGTGGAGAGCTCCACTCTAATTCTCTTTTTGTGCCTCATCATAGTGTGAAAAACTGGGCTCTCTGGGCAAAGCTTCTCTAAGGCTCTGCCCATAGAGTGAAACTTTGGCTAGGTCCTACCAAACTGGAAAGGCTTCAAATATGGACCCAGAAACATCTGTTTGGTATCTGAGGCCTAACCTAGCTAATGTTAAAGAGACTCATCACTATGTTGACCAGAGAATAAAGAATTTTTTGGTCCTGTATCTCACAAAGACCTCTCCATAAAGAGCAGGTTCTATATCGATGAAGTGAGGACCCCCAATGATGAAATAATGATTTCTTGGAGCATCCAAGTCTGAATGTTATTGAACAAACAATATGTTTAAAATCCCAATGAACCAAAGGAGAGAAGTCATAGGTTATTCCAGTATAGATCACCTTTTGTTACTGAAAATCATCAGCGAAACTCAGAGCTAGAAAAATTACGTATCACGTCTATGGATAAGGGAAGAATTCATGACCAAGCTAGAAATGGGGAGATTCACAGAAGGTAAAGTAAATAATTTTGGTGAGATAAAAATAAAACATTTTGCACAAACAAAACCAATGTAGTCAAAATTAGAAGAAAAACAGGAAACTCAGAAAAATTGCAACAAATAATTCCGATAAAGATTTCACTTCTCAAATGCATAGAGAACTGACTAAAATTTCTAAAAATAAGAACCATTCCTCAATTAATAAATAGTTAAAGGGCATGAACAGGCAGTTTTCAGAAGAAGAAATCAAGCTATTAATAGTCATATGAAAAAATATTCTCAATCACTAATAATAACAGAAATGCAAATTAAGACAACTCTGAGGCAACCACCTCGCACCCATCAAATTGACTAAGATGACAGAAAAGGAGGAGATGGAGAAAAGTGAGGGTACCATGCACTGTTGGTGGAGTTGACAACTGGTCTAACCATTCTGGGGAACAATTTGAAACTATGCACAAAGAGTTTTTAAAAACTGCATATCCTTTGACCCAACAATATCCCTACTAGTCTAAACCTCAAAGACATCAAAGGAAAAGGAACCACATAAGCAAAAATATTTATAGCAGCTCGGTGGCAAAGGATTGATGGAAATTGGAGAATGGCAAAATAAATTGTGGTACATGATCGTGATGGAATACCATTGTGCTATAAGAAATGATGAGCAAGATGATGGTTTCAGAAAAACCTGGGAAGACTTCCATGAACTGATGCAAAGTGAAGTGAGAAGAACCTGGAGGACATTGCACACAGTAACAGCAATATTGTAACAACGATCAACTATGGAAGACTTAGCTACTCTAGTCAATCAGGACCTCACCAAAAATCCCATCTATAGAAGTGGTCCTCCAGCTACTACTTAAAGACCCCCAATGGGGAAGCCCACCAACTCTTAAGGCAACCCATTCTACTTGGGGACTGCTCTAATTGGTAAGAAGGCTCTCTTGACATTGAGCCTAATCTTGCCTCTGAAACTCCTACCCAGAGTCCCAGGTTCTACTTTCTGAGGCCAAGCAGAAAAGGGCTAATCTCTGCTCACAAGATAACCCCTTCACCTACCTGAAGACAGTGACTCTGTCTTCCCTAATAGAAGTTCTCTCTGATTATACTTTGCAAAGTCACTCAGAGACAGAAGGCTGGATTGTTCTGATTCTCATCTAGTAAGCTACTGTCTTGCCCCAAGCTTCTAGTCAAGGGTATTGCAAAATGAAGTAAAAGCAGAGTTTGGACTGAAATTCTTAAATCTCACCAAATGCCCATGTGTTCCCAATATTATACAATATTCTAACTCAAGAAGCCATAGTGCTGGGGAATTCTGGCTTTGCTCCTGTATCTCAGCAAGCATTTCCCATTCTTGTTTTAACCCCAGAACCTGATACAGTTGCTAGGAAACCCACAGCCTTAGCATCTCTCCCAATCCTGACAGGTCCCTTTGTGCCTGCCTCTCTGTGGCTTGGTCCCAGGTCTAGAAGGCGAGATATCTATGCATAGACACAAAAGCAGGAGGGACAAAGGCCTTTTTATGCAGAGATAACTCGTGTAAGAATTCTGAGCAGGGAAAGAAAAGAAAGAAGAACAAAAAAGATTGGAGTCTATCAGAATTGTATCATCTGCTTGGCACCATCACTGTCTAAACAGCCCCCAAAAGGTTTTTAGGACAAGAAGTTTTGGTCTAGAAATCAGGAGCTCACAACCATAGCTCACAACTAAAAAGATAGGGAAGGAAGGGGGAAGGAAGGAAAGAGGGAAGAAAGGAAGGAGGGAAGGAAGAAAGAAGGGAGGGAGGGAAGAAAGGAAGGATGGAAGGAAGGAAGGAAGGAAGGAAGGAAGGAAGGAAGGAAGGATGGAAGGAAAGAAGGAAGGAAGGAAGGAAATGGCAAGGAGGAAGAAGAGAAGAAGGAAGGAAGGAAATAAGCATTTTTAAGTTTAATTTCCTATGTGGACTTTCTCATTTTACCCTTATCCTGAGAAGTAGGTACTACTGTTATCCCCATATTACACCTGGGGAAACTGAGGCAAACAGGGTGAAATGACTTGACCAGCATCACACAGCTAGTTACTGAGCTCACATTTTAACTCAGGTCTTCCTGACTCTGGGCCCAACACTCTATCCACTGTGCCACCTAGCAAACAGGTGCTCAGCCTTGGGACTTAAGAGCAGGGATCCCCCCCTGCACCAAATAGAGGTAAACACCCCAGCCTGGGACATGGAGCAAATCTAATAAGACTGTAGGCCAAGGGGGTTGGTTCAGGGTCCAAGAAGGCATCATCTCTCATTGATCCATCCATCTCTAGGTGGACCTCTGGTTTGTCCAGATCTTGGAGCTAAATGGGAAAGAGGAGGATGGTGGATTTCTGTTCTGACCCCAACACTTATTAGCTGAGTGGCCTTGGGTAAGTCATTTCTACTGAGCCTTGGTTTCCTCATCTGTAAAATGGGGAGTGGTGGCTCCAACAGCCTCTAAGATCTCTTCTGGTTCTAGATATTATCATCTCTCTGCTGGAGAGAAACAAGTATGACTCTTCTATCCCATCTAAACCATTCTTGTAGAGAATAATCTACCTCATATATACTCCCCAGAGTTTTGTACCACCAGATAGTTCCTGGTCCCAAACCATGTGGCTGCACAGCATAGGGCTCTATGGCTGGAAGAAGAATGCATAGGCCCATGAGACCACCCACCCACATCTGTCTGGAAGAAGACCACACAGGTGCATGAAGACCACCTACCCACATCAGGCTCCTCCACATGATTGGGTTGGTTCATCCTGAATGTTGCCTGCTGGATGATCTGTCGGAGATGGTGTTTGAAGACAGCAGTGGTCAGCGCCTCATACTCACAGCCCAGCACCTCAGCAGCATAGTTGGCCCATTCAAATCGCATGAATTGTTTCCTGCCAACTGGAAGAGGGAGGAGAGCTAAGAGTCAGCCATGATGCACAGAACAGATGCCCCCATCTTTGACCTTTGGGGATCCTCCCTTCTCTTCTAGTCTTCCCACACTGATTCTGTGAGGCTGACCTGAGCCTTTGCCTCTAAGGAAGGTGGCCGGTCAGTCACAGACCTCCCCATAGCACAGAAGGAGACATGGTGCCATGTTTACTGGTAGATTTATCCTCGTACAAGCATTCCTCCCTGGCCCCCAGAAAATCTTCTCCTCAGGTGCAATACAATGGAAGAATAGACTTTCTGAAGTCAGATGACCTAGGTCCAAATCCCCTAATACCATCAGTCTGTCAATCACTTCTCTTCCCATACCTCAGTTTCCTCATCTGTAAAATGAGAAGGCTGGACTAGAAGACCTCTGAAATCCCCTTCCTCTCTAGAGCTGTGTTCTTACAATCCTAACACTGACTAAGCAGTGACTAAGAGCAAGTATTGTGTTTAGTACCAAGAATATGGAGGTAAGAAAGAAGTCCTTTCCCTCAAAGTTGGGCAAGGACAGGGCACAACACATCCACAAGTCATTAGCAAAGAAATAGACATGAAAGAAGGAAAGAAGAATTTGATGAGCCCTGGCTCCAGACTTGGAGGACAGTGTGACCTTGGGCAAGTCCCTTAAGTTATCTAAATGTTTCCTCCTCTGTAAAACTGGAGGGAGGGTGTAACTACCTGACCTCCAATGTCCTCTCTAGTTCTAAATCAGTCTTAAGTTGATTCAAAGGCATTTTGTGCTGCTTGCCAAAGCACATTTTGTGAAGCTTGGCCCAGGTACCAAACACCCTGGTTATATCTCTGCTAGTGAAAGGGATTGAGCCAAGTTCAAATCCTGCCTTAGACAGCAACTAGTTATGTGACCCTTGGCAGGTCACAAACCTCTCTCTGTTTGCCTCAGTTTCCTCATCTGTAAAATAAGAGAGTTAGACTCAATGACCTCTCAGATACCTTCAATCTTTATGATCCTGGAGAAGGAGATTTTCCTTTTCCAAGGAAACCTGAAATGAGGTCAAGAAAAGTCAGATACAACAGAAACAAGTCAACAACAAGAAGAAAAGAGGCAAGGGAATGTTTCACTGAGGGTTCTTCTCGCAATTAAATTCCATGGCAGGTTTACAGGACAGAAAGTGTGGCTCAGAATTACTTCACCTGTCTGTGTTGACTAGCTGGGATTTGGATTTCTGTTCCTGTCTCACGGGCACTTCAAAAATGTCCATAAACATCTGATAGCTTGATGTTAAAAAATGCCATGGAGACAGTACATCAAGTTGCTGAAAACCTACTGATGTCTTCTGCTCAGCTCATAGTTCTTTGGTCTAAAAAATGCCAAAACTATAGGAGCGATGTTCAAGGGTCATGGCAATGATTTCTGGTGACCTACGAGGCGTGATCTCAGACACCTTCGCCTGGATCTCCTCAGTACTGTTGTTGAGACCATATGTATAAAGAATTCTGCAAACCACGAAGGGATATGAAGGTCAGTTGGTATTATTGTTGTTGTTTCTAATTCATGCTGGATCAGTGATCCCATTAACTGTAGGTATGTCCTCAAATTGCACAGAGCATAACCCATGCCCTACTTCAATGGGCCCTCCACCATGTTGGATGTCTTTCCCTAGGTCCCTTGGATATTAATGGAACTATGGGTTTCCTCTTCCTCTCTCCTGCTCTTCTTTCCAGTCATATATATCTCTAATAACATCCTTCACTATGCTTCTCTTATATAATTCTTGATTGGTCACATGATGTAAGCTCTTTATATCCACCATGCACTCCTCATTGACCTCTGGGTGACATAAACTCACCAACTAGGGCCCTGCCAATGAATTATGTCTGCTTTCCAAAGACCAACCTAGGTGAGCACAGACAGACTCATCACCTCTAAGTTGACCATTTGAGGGTGAACTCTTTGACCATGTGACCCCATAAAACAAAGAAAAATAGAAAATATTCTTCAGTCAGGTCCATTAGAATCCTCTCACCCCAACTCCCCTAATATTGTTCAAGGTCACTCTCAACCTGAGCTTTGAACTCTGCAAATCAAATTCTGACAATTACAAGCCCTATCCCCATGGGAGACGTGGTAAAATATAAAGATCCCCCATTTTTCCATTTTCTTGCACATGCACATGCACGCACACACACACACATGCATACACTATTATCTGTGAAGTCTCCATCATTACAATGTAAGCCCTGTAAGGGCAGGTGCCATGTTTTTACCCTTCCTTTGTATCTCCAACCCTTAGCAAGGTGCTTGGTAAACAGTAAGCACTTAACAAATATTTTTTGACTGACAATGACATGACTATGATTCACATGTAACATCCCTAGATGTGGCCTTCTCCTTCCAGAAAAAAAAAGGGAGAGATTTTTGTGGCCTGGAAGAGCCCATGCTTGGAGCTGGATCCTACCACAATACAAACACCTTCAAACAGAGAGCTTTCTTCATTCTGGTTGCTATGACCTTCAGGTGACTGTCTGAGCTATCAGAAGTCACAGACAGAATCAGCAGTTGCTATTCCTGAAGGGAGAGAAGTGGGACCGTCTCTGGACTGAATGTATCTTGGATGAATACTCAGTGGTTATTTTCAGACACCAGGAGAAAAAATGTTTCACTAAATTATGTGTGTGAATTCATCTATCAACCTATAGACATATTGCTTTAGTAATGGAAGTCAATTTTAAATTAAATTTATTCTCTTTATTGATCTACATGGTTAGGAGCCCCTGGGCACCCTTTGAGCATTAATACACAACAAATTCCCTGGGCAAGAGAGTTCAAAAGGTCAAAGTGCCAGAGTGGACAAGGTTTAGGGCAGAGGGCATGGCCTTGGTCAGAAGCTTCAGACTTGCACTGACAGCTGAGTGTCAAGGCTCTCAAGTCCTCTTTGATCAATATATGCATGATCCTGATCCCCATGTGGTTTCCCATTGGGGAAAAAAGTAGCCATTCCCTTGGAAATATAGACATAATAATTATTTAACTAGAGTTTATATAATAATGGCTCACATCCTTCCTTAGCCTTTAAACATTTTAATATACATTATCTCATTGGATCCTCACAAACCTGTGAAGCAAATGCTCTTATTATCTTCATTTTTCAGATGAGGAAACTGAGGCCCAGAGAGGTTAGGAGATTTGCACAAATCCAGCAGTTACTATCCAAGGCAAAATTTGAAACTGCATCTTCCTGACTTCAAATCTAATGCCCTGTCCAACATGTTGAGAATTTTCCCAGCTTTAGAGTCAAAGTTTGTGAGGACAGTGAGATGCCAGGGAAAGACCTAAAAGATTAGAAGTCAGAGGACCTCTGCCACTTACTAGTTGGGTGTGTTTGAAAAAGTGATTTCCTCTCTCTGGGCCTCAGTTTCCTTATCTGTCAACATGAGCAGGGTTGGGCTAGATGACCTCTGAGGGCCCTTCCAAATTTATATCTATGGTCCTATGAGTCTCTAAATATTAGGACTTGATGGAAGTCCAGCTGTGTTCCCAGCATCCAGCTGCATAGGTAACAATGAGAAGGAGGAGGTGGGCGAGAAAAATCCAATTTCTCCTATTTTCACATGATTGCTACTTTAGAATTACAGTAACAGCACCAGAATTCATCTGAGAGCTACTTGTCTGAGCACTAGCTTTTGATGGGGAAAAGGAACAACTCTTCTCATCTGTCACCCCTATAACCCTCTTCCCCTCAAGCCACATGAACAATCATCCCACAAAAAACACTATCCCTCTGGAAGGTCAACCTCAGTGACTCAGCAGGTCCTGCTGAAAGGGGTTAACACAAAACCAAGTCCCTACGGAAACTGGTCAGATCCAGAGTTACTGAAATCTCAAGAATCACACTCTGTACAAGCATAGAGGCAACAGGGAGAGGGGAGGGTGTGGACCAGTGAGATAGAGAGGCAGCCAAGGCAGGGAGAAAGAGGAAGAGAAAGAAGCAAGAGAACATGAGCAAAAGAGAAAATAGGAGAGAAAGGGGAGGAGATAAGAAGAGGTGGAGAAGTGGGCAGGTGAAAAGGAATGAGAGAAGAGAGGGAAAGAGGAGAATGGATGGAGAAATAGGCAGGAAAGAAGGAACGAGAGAAAAGGGGAAAAGAGAAGGGAGAGAGAGCAGGGAGAAAGAATAGGAGAAAGGAAAAGAGGATTTCTGCTTACAGTTCCTAAGACTTTCATTCACTCATGGAGTCTGCTTGGTTTTCATTTTGAATTTGTTGGGTGGTTTTTCCCTTAACATGCTGAATATGGGAGAAAGAAGCTCCTTCTCTCAGCCTGCAGGGAACTCAATTGCTCTCCATTTTGGCAGTCTCCCACTCATATTAATGGCCAAGCTATTATTCTCTCCAAGCCCCAGTGGTGACGCTGGCATATCACTCTACATTTTATGAAGGGACTTCTTTATCACCCAGGGAAGCCTGCCTCCTCTATCCACACTTCCTCAGAATTCCAAGAGTAAAGGAGAAAGGGACTCTGAAGGTGATCATCCTTCTTGGAGAAGAAAAAGAGGATGGATGATGGTTCTAATCAGAGCTTCTTAACCTAGGTCAGATTAACTCTTTTTTTTTTATTCTGATAACTATTTCAATATAATTGGCTTTATTTGATTTTTTGTTTTGTTTTTTGCTTTTTGGAGGGCAATTGGGGTTAAGTGACTTGCCCAAGGTCACATGGCTAGTTTTTGTGGTAAGTGTCTGAGGCCAGATTTGAACTCAGGTCCTCCTGACTCCAGGGCCTGTGCTCTATTCACTGTGCCACCTAGCC
The DNA here is from genome assembly GCA_028646515.1 of Pseudochirops corinnae. Classification (NCBI taxonomy): domain Eukaryota; kingdom Metazoa; phylum Chordata; class Mammalia; order Diprotodontia; family Pseudocheiridae; genus Pseudochirops; species Pseudochirops corinnae. The sequence goes on along the minus strand of CM053587.1, from coordinate 341,596,391 downwards.
ACCCCTCAAGTTTTGGGGGGGAGAATTTGGTTAATTGGCTTTCTTTGTAATCCTAGGATTTCAATTTATGTATTTTAAAATATTATTCTCAGTAGGGGGTCGTAGTCTTCCCAAGATTGCCAAAGGGGTCTGTAACACACAAAACATCCATCCCTTCCCTAATTCCTTTTCATCCCTGTCTGCATACCACCCAAGAGAACTTATGCCCTTTCCCCCATTAGTGCATCTTATCCTCCTGATACCCTCTGCCTTCTGGTCCTCATAGGACCCTAGATTTAGAGCTGAGAGGGCCTGCCATGGTCATTTAGCCCAATCCTCTCTATTTCCAGGTAAGGAAACATGCCCAGAGAGTGGAACTGATTGGCACATAAACTCCTCGTAATAGATGCAGACTGGCCTTGACCTCTCTTGCTTTAGGCTCTGATCTGCTACCCTCTGCTCCAGGTTCCATTCCTTGCTCTGCCTTCAGTCCTGATTCATGACTCTGCCCCTCCAATCACTCCAAGCTGGTTGCTTGCTTGGGCTTGTGAGCCCCATGGCAGCACAAAATCTGAGGGTTGGAGGGCACCTCCACGGCCATCTAGTCTGACCTGTACCAAAGCCTAAATCCCCTCTTCACCAACTCACACCAGACAAGAAGGCCTCCAGTAGTGACTGAAAGGTCCTCAGAGATGAGAAGCCCACTGCCAGTCTGAGGCTGCCCAAGCATTATTGGGACAGTGTCAATGGCTAGAAAGCCTTTCCAGCATCCTCAGGAGGTCTCCTCAGAGCTTTCATCTCATTACTCCAGCCAAGCACAGCAAGGCTCCTCCTTCATCTCTGGGGCAGTCACCAACTTCCCCAAGTCTGCTCTTCTCCAGACTAAAGACCACCAACCCCCTTTCAAGTGATCCTCAGATGAGGGTGGTCCTAGAAAAATCACTACACCTCCCTGGTCCTCTGTTATTTCCTCATTAAAATTAGGAAATTGAGTACAACAATCTCTAAACTCCCTCCCAGCCTTGATATCCTCTGTTCTGAGGCCCCTCCCAGCTCTGACTTTGCTCTAAAGACCTTCCCAGCTGTGACATTCCCTGTTCTAAGATCCCTCCCAGCTCTTACATCTGCTGTCCTAAGGCCCCTCCCAGCTCTGACATCCCATGTTCTAAGACCTTCCCAGTTCTGACATTCCCTGTTCTAAGTCTCCCCACCCCCAACTCTGGCATTTAATGTTTCTGCATCTCAGTGGTAACAATCGGTCAGTTAACATTTATCAAACTCTCACATATGTCCCCAGGTACTGTATTAAACACTGGAAATACGAAGTTTAAAAAACAACCCATCCTGCCTTCAAGGAGCATGCATTTCAAGACAGAAGGAACCCAACAGGCCTGCCGGTCAACCTCATCATTTTTCCGATGAGGACACTGAGGTTCACAGAGAGTGAGATGACCGGTCAGAGGTTCAATGGGTCGTGAGGAGAAGAATCGGCATTTGAACATGGGTCTTCTGAGTACAAACCCAGAGTTCTATCCAGCGCCTTCCTTGGCACTCTTGGAGAAGGTCCAGGGCTTGAGGATGGGTAAGATCCTGGAAGCTAAGCTGGATGGTCCCCCAGTGAGCAAAGGATACAAAATAGAAGAAAACTTCCACGCTGAAGTCTTCTCATGTCCCCCAAACTCCCCAGAATCACTGACTTCCTGCTCCCTCCACATCCAGACTACAACAGGGTGTTGTCTTACTTATCATTAATTAGGAGCCCTCAGAAATGAGGAGTTTGTCATGGCTACCTGGGCCTCACACTTCTACCCTAATCAGCACTTGTGGGAAACAATTAAGGTAGATGAGAACGTGATGTGGGCACCAAAGACCTTGCTACCAGGCTATTAAGAAGCATCTGGTCTGTTAGGGCAATAGAACTGTGGGCAGGAGAGAAGACCACAGGGAGAAAAGAGGAAGACTATGGGAATGGCTGAGGGGCTGGACCTGAAGACTTTAGGATTCTTAGGGGCCCCAGATCGAACTTCAGGCACTTCATAGTCATAGCACAGGGGCCAAAGTGGGGAGCCTAAGGAGGAGGGAGGGAGCCAGCAGCTCCTGGGGTAGGGCCCCCAGGCTGGCTCACAGCCCTGGGAAGGACCACTCAGTGGCTTCCAATATATCTCAGCCAGCCAAGTATAGGACTATGAGCATGTGTAGAAGCATGTCCTCCACGGTCCTTCCTCTGCCAGTTGCCATCCGTATGACTGAGGCAGGTCACTAGGCTTGTTAGCTTCTTCCTTTGAACAATCAGAGGGCTGAGCCAGATGACCACTGAGTCCCCTTCTATTGATAAGGCTATAATCTTACATTCCTATGTTGGAGAGTCCTTATACATAGTCCTCATCCCTGAACCTGATACCCTCCTCCACCAAAGGCACAGAAACATGTAACTTTAGCTAAGGACACCTCAGTGAAACCATGACAAACAACTGACATTTATAGAGAGCTCGAAAGTCCTCAAACTGGGCTGGTTGAAATGATCTCCTTTGGGTCTCACAAGATCTCGGTGATGGAAGGTAATGACTACAAGCATTGTTGTTGCTCAGTCATTTTTCAGTCATGGCTGATTCTTTGTAACCCCATTTGGGGTTTTCTTGGCAAAGATGGTAGAATGCTTTGTCATTGCTTAAATGCATCTGGAGATGCAGAAACATTAAATGCCAGCTCATTTTACATATGAGGAAACTGAGGCAGAGTTAAGTGACTTTTCCAGGGTCACACAACTAGTACATGCCTTAGGTCAGATTTGAACTCAGATGAGTTTTCCTGATTTCAATCCTGGTGCTCTGTGCACTATGGTGCCACCTAGCTGTCCTGCTATAAGCATTATCATCTGATCTTGCAGATAAAAACTAAGTCCCAGAGAGGTTAAGCAACTTGCCAGAGGACACACAGATGGTAAGTATCAGAGGTGGCATCTGAACCCAGGCTTTCCTGGTTCCTGGTCTCTTCCTGGTCCAGGACTCTTCACTAAGTCACACTGCCTCTCATTAAAAGTTAATGTTGCATACCTAGTTCATCTTCCCTTTAGTATCTAAATTCCCATCCGAGGCCCAACCAATGGCCTTCTGCTACCCTGGATGGTGACTGCCAAAGCAGCCAAATGGAGCACTGGGCCTCAAGTCAGGAAGACCCGAATTTAAATCCCACCTCAGACACTTACTAGCTTTGTGACTCTGGGCAAGTCACTTAACCTCTGTTTGGCTCATAGGGATAGCACCTGCTTCATAAGGTTATTATGAAAATCAAATGATTTCACATTAAGTGCCTGGCACACAGTAGGTCCACTATAAATTCTTATTTCCTTCCTCCATCCTTCTCCCCACTAGAGCATCCCTTCTAGAAAAATCTCTCCTAGTCCACTCTCCCACACCCTTAGAATCCTGCCTTCAAGTATGAAATCCTTGGTTCTAAAAGATTCCTGTTTTACTCCCTTCCCTCTACTACCCCAAGGGCCTCCTGAAGAAATAAATTAACTATAAGTAAGGATTTCACAAGCCAGGTACCAGAGCAGAGCTACAGGGAAGATTGTCAAAGGAGGGGCTTGGCCCCCAGGACCCTCGAGCATTCCCTGAGAACATTCCCTGGGAAAATCCTGTGCAGGAGTCTCTCACTTGGGTGTGGCCCCTGCCCAGCACCATTAAGTAAATGTCAATGCATAATCAGTATAACTGCTGACATTTAGATGGTGCTTTTGTGTTTACAAAGCATTTTATATACCACTTCACTTGTTCATGTGTGTGATGATATAAAATCTTGGCATGGGAAGGGCCCTGATCGGTTCTCTCATCCAGCCCAGATATGATAGGCAGCATCCTGGACAAGCCAATCAGCCTCTGCAGGGAGAAGGAGCCTACCACCTCCTAAGTAAGAGTGCCCTCTCCTTCCTGGGTCAGCTCTCAGTGGAAGCAGCCTAGATGCAAAGCACAAAGATCCTTGTCCTGTCCCATGCCTGCTGGTCTTGCAGTCAGGACCTTGGACAAGGCATTTTACCTCCCTGTCTAGACCCCAGCCTCTTCATTTCTGATATGGGGCTTAGAGTATCAATCCTGCCTGCAACTCCCAACAGGACTGTTGGGAGAAACCACAGACTTTCAAAACTGGACTCCCTCATTTTATAGAGAAGGGCATCTGGGGGTCCTACAAGCGGACACTTTGCCAAAGCAGGAGACACTTCCTGTGTGGACCCAGACTCAGGAAGACTGGAACACCTATTATTCCTCAGAGGCTTACTAACTTCCTGACCTTGGTCAGTCACTACACCTTTCCAGGCCTCAGTTTCCACTTCTGTAAAATGAAGACTTCTAAGGCCCCTTCCAGCTCTAAAATTTCCTGGCTTCTTCCAACAATCCCTCTCAACACTAATTCTGGGATCCTCTATTCCAACATCCTAAAGCTTCTTAGAGACCCTGTTGGGACTAGAGCTCAGGGCAGGGGCATCAGTTATGGCCTAGGACATCATACAGACAAGCTTAGTAACCCTCTTTAGAAGGAAGACTCTGGAGTCAGGGGACCAAGATTGAATCCCACCTGTGACCTTGACTCTCTGTGACAGAGTACCAGATCAGGCCTGGAGTCAGGAAGACCCTCTACCCACTCACAGAGCTGTTCCCTCAGCCCAGGTCCTCATCACCTCTCACTTGAACAACTGTGATAGCCTCCTGTTTGGTCTTCTTTCCTCCCATCTCTTTCCACTCCAGCCCATCCTTGACTCAACTATCAAGTCTAACACAGGACAGTCCATCTCCCACTTCCATGCCTTTGTACTGGCTAACCCTCATGTCTGAAATGCATGCCACCCTTAACTCTATCTCTTAGAATTCCAGTGAGTTTCTTCAGAATTCAACTCAAGCACTACCTTTTCCAGCTGATACTCGGGGGGATCCTTGGCAGAGCCAAGATGGCAGAGTAAAAGCAGAAACTTACTTGAGCTTGTCTTACCTCCAACTGCTCCTCCTGGTTTCTCCTGATTCCTAATGCTCTAGCTGCTGGCACCTTCTCTCCAAATTTACCTTGAACATTTCATATTTGCCTATGGAGACACACAGTGTCTTCCCTGGCTAGACTTTAAGCTCAGGATTGTTTTATTCTGTCTTAGCATTCTTAGCATCTCTAACACCTGGCATAGGCAGAGTGTTTGATATGACATAAGGACTTGATAAATAATTGTTGAATAGTCAGTTCTGTGAACTGTTCTTTGAAACTACAAATGTCAGTGAATGTTAAGACTTGTCTAACAATGAACTCAACTGGAGATTATTGCCAGGAACTCATAGCAGAGCCTCCATACAAGGATCCACCCATTCCCCCCTCCATGCAAGAGCTACATATCAAGTCCCCCCATTAGGTACACCATCCTGTCCCCACTCTAAGATGCGATCCATGATATTCCCATAATCTAAAGGAATCCCAGATTAGCAACACCAAGAATCAATGCCCATAAAGGCAAATTTGGTGGCACAGAGGAGCCCTGCATCCCTGCTCATGACCAAGGAAAGAAAAATCATATGTACAAGGGCAGACAAGTGATCTAGGGCTCTAACCTGCATCCAAATCCTGGCTCAGCTTCTTACTAAGTGGGTGACTGTCAGTAAGTCCCTTGACCTCTGAGACTCAGTTTCCTCATCTGTCAAACAGGGGAGTAGAACACGCACATTGTTTCCCTCCTAAGGTAGTTGTATTCAAAGCATTAGTGGAATCTGTGAATACTGTTGTTGTTCAATTGTTTCAGTAATGTCTGACTCTTTGCGACGCCATTTGGGATTTTCTTAGCAAAGATATTAGAGGAGTTGACTATTTCCTTTTCTAGCTCATTTTACAGATAAGGAAACTGAGGCAACCAGAGTGAAATGACTTGCCCAGAGTCACACAGCTAGTAATTATCTGAGACTGGATTTGAGCTCAAGTCTTCTGACTCCAGGCCCGGCGTTCTATCCATTGTACCACTTAGCTGTGCTATCAGTGATTAAAGATTGGACAAATTACTGGCATGCTAAGGTTATCTACAGAGTCAGATGCAATCACTGGTGTTGTTTGTCTATTTTGCTTTGTTGCAAGGGAATGTTCAATGGCTAGGGTCGTGGGAGGCATCTTGGGAAATCACAGGATCACAGAATATCATAGTCCTAGAAAAAAAGCCATTGGGTCCCATTTGGTAAAACCCATTCAGGAAAATGCAATACCCTGGACCACACCCCCAACCAGGGGTCATCCGGTCTCACCTTGAAGCCCTCCAGGGAAGGGTAGCCAGCTCTTCTCTGGGCAGCCCATCCTCCTCAGAGACACTTCTCACTGACAAGAAAGGTTTTCCTGACAAACCTAAAGTTGAGTCTTCTCAACTCCTCCAGCCCATTACTCCTGGAGCCAAACAGAACAAGTCTGATCCCTCTTCCGAGTTAAGGCATTTATAGTGTCTTCCACCCACTCAGCAATCAGGTTTTTTTATTAATGTAAAGAAAAAAATTAACCTAAAAATTTTTAATTAAATTAATTTTTAAATTTAATTAAATTTAAACTAAATTAATTTAATTTATAATTTTAATTAAATTAACTCAATTTAAAATTAATTTAAATTTTGAAATTTTAATTTAGATTCTTAATTTAATTTTAAATTTTTTAAATTAACTTTATCTTAGATTTTTTATTAATTAAATTTAATTTTAAATCATTTTTTAAAAGTATAATAGCTAGCATTTATATAGTACTTATTATACATCAAGCATTGTGCTAAGCACTTTACAATTATTATCTCACTTGCTTCTCACTATTATCTATTATTATCTATTTTGCTGATGAGGAAACTGAGGCAAGTGACTTGATTAAAGTTACATAGTAAGTGTCTGAGGCTGGATTTGAACTCAGGTCTTCCTGATTTCAGGGCCAGCACTCATTGGTCTACGCCTAAACATGACCTTCAAATGTGTCTGACCTCAGAATTAAGGTTAGCTAACCCATCCCCCTGCCTTAGGTGCCAACCCAAGCCATCTCAAGCACTGGAGACTCCTTACGGATGGAAGCTCCTTCTCAGCCCTGCTCAGTCTCCTGCTTCAGGGAGAAGGTTGGACCTTCCATGTCCTTGACAGAGAATCAACGAACCAAAAATTTATCAACAACAACTGATGTGGAGGATGAATGGAGAGGATGTCAAGTGGAGCCTATTTCTAGCAAATTGCCCTGGGAATTGCCAAGGAGGTGAATTTAACCTCTATTGGTCTTCCTCCCCACCCACCCCCAATCCCTCTGGTCCCATTGCAGTAAAAGCGGGTGCATGTTATCATCCAGGACTTGGAGTCTGCCACTCTTGGCATTTATTTCTCAATAATGACATTCATGTGTGGACTCAGGAACAGGACCCACCCGCCCCCACCTCCTCAATGCCATATTGCTTTGTTTTTCTCTTTAATCTCTGACAGGTGGACTGAATTTATGGCTTCAGCCCTAAATCCTTCATCTCTTCTCTGCTGACCCATTGTCTAATATATGACATATTAAAGTCTATATATAACAAAAGGACGGCGGCATAATGGAGTGATTAAGGGTGGCTGCCACTCTCTCCGTAGAGCCCCAACTGTTTGTAATAAAGATGTCAGGGGCAGAATAGATAGGGCCATAACTCTGCAAGGGGAAAGGCAGCCCACCACAACTGAGAGGCATCGATAACAAGAAGGATATGCGGAAAGGAGAAACAATTGGGACAAAGTGTCGGAGCCCAAGGCTCAGGTGACACCTGTTCCATGGAAACCAATGTGACCCCTGGAGATGACTGAGGCTTGGGAAAGGAGGACTAGTAGTGAAGGCTGCCACAGGCTAGAGGGCCCTACAAGGTACTGATGCTGAAGGGATGGACTGAGGAACCATCAGCCTCCCTGGTCAGACTAAAAGACCAAAGAATGGGACAATTGATGTAAGAGGCTCGAAGCACCATGTCTCTGCAAAAACAAAGGCCAGACTTTCTCAGCACCTCAAGGTGGTGGGGCAGAAAGTACACCTGAAGGGATTGTCTCCCTTGAGGGTTAGCTCTGATCCTAGCATTCCAAAACTCAAACGGATTTGGAGTCCCATCAGTGGGGGACCTGTTTCTCCATCTGTAAAAGGAAGTAATCTCTGCCTGCACCTTCCAGCTATAGACCTATGATTGTATAAAGACCCTTGAAGTCTCTGGGCCTCAGTTTCAGAGGTTTGGACTCAATTGACCCTAAAGTGCCTTCTGATTCTAGACTCAAGATCCTAAGATCTACCATTCAGAGTCACCCCTGAGCCACAATGAGGCATCAGGAAAGGGCTGAGGTGGGGAGGGACCCTTACTGTGTGAGAGAAAGTACATGAAAATTCCAAAGCCAGACTCCAAACACAAGCCTGGCTCAAATGGTGGGTGGGACCAGGTCCAGGCCACATGGCTGGGCTGTCCACATCCCAGACATAGAGGAAAGGGGAGATTCTCACCCAGACCTATCCATGGGGCCAGGCCAGTGACTAGATCTCCCATTAAATGGAGGTGGGGGGGAGAAGGTCCTGCTTGTAGTCATGGCAACAAGTAGCAAAGTTGTAACCCAAATCCCACAGTCTGCCATGAATGTGGTCCAGCTACAGGAAGAAGTCATGATAATTAATGACAGGCACCACATCATCATGCATGATCCTGGCTGAGGAGCCCACAGGAATGGACCATACTACAGAAAGTCTTTTGGCAACATCTGGCATAGGCAGTTGCCCCTCCTCTGCTCCCCCCAAATTATGTGTGCTTTGTAAATACTTCCTATTTCTTCCCTGTTGATATGTTTGCTTCCTCCTAGTATATTGACACAGGTTTCTCAAAGATAGAGGTTCAACCTAATTTTTGGCCATGTTATCTCCTGCACCTGGTGTCCTACCCATGCAAGATGCTCCAAATCAGTACCTGGCAGGTGCTCGAAAAATGTGCCTGAATGGATGGACTGACTGTTCTCGTCATCTGTCCTCTGTTCCATATACTGCTGTATGGTGAGCTCATCAAATGAGGAGCCCCTTTATTTGGGCTCTGGTTAATTCACTTATTGTATAAATTGAGATAAAATAGCCAAGACACAAAATGGGGTGTCACCACTGGTCATGGAGGTCACAGGATCCTCGATCTCAAGTTAGGAGGGGCCTGAGAGATCACCTTAGCCAAGCTCCTCATTTGACAGAAGAGGAAACTGAGGATCAGAGAAGTGAAAGAATTTGCCCAGGAGTAAGTCTTGGTCAAGCTGGGATTCCAGCTCAGGTCCTGGAAACACAAGGTTAACACATCAGCCTTTGGTTCCCTCATCTGTAAAATGAGGGAGAGGGACTGGATGTTCCCCTCTGGATCTAGGCTCCTATAAATCTAAGTCTCTTCATCTCTCTGGACCTCAGTTTTCCCCTCTGTAAAATGGGGGTGTTGGACTAGATGGTCTCTGAGGTCCCTCCCATATGTAAAATCAGAGTCCTATGAGACCCCAGCTGCTCTCCTCTGGGCATTCTCCACTCATGAATGTGGCACAATTTCTCTTCACAGTGTCTAGTTCTCACCTTTAGGACCAACCAGAACAAGGGCCAACTTTTCCTCACAAATGTCCCTTTGTCCTCCCTCACACTGAACATGTGCTTGGACACAACAACCACCCACCTACAGTATTCTATTTCCCCAACACTGCACTGGAAACCCACACTAACCTCACCATCCCAGGTTGTTGTGTCAGGGAACAACGTCAGAGGATTGATGACATGATGAGTAATTACTCATCTGGGACGGTTCCAGCAGAAGTCATCAGCTACTGACACACCAACCATTATGTTAAGCCTCCTATATCCTCCATTAGTTCCCAGCCTCAGCTCTGTTTGCTTTCAGCTTAGGAGGCCTTTAGAGCAGCATCTGAAGCAGGACCAGTAGGCTCCAATGAAAGACAGGCACAAGACAGAGTCCTTCAAGGGGCCAGATAGGATGCTGAGGCAGAAATACAACAGTGGCAGGGAAGAGACTTCATTCTTAGTGAGGACGTGGTACTGAGGATTCACAGACTGGGCTCATATTTTAAATGTTGCTGTTGTCCACCCTTTCTTTTCAAAGAGGACCAATGACATCACAGGAAGGACTAAAGAAGGGATGACATGTGTATGTGGACTGGATTTAAGTGAGGCAGAATTGCACAAAGTTGTCAGCCTCATTCTCTCTTCCAGAGTCATCAGAGTCCAGTGGTAAGACAAAAGTCAAGATGAATGGTGATGGCTTAGGATGCAGTGGATTACACTGGTGTCTCTGATGTCTGATCAAGCTCTAAGCACTCCATAACACCTGCTTTGGTCACCCTCATGGCCATAAGAACAAATTGTTCTCATCTGCCTTGGAAAGTCTTCACATGCTTGGGGTAGACACCCTGCCCAACTCACCAAAGGGTTTGAGGCCCATCAGTCACCCTCAACCTGGTTTAAGTTGTCTCCTGAGGCTGTTTTACTGGGGTGTGGCCTCTGTGCATGCCACCACTTCTTGGAGCCACAGGCGAGAGTTGGGTGGCAGGTGGATATTTTAAATAATTATAACTTCAAATAGCACAAATCCAAAAGAATGAGACCATGAAAATCATTATTTGTAGTAACTGGGACCTAGTTATACCATCAACCTCCATGGGAGGTAGGGGGGAGTGGTTCCATAGCAGCAGTCCCAAAATAGGAGAGTTTCTAAAGCACATTTTAGACTGAGTCAGACACCAACACTAGCTCTTACCCCTCCCTGGTCTTGGTTTGTGAGCAGACTTAATTCATGAGATTCATCCTTAAAACATCTTAGCTAATCCATCAAATAGGCAAAAATAATTAAAAGCAATGAAACTCAATGCTGGTGGGGTTGTGGAAAAATGGGTACAAGCATTAATTGCTGGTAGACTTGCCAAGGTATAGAACTTTTCTTTAGAATAATATACAGTTCATATGACCAAAGGGCTATAAAACCATATATATCTTGTGAGCTAGCAATACCACTCCTAGATCAGTATCCCAAAAGAGATCAAAAGAAGGAAAAGGACCTTTATGTGCAAAAAATATTTGTGGCAGCTCTTTTCTGGTGGCAAAAAATTAGAAATTCAAGATGACCATCAATTGGGGAATGGCTAAACAAATTATGGTATGTGACTATGATGGAATACTATTGTATTATAAGAAATAATGAGCAACATGGTCTTGGAGAAACCTGGGAAGACTTATATGAGCTGAAGCAAAATGAAATTTGCTGTGTACAGTGTAATACTAACATTATGGGATGATCAGTTATGAATGACTTAGCTATTTTAGCTAATAAAACAATCCAAGACAGCTCTGAAGGACTTATGATGAAAAATGCTGTCCATCCCCAGACAAAAGAACTGATGATCTCTGAATGCAGACTGAAGTATACTTTTGTAACTGTCTTTATTTTCTTGAGGAGTTTTTTGTCTATGTTTTCTTTCATACAACCTATTACGTGAGTGTTTTGCATGACTACACATGTATAACCTATATCGAATTGCTCTCCTTCTCAATGGGGGAAGATGGAGAGTGAAGGAAGGAGGGAGAGAATTTGAAAGTCAAAGTTTTAAAAATGAATGTTAAAAATAGTTTCTATGATTTTACAAAAATAAAATAAATATTTTTAAACTATAAAAATATACAGTTCGTAGTAAACACAGTATGCAGTAAAGATTACAAAATCATCATGTCTTTCGACCCAATAGTTCCACTAAGTAGAATATACCCTGGCAATGTAATCAAAAATGGAAAAAGACCTGTCTGAAGATTTTCATAGCAACCTTTCCAGTAACTGCTAAGAACTGAAAGTATCCCAAATGTCCAATAGTAGAAAAAATTTTGTAACATGCATGGAATGGAATACTATCAAGCAAGTCAGATAGGCAGGGAAGGTATCCAAAGAAATATAGAAAAATGATAGCATAAAGCAAAATAATAATAATTAGAAGGGTGGAATATCTACTAACTGGGATAGAAGGAAGCAAAATGAATGAGAATTAATGGACAAAGAATCATGGTGGGAACTCAAGAGACTTTAAACATTGGAATTAATCAATTTAAATAGTGACTGTGCAAGTCTAACTGTTCACATCAGTGTTTAATGCTGAATTTCCAATCAAACATTTAATATTCAGACACTCATGCCGAGGTGTCCCAACTCTCTCATTCAATATCATTGTATCCCTACCCAAGGGTTGCCACGTTCCAATATTACTACAGATTGAGAATAGGAAAGGACCTCATTTGTACAGATGCAGAAACTGAGGCTCAGAGAGGGAGTGATTGGCCCAGGTTCACACAGCTAATAAAGAAGGAGGGTCTAAGGTGAGATTTAATATATATATATATTTTTTGGAGGAGGGAAGACAAGGCAACTGGAGTTAAGTGACTTGCCCAAGGTTACACAGCTAGTAAGTGTGTCAAGTGTCTGAGGACGGATTTGAACCCATGTCCTCCTGACTCCAGGGCCAGTGCTCTATCCACTACACCACCTAGCTGCCCCAAATATTTTTTAATTTTTGGGGGGAGGGGGAGTAAGGCGAGATTTAAATCTGTATCTCCCTAGCTGTCTATCCTCTACATCCTGTGGCCTCTCATTACTAGCAGTGTAAGAATTCAGATGGGAATTCATAAATAAAGAAACCTACCTATGCTTGTTTGTTTGTCCAGGCTTATGATTTCAACAGAGCAGAGAAGTGCCAAAGCTGAAAGTCCCTGCTCCCACCCCCAACCCCATGCAGATTAGAGGATCATCCAAATGTTAGAGAGACAACTTCTGTGAACTGAATGAATAATCCATCACGCACAGGTATTTTCAAACATGTGGAGATGTTGCTGTGATGAATTAAACACCAGAGCAATTCAGAGGACTCACACGACTCTGAGATCCCCAATTACCCAGGAGCAGGAGGAGAAGAAACAGCCTGCTGTCGGCTACGTCCCATTTTCATTTTGTTGCCCTCTCTAATCAGCAAGTCATCTTAAGATGGCTCAGGCTGGCCAGAAGCCCAATCCTGCATGTCGAGAGCTCAAATGCATCCCATGATGTGATCAGCACTGGTTTTGGAGTCAGAGGTCCTAGGTTCAACTCCTGGTTTTACCGCTTTCTTCAAAATTCAGCTCAAATTGCACCTTCTGCTGTCCAGGGCCCCCTTGCTGCTAATACCTCAGAGCTTACCCCTTCAGTCTACTCTCTATACATCTCATATGGGCCTAGTGGTCAGCATGCTGTCTTTCCCATTAGAATGGGAGCATCTTGAGGTTGGAAACTGTGTTTCTTTCTTTCTTTCTATCCCCAGCACTTAAGACAGTGGCTGGTACATAATAAGCATGGAATGCTCTCCCTTCTCATCTCAACCCCAAAGAATCCACCGCCTGATAGAATGTAAGCCTCCTGAGGGCAGGAACTATTTTCTTTCTTTTTTTTTTTTTTTGGATCTCCAGCTCTTAGTGCAATGCCTGGTACACAGTAGACATGTTGATATATTGATTAGAAACTCTAGGTAACTTCAGAGGAAAACTAAGGCATCACCTTCTGTATGAAGCCTTTCTGAATTCCCTCTAGCTGCTGCTGCCTTTCCCTCTCTAAAAAACTAATCTTTCTTTTACTTTGTGTGGGTACATGCATACCTACATGTGTGCATATATCATCTATACATATGTGTGTATACATGTGTGTGCATACATTATATGTATATAATGTATATATAGTGTGTGTGGTATATGTGTATGTATATATATTATACATACACACATATATAAAATGTTTATCTTTGTAAATACTGTCTCTCTGATGGGATATAAACTCTATGAGTACAACTTTCAATATTTCCTTTGTGTGCCCAGCCAGAACCTGGAAAACAGTAGGTGCTTAATAGATGATTCTCACATCCAATTCCCAAAGATCCCTGGGTCAGAGACTTTCAGGGTGCCAGCGTCTTGCCTTATTCCAGGAACAAGGAGGGGATAAGTCTGCTGTGGGCAGATAAGGCCTGGGGTAGTGTGTACAGTTCCGGACACCATCACCTTTTAGGTAGGTCACTGAAAATCACTGTGTCTCTAGAGCAGCAGTTCTCAACCTATGGGTTATGTTCAGTTTGTAACAATGAAAATACATCCTGCATATCAGATATTTACATTACGATTCATAACTAGCAAAATAATAGTTATGAAGTAGCAACGAAAATAATTTTATGGTTGGGGGTCACCACAACGTGAGGAACTGGAAGGTTGAGAATCACTGCTCTAGAGGGAGCCAGGCAGGTGGGGCAGGGGCTTCAAGATTGTGCCATAAAGGGAAGGAGTGACGGAAAGAAGTGAGAATGTTCACTTCAAAGAAGAGAAGGCTGGGCTGGGGAAGGTGTTGTGAGGCCTCTGTTCAAGTATGTGAAGGGTCATCACACAAGACAAACAAGATGTGTTCACTTGGGCCCCAGAAGGCTCAATTAGGGACATTGGGTGGCAGCTATAGAGAGGCAGATTTTGATTGAATGATAGTGTCTGTAAGTGTTTCGGGGGAGGTGGGCTCCTCCTCTTTGGGGATCTTTAATCAGAGACTTGTCAGGGTTTTAGAGAAGAATTTCAGTGGGGTACTGGTTGACCCAGATGTCTGCTGAGATCTCTTCCAACTCTGAAACCCTATGATTCTGTCATTTCCAAATCTAGTTCCCAAAAGGTCACTGCATCAGAAAACTTTCAAAGCTCTAGGGCCCTGCCTCCTACTCATGAAACAGCCAGGCTCCTTTCTGACTGGCATCTCTATTCACAGGAAATTGGCTAATTAGGGCCTTGTGACTCCTGATGGATGCCCTCATTTCTTGCACTCTGATTGGCACCCCATTACTGTTCTCTTCTCATGGCTGCTGGCTAGGCTGGAAGACTTTCCTCTGAAAAGTGATGTCCCCACTGTGATGTGTGGGGTTCTAGCCTTATTGTTTGCCTCTTCCATGGCATCATTAACACAAATTGCCAGTCACCCTGGCTGAGTTTCTGGTTAAAGGGACGATGCCAAAGGACCAGCCTGAAGGAACCCTTCTCACCCTTGTGCCAAAGCCAGCCAACATCACCCATGGGCCTGCACTAAAGCAACATTTCCTTAGGCTAGCTTATTGGACAGTACAATTTTGAGAAGAATAAAAAAAAACAACTCAAATTCCATCTCAGTCATCTAGTACCTGTGTGACCTTAGGCAAATCACACAACCTCCCTGGGCCTCAGTTTCCTTGTCTGTAAAATGAAGACGTTAGTCTGAATAACCTCTCATATCCCTTTCAACTCAAAAATCCATGATCTTATAAAACAGCATCTTTGCAGCAGCCCTGTGAGATGGATGGACCAAGTTTTATTATTCCTAATCAATAAAACGAAAAGCTGAAAACCACAGAAGTATGATAATTTTGCCCACGGTCTAAAGACAGTAAGTCAGAGACAGGAGTCCCAAAATCATTAACAGCAACAAGAAGCACTAATTAATTAACCCTAACCTTAAATGTGGCAGGTATAATATAAATATGAAATATAAAACCAAACAGTATGGTCCTTGCCCTCTGGAGGTTTCCATTCCATCAGGAAAATCAACATGTATATCAGATAAGGAAATACAAAAGGAATACAAGGTAACACAGAGGGATCTCAGAAGCAATGTAATACATCTGTACCCAAATAAAAATCCTCTCTCCCACCTCTTAGAAACTGTAGCCTCCTCCAAGGCTCTGCTCACTCTTCAAAACCTTCCGTAAGAAAGGAGTCAGCAGACAGGGTTAATTATATGTCCCAAAGCTACAAGAAACATTGTTTCCCGGATATCATCAGGTCTCACAGTTCATTTGCAAAAAGACCGCCATGAAGTAATTGTAACTCACACAGTTGCTAAGGATGAAGCAGTAGAAAAATTCTAGGAATTGATGAGGCCCCTCAAATCAAATCAGCGTCTAATACTTAATGATTCCAATGCAAAGATGGGGAAAGATGGATGGTGGAGAGAAATAGATGAAGAACAATGGTTAGTGAAAGAAACAGAAGATTTATAGCTTCTGCAGAGGCCTCGTGCCTCCATCAATTTCCTTCAGAAAAGAAATTGATTGGTGTTAGACATGGCAAGCACCAAATAACATTGCCAAGAGTGAAACTGACTACAATTTAACAGACAGAAAAAGGAATATTATGCATGGTGGCAAGGCGAGTTATCCCTGAGTCAACTGTCTGCACACAATCAGATCACTTACTCATCAGACATAAGATCAGAATTCACAATAAACAAGAAAGAATTTGTTGTTGTTCAGTTGTTTTCAGTCATGTGTGACTCTTTGTGACCCCATTTGAGGCTGTCTTGGCAAAGATCCTGGAGTGGTTTGCCATTTCCTTCTCCAGCTCATTTTACTGATGAGGAAACTGAAGCAAACATGGTGAAGTGACTTGCCGAGAGTCACACAGCTCGTAAGTGTCTGAGGCCTGATTTGAACTCAGGTCTTCCTGACTCCAGGCCTGGTGCTCTATCTACTGTGCCACCTAGATGAGCCTAAGAAAAAAAATTGATAATGAGAAAAAGATACAATGTACAGGACAGATTTAACCCCGAATTATTTAAACAAACTGCTGAAAAATAAAAAATAGAAAGTAGACTACAAAAATGACTTTGACACCAACAATAATTTCATCTAGAAGTTAAAGTAGGGGCGGCTAGGTGGTGCAGTGCATAGAGCACTGATCCTGAAGTCAGGAGGACCTGAGTTCAAATCCAACCTCAGACACTTAACAAAAAGCTAGCCGTGTGACCTTGGGCAAGTCTCTTAACCCCAATTGCCCTACTTTCCCTCCTCCAAAAAGCAAAAAAAAAAAAAAAAAGGAAAAAAATTTTTAAAAAAACTTAAAGTGAATCAAATGCTGCAACAGAAAACCAAAAAATCTCAGAACTGTCCTTAGTCAGAAAACATTTGATTTACTTGACAAAGAGATGAGTGTTAAAGGCAACACCAGGATAGACTAAAACCTCATGCATAAAAATCTTAGCAGGCATTGATTATTGATGGATGAGATGATGAGGGATGATAAATAGTATTATTCCACAAAGCAGAGAGAATCAGTGGAAGACTGTTTAGAAATAGTCTAAAGAAAACTGAGCAAGTTATCCAACTAAGGAAAATCATCCTAAGGACATATGAGAATGAAAATAACAAAAACATAAGAAAATTGGAAGAGACTTACAAAAAATGATTACAAAAAATTGCTTTCTCCACACTTGGACCCTCCTGTAAACATCCCTGACAGGCTTACAGAGGAAGTAGAAATGGCATTAGAGGAGATGGAGGGAAGATGGTGAGATAAAGGCAGGGACTTGTCTGAGTTCTCCCACATTCCCCTCCAAGCAACATTAAAATAATGCCTCAAAATGAATTCTGGAGAGGCAGAATTAAAAAAAAAAAAACAGGATGAAACAATTTCCAGCACAAGACAACTTAGAAGGTCAACAAAAAAGTTCTGTCTCACTGGGCGCTAGTGGAATTTAGTTCAGCTGAGACCACCCACAGAGAACTGGTGTCAGGCCTTCAGAGCAACTGAAATCTGTCTGGAGCTCTTGGCCAAAAGAAAATTGAATGGGAATAAAAAGGAATGTACCTTTTTTTCCCTCAGTGGTATATGGTACCTAAACAAAAATCAACCAGGTATTAGAGCATAAGAACGTCACAAAATGCAGAAAAGTAGAAATATTAAACATATATTTTTGTATTATGGTGCAACAAAAATTACATTGGATAAAGAACCATGGAAACATAGATTAAAAATTAATTCAAAACTAAATAATCTAATCCTAAAGAATGAGTAGATCAAGGAACAAATCATAGAAACAAGAAATACTTTCATTAAAGAGAGCAACAATAACGAAACAACATACCAAAATTTATGAGATGCATCCAAAGAAGTACTTAGGGGGAAATTTACATCTTTAAACACTTACATCAATAAAATAGAGAAAAAATAGATCAATAAATTGGGCACACATCTTTAAAAATCTAGAAAAAGAACAAATTAAAAATCTCCAATTAAACACCAAATTAGAAATCCTGATAATCAAATGCGAGATTAATCAAATTGATAGTAAGAAAACCATTGAACTAATAAATAAAACTAAAAGCTTGTTTTGTTGCAGGGGGGAAGCAATAAAACAAACTTTTGGTTAATTTGATTCTTAAAAAAAACAAAGAAGAAAACCAAATGATCAGTATCAAGAATGAAAAGAATACTTCACCACCCATAAAGATGAAATTAAAGCAATTGTTAGCAGCTATTTTGACCAATTATATGCTAATAAACCTGACAATCTTAGGGAAATGGATGAATATTCACAAAAATATAAATTGCCCAAATTAACAGAAGAGGAAATATCATACTTAAATAATGCTATCTTAGAAAAAAATAAATTGAACAAATTATCAATGAGTTCCCTGAGAAAAAAATCACCAGGACCAGATGGATTCACAAGTTAATTCTACCAAATATTTAAAGAAGAATTAATTCCAATATTATTTTGGAAAAATAGGCAAAAAAAAGTGTTTTACCAAATTTCTTTTATGATGCTGATACTTAAACCAAGAAGAGTATAAACAGAGAAACTATAGACCAATTTATCTAATGAACATTGAGGGAAAACATTTTAAATAAAATACCAGCAAAGAAATTACAGCAATATATCACAAAGATCATACACTATGACCAGGTGAGATTAATAACAGTAATGCAGGACTGGTTCAATATTAGGAAAACTATCAGCATAATTGACCAAACCAATAACAAAACCAACAAAAGTCATATAATTATCTCAGTAGATGCAGAAAAATCTTTCAACAAAATACAATACCCATTACTATTTAAAAAACAAAAGAAAACACTAGAGAGCATAGGAATAAATGGAACTTTCCTTAAAATGATAAGAAGTGTCTATCCAAGCTATCAGCAAACATTATCTGTAATGGGGATAAGTTAGAAGCCTTTCTTGTAAGATCAGGGGGAAGCAAGGATGTCCATTATCACCATTATTATTCAATATTGCACTAGAAATATTAGCTATAGCAAGAGAAGAAAAAGAAATTAATAATAGGAAATGAGAAAAAAAAACTATCACTCTTGATATCACAGTTGATTTGATGGTATACTTAGAAAAACCTAGAGAATGATTTAAAAAACTAGTTGAAACAATTAGCAACTTCAGCAAAGTTGCAAGATACAAAATAAACCCACATAATCAAATTTCATATGAAAAATGCTCTAAATCACTATTGATTAGAGAAATGCAAATTAAAACAACTCTGATGCACCACATCACACCTACCAGATTCACTAATATGACAGAAAAGAAAAATGACAAATGTTGGAGGGGATGTGGAAAAATTGGAACACTAATTCATTGTTGGTGGAATTGTGAACTGACTCAACCATCCTGGAGAGCAATTTGGAACTAGGGCCAAAGGGCTACCAACTGTGCATACCCTTTGACACAGAAATATCACTACTAGGTCCAAAGAGATTTTTTTAAAGGGCTTATACATACAAAAATATTTATAGCAAAGAAATGGAAATTGAGGGGATACCCATCAATTAGGGAATGACTGAACAAGTTGTAGTATATGATTGGGATGGATTATTGTTGTGCTATAAGAAATAATGAGCAGGATGCTTTCAGAAAAGCCTGGAAAGACGTGGATGAACTGAAGTAAAATGAAGAGAGCAGAAGAACCTGGACAACATTGTACACAGTAATAGCAATATTGTGCGGTGATCAACTATGAATGACAACTATTTGGATCAATACAACGATCCAAGACAATTCTAAAGGACTTCTGATGGACGATATTCTCAACCTCCAGAGAGAGCTGATGGAGTCTGAATGCAGATGGAAGCACAATTTTTTTAACTTTCTTTATTTTTTTAGTTTTGTTTATTTATTTTTTATGGTCTGCATTTTCTTTGACAAAATGACTAATATGTAAGTGCGTTTTGCACAAGTACACATGTATAGCCTATATTAAATTGCTCGTCTTATCAGTGAGGAAGGGAAATTGGAATTGAATGTTTTTTAATTGCTAAAAAATTGCTTTTATGTGTAATTGGAAAAAAATAAAATATTTTTTAAAAAAGGAAATGACACTAAAGAAAACAAAGATAATCACAGGATTGGTTCAAATACATAGAATGGATCAAATATATTTGTTTGGGCCTTCTTTGGAGCTCCCCATCATGCCCTCTGTTGCCAGGAAATTCATCACTGGGAAATCTCAGTGTGGATCTCCTTGGCCCTCACATCTCATTTGTCCCCTCATCAGTCACCTCATTAGTCCCCTCTCTTCTGACTGAAGGGTAGGGTGAAGGGCTACAAGGCTTCAAAGGAGGGGCTCACCACAGTTTTTCTCCCTATTTCCCACCAGCTACACTGTTTTAAAGAAGTCTTCATAACTCTTCAACATGATTCCAAGTTGAGTACCTCCTTCCTCCACCCCTCAACTCTTCAGCTCCCTTTATTTGTTGTCTTCCCTCATTAGATTTTAAGTTCCTTGAGGGCAGGAACTTGTTTTTACTTTTCTTTGTGTCCCCAGTGCTTGGTAGTAGGTACATAGTGGATCCTTAATAAATGTTTAGTGATTGACTGACAGAGAGGAGATTCATGCTGGAGGCAATCCAATTTTGAGGTGCTTGAGGGACCAGTTTGAGAGGTATCTAAAAGAGGGGAAGATGCCAAAAAGTGGAAGAAATCTTGGATCTTATTTAATAACCCAAGAAAAGAGACCAAGAAACAACTACCTCCTTCTATGCTTACCATCTCATCCAGACAAAGGTTATGAGGGTCATCTTTTCATCTAAGGCCGCAATGCATGCATAGATGACCCTTATAAACTTTGTCTGGATAAAATGGTAGGCATAGAAGGAGGTAGTTCTTTCTTGGTCTCCTTTCTTGGGTTGTTAAATAAGGTCCCACTATATACCTACTACCAAGCACCAGGGATGCAAATAAAAACAAAAACAAGTTCCTACCTTCAAGGAGCTTACAGTCTCCAAACTCTGACATCCCCTGTTCTAAGGCCTCTCCCAGCTCCAACATCCCCTGTTCTAAGCACCCTCCCTGCTCCAACATCCCCTATTCTAAGGCCCTTCCCAGCTCCGACATTTTGTGATCTAAGGTCCCTCAATCTCTGACATCCTCTATTTTAAGGTCCCTCCCAACTCCATCATTCAGTGTTTTAAGGGCCTTCTCAGTTCTCACTTTCTATGATTCCATGAAGTCAGGGAAGGTCCATTTTTGCTGACTAGTTGAAAGGGGTAGGGATATGGGCAAGAACAACAAGAACAGAATCATGGATTAGGTCCAGAGAAAGCTAATTTCAGCTCTGGAAAATTCTGGCCTCCTTCATCCCCTTCCTGGGGCCTCTCTCATTTGAAGAGGCAGAAGAGAGATGAATGGCCCTGAGTCTTCCTGATTTCAGGGCTGCCATGGACCTGTCATTTCCTTGACTCCTCTATGGTCCAGAACAGAATCAGAGAAAAGCCAGAGAGCATGAGAGACCTCAATTACTTTTTAAAGGCCCTGAGTGTGTGTTAACAGCTGCCTCTTAAATTCTGATTGCTGCTTTGGGGCTGCAAGCAGGGGATGAGGGAAGTGGGTCTTCTCCAGCTTGGTTTTACCAGCCCTAGGATTCCTCAGCCTCAGTCAAGTCTACTCAACTAAATTCCTTCTCCTCTGAGCATCAACTTGTCGGTGAGGTCCTTAGAACAAAATGCCAGCTAGGACTTCCATATCCTTTGTTAATTAGGAGGCAGATGGCTCTCCTTTGGAGGCTGGAGGAGGCCTTTTTTAATGAGATCCTCGAAAAAGAGATTAGTTTGACAAGATCAATTTATTCCCAAGTCTCCAAGACCCACAGATGTGCCCAGTGTTAATGAGGTCAGGGTCATGGGTTCAAAGCTCAGGAGATCTAATTAGCCTAAGCCTGTTTCTATGATGAAAGTTTCCACCCCTAACCCTAACTCCAGCAACAGTAAAAGTTGACACCTCTAAAGCGTGATACAATGAAGGAGAGCACTGGCTTTGGGACCAAAGGATGTGGATTCAAATGTTACCTGTGATGCTTACTCCCCCTCAGACCTCAGATTGTAACAATAACAAGTACTCACCTGGTACTTTGAGGTTAGCAAAGTGCTTTACAGAGGCTATCCTATGTCATCCTTACAACAACACTGAGGCAGATTCTATTATTATCTTCTCTGTATAATAAACTGAGGCTCAGAGGAGTTAAGTGGCTTACTCAGGATCACACAGCCAAGTAAGTGTCTGAGAACAGTCCAACTCACTATCCATTGTGCCAACATGGCACTTAGCCTTCTTGAGGCTCAGCTTCCTCCTCTGTAAAATAAGGGAATTGGACTCAATGACTTCCAAGGTCTCTTCCTGCTCTAGATCTGGGACCCTCAAGCCTTTGTTGAAACGCTAAGCTTATCACAGCTGACCCTCACAAACAGTCCTATGGGGGAGACTATTATTTTCATTTCCACTTAACAAATGAAGAAACAGAGGCTGAAAGAGATGACTTGCCCAGGTTCATACAGCCAGTGAGTGTCAAACGCAGGATTCACACCCAGGTCTTTCCTAATAGGTCCATCATGCTGCCTCTTTAGCAACAAGGTCAAATGCAAAAAGCCACCCCCCCCCCCACACACACACACACACAGAACAAAATATTCATGGCAGCACCTTTTGTGGTTGTCAAGGACTGGAAACAGAGTGGGGGCTGGCTGAACACTCTGAGGTATAGGAATTAATGAAATGGTATTTCTTCCATGAGAAACAATGACTAAGGGAAGTTCAGAGAATGAGAAGAAGATTTACATAAACTGATGCAAAGCAATGAAGAAACAGGAGAATAATATGCACAGTGACCACGGCTGTGGTTGTGAAAAGAACCATAAAATCAGGCTCTAAGTTGTGGAGCCACAAGTAGCTCAATTACAGTGTCAGAGTTAGATGGTGATCAGCACTGATAAAGACAATAAACAGGACAAGGCCATAGTGCGATGGATAGTGTCATAGCAAGACAGACACTTTGTGTGACCACACGAACCCAGCTTCACCCCAGAGACGAGCCAGAGAAAGTCACCTCCAGCCTTTCACTGGAGGGGGGAGGATTATGGGTGTGGAACATTGAAAGACTTGCTCAGTGCAGTTGATGAGCCTCTGAGTTGTGCTTGACATTATTTTTTGTCTGTTATCTTCCACTCCTCCCGTGGAGATGTGGTGAGGGAAAGGTATAGCCACAAATGACTATGATGTGTGTGTATAATATAAATACACATAGACACACATTTTATATGCGTGTGTAGTCATCTGAAGAGTTTTTTAACAAGTAGTCAAATTCTGATGTATTATAATAACCTAAATACCTTGTATCCTCAAATACTTTGTAATGAAACATACTTGACTTGGGGTGACAGCAGGGAAAGGAGAAGGTACATATGTGAAATTCAAAATAGATAGATAGAGGTGAGTAGAGATGAGACAGACAGACAGACAGAGACAAAGACAGAGAGACAGAGAGAGAGATGACAGGTAGATAGATATGGAGAGAGACTATAGACAGAGAGGTAAATAGGTATGTAGATAGATAGATAGATAGATAGATACATAGATAGATAGATACATAGATAGATAGATAGATGTGGATAGAGAAGATGGATAAATCTGGATATAGATAATAGATAGCTAAGTAGATAGAGAGACAGAGAGACAGAGACAATCCATTTCCCATTTCTGTTCCTTTGTGCTGATTGGACCCCATGCCTGGAATGTTCCACCACTACCACCCATCCCCTCTGATTCCTCAAATCTCACCTCCCCATCCCATTTCTTCAGGACCATCCCTAGTCCTCCCTCCCTCAGCTGCTAATGTCTACTGTTTCTGATTGCCTTTCATCTATCTCTTCTATACTTCATTCTTCACTTGTTGTCAGAATGTGAGCTCCTTGTAGGCAGGGACCATGTTTTTGCCTTTCTTTGTAGCCCTAGCACTTAGCACAGGACCTGGAATATATTTAGTACTGAAAACATGCTTGTCGACTGGCAGACTGAATTTTTTTTAAGAAAACAAAAATGAATATACCCTTGTTCACCAGGCTGGCTGAGGGGGTGGTACAGTGAAAACCCATGCCCTCTACTGGAACATAACCCTAGCTCATGCCCTGCTGGTGATGGATCAAAGAGGCCAAAAGAACCAGGGCTGCCTGTAACAGGTTCTAGGACCCTCAGCTCCAAGATCAGGGCAGTGCTTAGAAGGAAAGGCAGCTTTCTTGTTCAGGATGACCTCTTAGGACACTTCCAGCTCCAAGTCAATGGTCCTATGGTAATGATAGAGGTCACTGTATATAATTAATTAATTGTCCCATCCACACTTAAAATTAGAAATGAGATGGGAATCTTTATCCTTTAACCAGTTGACCACAACCTCAATCAATCAATCAAAGACTTTAAATATGAAAAAGCCTTGAAAGCCATTGGGTTAACTTCAGTGACATTGACAGGAAGTCTGTACTGACTGGCCAAGGGACATGGTCATGCCCTGGGAAACATATAAAATTAGAAGTTAGTTTAAAATATAAGAAATTTGGAGTGAGTTGAGAATAAGGGTGAATAATTCCAGCCAGCCCTGTGAGAAGGAATCATTTGAGAGGGCAAAGAGGGAAGCTGAGAATAACTCTGCCTCCCCTCACCCTTGATTTGAAGGTTTAGATGTTTCTATCAGCATCCCAGTGGTATTCCTGAGACTGCAGCATATGGTGGCAGTGTATGCATTAGGAGCTAAGAATAGACTGGACAGAATATGGAAAGGAAACTTTAAGGTTTGATAGGGATACCTAAAGGAAAGCTACAATACATCTAAGGGGAACATCGTGGATATCCCAAGAAGGAAAAGAAAGATCTTTTGGCACCCAGGAGCTATGAGTTCCCCCCATATCATCTGTGCTCCCTAAGCTTGAGCCCACTTTCACCTTGACTTCTGTATGTACTTGTGGGAGAAGGTGTGTCTCTGAATTTTGGAGGGAACATCACATACTGAGTGTTCTTACTATCATACTTCAATAAATATCTCTTACTAAAAGCTAATTAAGTCTGTTTGACTATTTAGTATCAACTGATAATCCTGAAGGTCGAAGCCCGCTGGTGGGGACTTGTGAGTAATAGCAATAGAAAACCATCTACCAAGCTCTGAGGGATATCCCTCATGCTCTGAGTTCAAGTTCAAGTGGGGGTTAGTGTGGCATGTTCCAGTATCCTATGATAACAACTATGACCAGGTTGTCATCCTCTGTACTCTTTTCAGCTCATCACTGCCCTTCCTAAAAGATTCCAGAACTGAATACTCTCCCAATGTGATTCAACCAGCACAGAACCTAACTGGACCATCTTCTCCCTAGTCTACAAGCAAGAACACATCTAGGCGAGAATAAGCTTTTAATGTAGTTTTCTGAGTCCTGAACAACAGAATTCAGGAATGGCCCCCATGCATCCCTCTGTCAGTCTCATCCCATGAGGACCTTCAAATCAGAACCACCTGGGCTCATTTTTACCAAACCATGAAGTCTCTCTCCCTGAAAACTTTGTCTTTCTACGAGCAGAGATGAAAAACAATAGAAAACTGCCCTAGAACCCTGAGTGCCAACATGCATTGAACAAGCCAGGACAAGACTAGAAGTCTATAACCCCATTGACAGCAAACAAAATCATCTCTGCTGGGTTTTGAAACTCTGAGGTTCCTGCCAATGAGATTCTGTGATAAAAAGACTTAAGATCATAGCTATTTAGTGCTGGTTATAATCTTGGATATTCACATCAATCCCTTCATTTTACTGAGATACAGAGTAGGGAAGTGATTTGGCAAATATCACCCAAACAGCCAGTTCAGAGGTAGGATTCACACTCAGATCCTCTGACTCTCCATCAAAGGCTCCATCTACTAGACAAGTCCGAACTTCTCATCCAGAGGAGCAGCAGAAGGGAAGCAAAGATAAGCCCAAGTACATCAGGTGAGTGTCAGCATCCCA
Source organism: Pseudochirops corinnae (assembly GCA_028646515.1). Classification (NCBI taxonomy): domain Eukaryota; kingdom Metazoa; phylum Chordata; class Mammalia; order Diprotodontia; family Pseudocheiridae; genus Pseudochirops; species Pseudochirops corinnae. The sequence goes on along the minus strand of CM053587.1, from coordinate 341,570,297 downwards.
ACAATGTACCACTGGCCCCAGAAATACAAAGAATTCACAAAGTAACTTTTTCGATGTTGGTATGAATTGCTGCAGAGTGAAGGAGGTAAAACCAGGAAGACAATGTATACAGGGATAGCAGCAAGGGAAATGGAAGAACAACAACCAAATCAGTGACTCCTGTGTACACTTAATGAGTAAGCTTGACCTCAAGAAGAATTGAGAAAATGCATCTCCTTCCTTTCTTTGCAGATTGGGGAGGAGGGACAGGGAGCATAGTAGGGATGTGGAATATGGTAAATACCATCAGTCACAGTATGCGTATTAATTGGTTTTTCTGGGCTTAAAAGGGTAGGGAGAGATACAATATTCAGGAATAAAGGTGATAGAAATGAAAAATATCTAACTAAAAGTAAGGTTCTTAAAAAACAAAATTATCTCCAGAAGAGCAAGTACTTCCAGATTAGTCCAGCCCTTTGGTACTGGGTGCCCCCGAAAGTCAAGGATGTGAGAATTTCTGAACTTTGGCTAATTTTCCTACATGTCACCCCATTATCAGGTCCCAGGGGATCTGCAGAGGATAGGCACCCTGGGAGAAGGGAGGCAGAATATTATTTATAAAATATTCAGCCAGCGACCCAAGCAGACTAGACTGACACTAAATCCCAGCAGGGACTGGAAAATAAGTGTTCAAAGAAACAAAAAGAACTGTGGCTTGGTCGTAATTCCACCACAAACAACTCGTTTCAACCCTGATCTGTTAAGCCCTTGTGTGTTCAGTAGGCTAGAGGAGAAAGAGCCTTGAACCAACTTCAGTCATAGACTAGACCCGGTCAGGTCCTTGTGCTAAGCAACGGTGTGAGTCTAACAAATTACTGCTGCTCTCTGGATGGACCTTGCTTTTCTCATCTGCAAAATGGCCCCATTGAACTAAACCTTAATCTCTACAATGCTTTCCAGTCCTAAAGTCTACAATTCCCAATATCATCTCCTTCACTGTGAAGCAATGTGGTTTAGTGAATAGAGTAGACCCTGGTGTCAGCATGGCCTAGATTCAAGATCCACCTCTGACAAATACTGGTAATTTGACCCTGATCTTGTCACTCAACTCAGTGTCAATGTCACCTCTGTAAAACTAAATTTTACAGAATAATGACCTGCATCGATAGAGGGAGTGCCCTCATAGGGGAGGTCCCTACAATGGTGAACCAAAGACGTATCTTGTACCATGATCTTGTGTTCTTGTCTCCATCAACATTTATCACCATTTGACCCTTATACTGTTGTTAAACTTTTTCATGCCTGTTTCTTTACTTTTACAACCAGATAATAAATTCTTTGAGTGACAGAACTTCAGTGTTGGAAGGGATCATATAGTCTAAGAAGTACCAGAAAGCAAACCCCACAATGGTCATCCAGCCTTGGCTTGAAGCCCTAGAGAGAGAGGGAGTTTGCCACCTTCCTAGGCAGCTCACTCCACCTAGAGCCAACTCCAATTGTAAGTAGTCCTTTCCTGACATTGAGCCTAAATCTTCACCCATTTCTCCTAATTCTACCCTCCAGAGCCAAGCAGAATGAGGTTTACCCACTCCATAGCCCACCTGACCATGACTGATATGTCGTTCCGAGGTATTTTCTTATCAAATCACAAAGACTCCTTTCCTATCCCCGTAATGACTGGGATGCCTCAAAAGGCACAGAAAATCAGCAAAAAGTGTTTGATGAATCACTATCCCTGTGACTTCCCAAAGCAAAACACCTTTCCCTGGCCACCATTGCTCCACAGGAGTAATTAGAATGCAAGCCTCTTGAGGACAGCGCCTTTTGTCTTTGTATCCCAGGGCTTAGCATGGCGCTGGCTACATAATGAATGCCTTTTTATTCATCTAGGAAGCTCAGCAATACAAAATGCTAGAAACGTCTAGACCACAAGAGGGCAAGGGTCATGAGTTAGGAGGGCAGGACCCATAAAGGAAGAGCCTGGGACCCTTGAGCCAGATCACAAACTGACTCAGATCTGCCTTAAGTCAAGAGGCACTCCATGGGAGCTAAAGCAAACAGAAATCGGGCTCCTAACAACAATAGTGATTCTGATGACGTTTCAATGGCACTTTTCTTGGATTACCACACTTGATCCTCAAAGAGGCTTGTGGGATATGTAATAGAATTACTGTCTCCATTTTACAGATGAGTAAATGAATGAAATAAAAAGCATTTATTAACAACTGACTATGATTCAAGCACAGTGCTAAGTTCTGGGGACACAGAGAAATAATTCTGTTCTGTTCTTGGGGACCTCACTAACAAGGGGTGAGATGGGGGAGACAACACATTGAGAACAATTCAGTGGGAAGGTAGACGGCGGGTCCAGTGGTCCTTAGGGTGCAGCAGCAAAGCAGATGGCAATTTATCTTCTTTACGTTCAATTTTTCCGTTAATAAAATCCTATGTTTCCAATGTTGAACCGTTTTACTGTGCCGAGGACTTTGGTGGGAATTGTATTTTCTGGGTCCTTAGGATCTATGACTGCTGATGAGATAGTTGCTACAGGCGCCTGCAGATACAGGTAAGGAAGGGTGAAGGTAATAACCATTTACTAAGTACCTATCATGGGCCAGGCCTACTATGTGCTAAGTAAGCCCTTTACAAATATTATCTCATTGGATCCTCGCAACAACCTTGTGAGGTCAATGGTATTATTATCTCCACTTCACAATTAAGGAAACTAAGGCAGAGATTAAGTGACTGGTACAGAGTCACACAACTCGTAAAGTCCAGGTTTCTTCTCTGCTAGATTCTGGCTACAGAGGCCAAGCCCAAAGCAGGGCAGATGGAAGGGGTAGGGTGCTCCTGTTCCTGGGTCTGTGCTCACCTGTCCTCCTACGACAGTTGGTCAGCAGTTAGTGATGGCAGTGGTACAGATGGTAGACTCCTTCTTCATGGGATTTACTTTTCTGAATGACAGGGCTGGGGCCACAATGAGAGCAAGGCTGTCATCTGAAGGGGATTCTGTTTCCAGGGTTCTTGGGCACAGAGTCAGGGGCTGACTCCACTGTGGTATGAGGAACACCACTAGTTGAGATGATGGTAATTTGACCCACCTGGTACATGCCTCAAATCTCTCCATCAGAGTAACTCACTGCCTCAGGTAGGCTAGCTGGCTTACTCCATTGGGAGAAGTTGGGCAGCAGGTGGGTGGGGGTGATGGCAGCAGGGATGGTGAGCCCCTTCTCTTCAGGGGCTACTACCCTGAATGACAGCTGTAGGAGTGGGGCCAGTGGTCTGGGGTGCTGCTGTTCTCAGGATCTTAGGGACATGGTCCTGCACTGTCTCCTTTGGGATCTGAGGAGAGGTGGTGGTTGAGGTGGTAGTAGTGGTGGCTTCACCCACCTGGCACTTATATCTCCTGTGTCACCCCCTGGGTCCCTTGCCTGTCCCAGCAATGACAGTTGGGCATCAGTCAGTGCTGCTAGTGGCTGAGAATGTGGACTCTGACTCCCTGGATGGCAGCCTTGATGGCCAGAATAGAAGCAGAGCCAGAGGATGTGGGGGGAAGGAGGGCTGCTGTCCCCAGGGCTCTTTGGACTACCTGCCTACTCAGGGCTCTTCTCCACAGGGTTGTTCCCCCAGAGCGCCTGGCACATGGTAAGTGCTTCTAATAAATGTTTATTGACTGTCTGAGCTCCCTCTCCACGAATACTACCTTGTAATTAAGAAAAAAATGTAAAACCCCCAAAACAGCGACTCCATGTGACCAGAATACACCCAGTTCTCTCCTAGTTTCAAACTTCCTACTTTCCAGATAAAGGACGTTAAACCCAGAGAGGTGCACAGCTTTTTAAAACCTGGATGGCACCATAGAGGTCACGGAGCCTGACCACCTCTTTTTTCAGATCAGGATATTGAGGCGGGGGAAGGTTTAAGTGCCTTGCCAAAGATCATCTAAGTGGTATCTGAGACAAGACTTGAATCCAGATCCTCCGACTTCAGCCCAGGACACACAACTGGGGACCAGGCCCCCAACACCAAGTTCAAGATCTATTCTTTAACAGGCACACAATTGTAAGCTGTTGGGTTGTACAGTGGGTAGAGCACTGAACTTGCTGTCAAGAAGGCCTGAGTTCAAATCCTCCCTAATAAACTGTATGAATCTGGGCAAACCCTTCTCCTCCGTCTGCCTTAGTCTCCTCATCTATAAAATTGGGACAAAATAGCATCCACTTCCCTAGGTTGTTGTGAACATAAAAGGAGATAAATTTCAAAGCATTTTTCAAACTTGTAAGAGCTAAGTCCCCGCTAGTTATAATAAACACTTATTATTGTTTATTGTCCAGTATTTTTCAGCCATGTACGACTCTTCATGACCTTATCTGGGGTTGTCTTGGCAGAGATACTGGAATGCTTTGCCATTTCCTTTTCCAGTTCAGTTTACAGACAAGGAAACTGAGGCAGACAGGGTAAAGGGACTTGTCCAGGGTCACACAACTAGGAGGACTGACTGGAACTCAGGTCTTCATGACTCCAGGCCCAGCTCTCTACCCCCTATGCTGTCCCACTGCCCCCACTCATCATCATCAGTATAAGCACCACAAGACCAAGGATGAAGTCTCCTTTGGGGATGCCCGCTGCTCTCCCCATTACAGCAACTCGACCAGGGCTCAGTCAGGGGCCTGAGTGATGGCTCAGCTGACAGAGCTGCAGTCCCTCTTGAGATGCTCCCCAGAGGCATTGGGAAAGCTGGCCAGATGTGCTGGCACTAACACTGACTTTCAGATGTCCTCTGAGCTACATCTCTTGGTTAAAAGACAGACTGCATAAATAGACCATGTACGGAAAACGAGGCCGTATGGGGTTAGAGAGAGAGCCCTGAGCTTGGAATCAGGACACCTGGGAACCAGGGGCTGGCTTCATACCTTTTTGAGCTAGGTCACAATGCCTCAATTTGTCCATCTGTAAAACAGGGATGCTGACAATACGTGCCCTGGCCAGCTTACAGATGAGACATCACAGAGAAAGGGCATAAATCTGGCTGAGCTGCGTGACCCTAAACGAGTCACTTCCTCTCTCTGAGCCCCAGTGTAATATGGATTTCTCCTTCTGGCCCTGAACACGTATGATTTCAGGAGGCTGGTAACAGTGGAACATCCTCTTGGCAAAATCCAACCAAGTTTGAATCACAGGAAACACTAACCAAATTGGCCAGATCTTTCCCAGAATCCTAGAATAAGCCATCTACTCTAGCCAGGGTCTGTCCCCTAAAATGTCCCCATAAAGTGGCTGTCCAGCCTTGACACCCTCCAAGTAGGGGAGACCTACTCGCTATAGTATTAACCTTACTACCAAGCTTTCAAGCGTATTTTATGAATTCATGAACAATCCCAGTGTGGGAATTTCATCCACTAAGAAAGATTGCCTCCCCACGATCTATGACTTAACAGATAAGGCTTCAGAGGTTGCCTGAAGCACAGTCACAACACTTATTAAGAGTCTGAAACCCAAGGCCTCCTGACTCCAAGTGAGGATTCATATTCAATGTCTTACTGAACCTACACCAAAGGTTCTTCACCTATGTGGTGCCATGGACTAAACAGCCCATCGCCACCACTCTGGCACCCTGGTGAAACCTAGAGACCTCTTCTCAGGATGTTTAAAAATTCATAACAGGAAGAAGTGCTCGATTTTGGTTATAGGTCAGTGAGACTAAAGATGTCATTTTTTCTTATTTGTTTCCATCCCTTGAAATTATTGCTGGACCTGCTGATTAATAAATCCTCCTCTCCAGTCTTAAAATCTCAGCGATGATGCTGCTGCCGATAAACACATAAGGAGGTGGGTATAGTGAGTAAAGTGCAAGACATGCAGTCAGAAAGGCCTGGGTTCAAGTCCTACCATTGATACTAACTTTGCTGGGTGACCTAGTCACTCAGCCTTGGACAACTCTCTAAGAATACAAGATATAATAGGAAGGGGGTTCCCACAAACCCAAAGTCCTTTTTCTTTGATGTACGGATGACATGCAGCCAGGCAGAGTGGATAGGGAGCCAGCCTAGGAGTCAGGAAGACCTGAGTTGAGTTCAGTTCTACCCATTTCACAGAAAAGGAAATTGAGGCTCCATGTGGGGAAGAAATCTGACCAAGACCATACAGATGGCTTGTGTGATCAAGGAAAGGGGAGGTCATAGAACCCTCGTGAGTCTAAATCTGATAAGGACCGGAGGGGGGGGGGGGGCACATCTAGCCCAACGCTGTCACTTTATAGATGAGAAAACTGAGTCTTCCACAGCTTAAGTAATTTGTCCAACATAGTGTCTTAGGCCATTGTCTGATTAGTAACTTAAGAACCATTAGATTGTGAGCTCCTTGAGGCCGGGTCTGTCTTTTGTCTCCTTTTGTATCCCCAGTGCTTAGCACAATGCCTGACACATAGGAGGGGCTTAATAAATGCTTATTGCTTGATTGGTGATTAGGACTATAAGTTACCAAGCAGACACTGATCTCTATGGCTAGTGGTTCCCTACAATAATAAAATCCCAAGCCCATTCTCAACCATATTAATACAATGCATACTTTCACACTGTTTTTAGGTTAACACAGCAAGTTAACAGTGTATAAACAGGGAAATGCAGGGTCAGGACCTTTCCAGGGTGACACAGACAGTGAGAGGCTAAGCCTCTTCTTGTCCCCAAATCTGCTGCCTGCACCTAGGGGGAGAGGAAGCAGGGAGCCCTTTGGGAAGCAAGAGGAGAATTTGTATTTCCCACTTCAAAGGTCTATGGGAAAGAAAAGGGAAGAGCCATGTTATCTCTCCCCACCCTGAAGGGGATGAAGGACCTCCCTTGGAGAAAGCTCCCTCCACCTGACTTTGAGCCATTTTCCATTCACATCACCTTTCATTCTGCTCCTCTAACTGACACTTGACACCAGGGATCGATACCAGTCTGAGGGATGCCTGGCTCCAAATGGCCAAGCTGCTTTTTCATCCCAGCCAGCAAGAAGGTGAGTCCCCATTCTCAGAGTGAGAATTGCCAAGCTCCCCTCCCACCCTTAGGCATCCAACCTCAGTGAACTGGCAAGGTGGGATTCCCAGCACTCAGTTGATGGCAAGCTGGAGAAAATCAGACCTGAGAGACAGGCTCACTTATTCTCTGTATCCCCATCCATCAAGACTTGTACCCCACCAAAAGAGATGCCATCTATCAAAAAAAGAAGAAAATCCACCGGGTCCTAGATTCACAAACAGCACCAACCCCATCATTTCCAGGGGGAACCTCTATTCTCTCTCTCTGGGTCCCCAGTGACTGCGGATGGTGCTGAGCTCTCCTAGAAAGAAATGCTGTTTAGTGAATGGAATGACATGGGTTCACATGCCATCTCTGACACTTACTAGCTGTGTGACCTTGGGCAAAATTCCTCCCCCATACCTCCCCCCTCTCACTTAGCCTCAATTTCCTTTTCTATGAAATGGGTAGAATGAGGCTTGCAGATCCTACCTACAGAATTGTTGCAAGGCTCAAATGAAACAACATACTCAAAGAACACTGTAGATCAGCAGTTCTCAACCTGTGGGTTATTTTCAATTTAAATACATCCTGCATATCAGATATTTACATTATGATTCATAACAGTAGCAAAATTAGTTATGAAGTAGCAATGAAAATAATTTTATGGTTGGGGGTCACCACAACATGAAGAGCTATATTAAAGGGTCACAACATTAGGAAGATTGAGAACCACTGCTGTAGATGTTAAAGCGTTACTTACATGTCAGTCATTCATATTATCATGGAACCATGGAACAATGGCCTCAGACATTGATGAATGGCCAACTGAAGTTGACCAGTACCCATGAAGAAGTGCATGCTGGGACAGGAGCTCCACGAGTGCCCTTGCCTTATTGGGAGGGGGCGAGGAGGCCCCCAGCATGTTGCCTGGACCCTCAAGGGCCAACTTATGAGAATTCTGGACAAAAAGCACACCAGACAGGCTGACATGGGTGGGGCACAGATCCTAGCATGGACCGAGCTCCAGAATCCACAAGATCATGGATCCCTTAACTTGTTTGCGTATTATAGACAATGACTATTATCACTCCAATGCTAACATCATTGTTATTATTCAAAAGGAGAATTCGAGTGCTAATAACAATAATAGTTTTTACAATTCTCACTATTTGCAGTATGGGCAGCTAGGTGGCACAGTGGATAAAGTGCTGGGCCTGGAGTCAGGAAGATCTGAGGTCAAATCCTGTCTCTAACACTTACTAGCTATGTGACCCTGGTCATATAACTCTAATCTGCCTTAGTTTCCTCATTTGTAGAACGAGGATAATAATTATTCCTCCTTCCCAGGGTTATCATGAGAATCAAATGAGACAATATTCGTAAAGAGCTTTACAAAGTACCAAGTAAATGCCAGCTTCTAGTTGTCTGTATGCCATTTCCAATACCTTTCCTGCTATGCCTTCCAGCTAAAAAAGCCAAATCTCTTATTCCCTTCCTCCCCACCCCCCAGGAATAATAGAGCCAGACAGCTCTCCTTGGGGGTCAGGCGTTGGAGTTCCTTCCTGGGATTTCACTTGTTGTCCAGCTGTTTCTCAGTTGTGTTCAACTTTTCATGACCCTATTTGGACTTTTTTTGGCAAAGATCCTAGAAGAGTTTGCCATTTCCATCTCCAGCTCATTTTTCAGATGAGGAAACTGAGGCAAACAGGGTGACGTGACTTGCCCAGGGTCACACAGCTAATAAGTGTCTGAATCCACATTTGAACTCAGGTCCTCCTGATTCTATCCATTGTGCCATCTAACTTCCCCTGAAGCTTCCACAGCAAGCCAGCCAGGTACCTAAGAGAATGAGAGTATCATATGATACATTTTTCCCCCAAAAGAAAACCTGATTAATAGAAGGAATCCTTAATCTATTTCAGGATGATCTGTTATGACAGTGAACAAAGACATTAATATACGACTCTCAAATACTTAATAGCTGATTATAAAGCAACTGATTATGAAACGCGCCAGAGCGGGGTTTAGAGGGAGTAAATCAGTCACACCCGTCTCCAGAGCTAGACGTGGCATCTCTTAAAATAATGTATTGGGGGGAGGCATTTGCATAATCCTTCCTGGTGAAATATTGACAAATGTGACTTCCCCTTCAACTGTAACAGATTCATTACTGGGAGGGCTACACATGAGTGAAAAAAAGGTGATTCTTGGGGACCCTGAGCCCTCAGACACCTCCTTGTACGTCTGCTCTGGGATCCTGGGGACTGTGGTCACTGACACAGCCTGGAGATTTCCACACTGATGGCCTTGCCTTGCCTTTCCCTCACCATGCTGGTGGCAGACCAAGCCCAGATGTGGCAGCAACATAATCAGCAAGCCCAACATGAAGACATGGCCTTGCTTCTGTGGCTCGGGATAGAAACCCAGGCGCTCCAAAGTGTCAAAGCTGAAGATGGCCCTACGGATCATGTAACTTGGCCTCCTCATCTTACAGAGAAGAAAACTGAGGTCCAGAGATGGGGCCACAGACAGTTAGGGGGAAGTGCCAGGAAGAGGGAAATGGGTTCTCTCCATGTAGCCTCACTGCTGCCATGGCCAGATACCCAGGGCTTACTTCTGCCCTTCCATTCTGTCTATTTCATGACTGGACCCGAGCCAGTTAGTCAGCCAAATAACATTTCTTAAGCACTTATTATTTGTCAGGAACAGTACCAAGTATGAGGATTTATAAAAAAGGCAAAAACAGTCTCTGTCCTCAAGGAGCTTCCAATCTGATGGGAGAGACAACATGAAAACAGCTATGATCAAACAAGATAGAAACAGGATCAAGATGGGGGCAGGGAAGTCTTAGAAAAAAGGCACCAAGATTACGAAGGGCTGGGAAAGGCTTCTTGCAGAAGACGGACTTCGGCTGAGACTTAACGGAAGCCAAGATACAGAGATGGGGAGGCAGGATGCTCCAGACATGGCGGATGGCCAGTGAAAGTGTATGGAGGCAGCCTAGCCATACCAGATCACAAACTGTATTATACAGCAGCAATCATCAAAGCTGTCTGTTATTGGCTACGAAACAGAGGGGTGGATCAATGGAATAGAAAGTCGAAAGAAAATTTTTACAACAAGTATCTCTGATAAAGGCCTTGTTTCTCAAATATATACAGAACTGAGTCAAATTTGTAAGACTACAAGTCATTCCTTAACTGATAAATTGGTAAAGTATATTAACAGGCAGTTTTAAGACAAAGAAATCAAAACTATTTTTAGTCAAATGAAAAGATGTTCTAAATCACTTATTGATTAGAGAAATACAAATTAAAACAACTCAGAGGGTATCACCTCATACCTATCAGTTTGGCTAATATGACAGAAAAGGGAAATGCAAATATTGGAGGGGATATAGAAAAATTGGGACACTAACACACTGTTGGTGGAGTTGTGAACTGATCCAATCATTCTGGAGAACAATTTGGAACTATTCCCAAAGGGCTATACAACTGCATACCCTTTGATCTAACAATACCTATTAGGTATTAACCATATAAGACTAGTAGGTCTGTATCCCAAAGAGATCCAAAAAATAAAAAAATAAAAAAGGTGGGGAGGGAGGAACGATTTGTACAAAAACATCTATAGCAGCTCTTTTTGTGGTGACAAAGACTTGGAAATTGAAGGGATGCTCATCAACTGGAGAATAACTGAACAAGTTGTGGTCTGTGATTGTGATGGAAGATTAATGTGCTATAAGAAATTATTAAGTAGGCTAATTTCAGAAAAATCTGGAAAGATTCACACGAACTGATACAAAGTGAAATGAGCAGAACCAGAAGAAGATTGTACACAGTAACAGCAATACTGTGTGATGGATCAGCTGTAAATGACTTAGCTTTTCTCAGCAATACAATGATCCAAGACAATTACAAAGGACCCATGACAGAAAAGGCTATCTCCCTCCAGAGAAAGAAGTGAGGGAGCCTGAATGCAGATTGAAGCAGACTATTTTTCACTTTCTTTATTTCTTCATGGTTTTTTTTATGTCCAAATATGACTAATATGAAAAAATGTTTTGTATAACATATCAAATTGCTTACCATCTCAGGGATGGAGGAGGTGAAGAAGGGAGGGAAAAAATTTGAAAATCAAAAACTTTGTTTAAATGAATGTTAAAAAATTGTCTTTACATGTAATTGGAAAAAAATAATTTTTTTTTTAAAAAGAAAGAAAGAAAATTCTTGGAGTCAGGAAATGGTGTCCAGTTTGAGTAACAGCATGGAGACCATGCTAATTGCCCTTTTCTCCGGACTCCTGGGACACTCAAAGAACCCGCCCTCAGATTTCCAGCTCCTTTAAAACAGAAACTGTCCCCTTTTTGCATCTCCAGGGCTCAGTACAGAGCCTGGGACATAGTGGGAGCTTAATAAATGTTTATTGACAATGTTTCTTGTCTGATTTTGAAATCAATGCCCTAAAATCCACATTATCTCAGATTGTTCTTGTCCTTGTAAGTCTTAATTCTTCCTCAGGATTTTAAATTCAAGGGCAGTATCTGCATCTTCTCCATCTGTCGGCTCTCTGACAATGTACAGCAAAGGGACTGGGCACATAGTAGGTGCTTAGCATTGTGTCCTAATTTTCACAGGTTCATCAATAGGAAAGGGAAGGCAGCATAGAGTTAAGTATAAAAAGGATTCAAGACACTGAGCAACCAGAGTCCTGGGCTCTTGTCCTAGTTCTACTATGACCTAGCCAAGTGATATTGGGCAAGTCACCCGCCCCCTTTGGGGGTCTTTCTGGGTTGCTCCTCTGTAAAATGAAGGGATCAGACTGGACAATCCCTAAGGCCCTTCCAAGACCTGCCACTCTGACATCCCCTAGTCTAAGGTCCCTCTCACCCTTGACATCCCCTGTTCTAAGGCCCCTCCCAGCTTTGACATTCAACATAATATTGTAGAATGAATGCCAGACTCAACATCAGGAGCACCTGGGTTCAAATCCTGCCTCTGATAGTTTTCACTGTGTGACTCTGGACTAGTAACTTCACCTCTCTGAGTCCTAATTTTCTTATCTGCACAGTGGAAATAAATAGCATCTGTCCCCCATCCCCCATATAGTATTGTTATATAGATCAAATACAGCATCTTAGAGCTGGAAGCGCCTGCAGACAGCCAATTCTGCTTCTTTATTTCACCAAGAAGACTGAGAGAGGGCAACATCCCCTTCCAAGGTTCTACAGGCAGAGGCAGGTAACAGGCCTGGGATGGGAACACTACCTCTGACTCCAGGTCCTGGGTTCTTTCCAATGACCCATATACAGCACCGCCCCCCCTTCAGCCTCCTTGGCCTCCTCCTCAAAGGTCTCCCAGGCATTGCAATCAGCTCAGAGTTGAAATAACAAACCTGGGAAGGACTGCATCTGCCCTCATGCATAGACACTGCCGCAGGCCATCTGCAAGGGGACTCATGGCTGGTCTACTCATAAAAGCCATCAGGAATGAATAACAACATTCGCGTGGTACATAAATGTGTGCCAAGCACTTGATATAGATTATCTCATCTGAGGGAGGTTGGCATCACTGGTAGGATGCTCCCTAGTTTACGAGAATGAAGAAACAGGCTTAGATATGGTCAGTGACCTGCCCGGGTGTCCCAAAGCCAGGGAGAGTCAGAGGTGAAACTGGAACCCAGGTTCCCTTGATGTCAGGGCCAGCCCTCTACCCACCAGGCCAAGGGAAGGCCCCATGTCCTTGTCTTGGCCTGTCCAGAGGGAGAGAAGGGATTATCTGAGAGAATCAGAATTATCTCTCTCTGAGTGAAAGAAGCATCCCTCTCCATCTGCACCTTGCTTGAGGCTGAGCGAAAAGCAAAGCCTCCAAAATTGGCTTTTTCATCTTGGAGCCAACATATACAGGCTGTGAAATCTTGCCAGGACAGGCTGCCAGGTGCAGAGGGTAGAAAGGAGAAACAGGGTCCTTCATTCCAAGAATTCTCTTTCCTTTCCAATTGAGCCAACTTGAACCATTAATCCAAAATCAAACGAAAGCCTTGGATAAAGCAGGGAATATGGTGGCATTTAAAAAATAAATAATTTAATAAATTTAGGGCTAGGAATCAGAGGACTTGAGGTCCAGTTCCAACTGGGGCCCCTTAGACTTTTACTCTGGGCCTAAAGTTTAAAAAAGAGGACTTTGGCATTAATGATCTCTTCTGGCCCTCCTGCCTCCAATCCTCTGATTTACCTGCTAATCACAGTAGACAATGATGTATCAATCATTGATCAATCAATCATTGATCATCAGTCAGTCAATCATCATTGTATTATTGAGCCTTCTTTTAGGCATAATTAAGACAGAGTCATAGATCTTGAACTGGGAGGGATGTTGTAAACTATCTTGCCTAACTCCTTCATTTTCTAGATGAAGAAAATGAGACCTAGAGAGGTCAAGAGACTTCTCCAAAGTCACAGAGATAGTCAACAAAAGAGCTAGAATTTGAACTCAGGTCCTCTGACTTTCAGTCCAATATCCTTTATACCATATCACACCGGTGGAAGTTTGGCCAGGGGGTGATGATGGTCAACCAATAATGAATAACTCAGACATGAACAATGACAGACAATGGATATGAAACGGCAGTTTTCAGAAGAAGAAATCAAAGCTATTTATAGCCATATAAAAATGCTGTAAATCACTACTGATTTGAGAAATGCAAAATAAAAGAACTCTGAGATACTACCTCACACCTATTATATTGGCTAATATGACAGAAAGGGGAAATGACAAATGTTGGAGGAGATGTGAGAAAATTGGGACATTACTGCATTGTTGGTGGAGTTGTTAACTGATCCAATCATTCTAAAGAACAATTTGGAACTATGCCCAAAGGGTTATAAAAACAGGATATACCCTTTGACCAAGCAATATCACCACTATGTCTATATCCAAAGAGATCAAAGAAAAAGGATCTATAGGTACAAAAACATTCATAGCAGCTCTTTTTGTGGTTGCAAAGACCTGGAAATAGAGGGGAGGCTCATCAGTTGGGGAATGGCTGAACAAGCTGTGGTAGATGATTGAGATGGAGTACTATTGTGCTATAAGAAGTGATGAGCAGGCAGACTTCAGAAATACCTGGGAAGACTTATGTGAGCTGATGCTGAGTGAAGTGAGCAGAACCGGGAGACCATTGTACACAGTAACACCAACATTGTGTAATGATCAACTGTAACAGACTTAGCTCTTCTCAACAACACAATGATCTAAATGAGTTCCAAAAGATTTATGATGAAAAATGTTCCACCTCCAGAGAAAGAACTAATGGAGTCTGAGTGCAGATTGAAGTATAGTATTTTTCACTTTATTATTCTTGGATGTTGTTTTGTTTTTGTAACATGACTAATGTGGAAATATGCTTTGCGTGATTTCACATGTACAAATTTCTTACCTTCACAATGGGTGGAGAAGGGGACAGAGGAAAAAAAATTCAGAACTCAATTTTTTTAAATGTCAAAATAAATAATAAAATCTTAAGATGATGACAGAATTTTAGAGTTGGAACGGACTCAGCAGTTAATGAGTCCAACCCAAACTTGAAAAAGACTCCCTGTGGCATCATTCCCCACAAACGGCCAACAAGTCTTTGTTGGCATTTTAGGAAAAGTAAATACAATCGAAGGAGACGTTCTTCACACTTCATGGGGCACTGATGACCGCAAAGTCTCAAAAGGTCCGGAATGCTTATCTTTCTTGCCCAATGAATGGTATTTTCCATTTGGCTTTCACCTTTGTGTGACTCCCCACTAAGTTAAACCATATATTTCAATCAACTTCCACTTCTAATGCTGACAACAAAGTGTGGTGTTAAAAGTAATGCCTTCAACCAACAGAGAGAAATAAAATTCTTACTTATGACTTTGTTTCATAGGTTACCAAGAAGAGATAATCAATACCATGTGATTGAGTCAATCACTCAGAAAAAAAAACTAGCCTAACTATCCACACAAGAAAAACCAAGAGGATGATAAATGCCTACTAAACAAACCATGATATACACTTTGATGGACAGCCTGTAGAGCTTATGTATTAGTACAAACATCTTGGAAAATATGAAAAATAAATAACAAATGGGTCACAGAAAAGGTCAGGAGTAAAGAAGATTGGATTTCCCTTGGGAAACTGTATAATGCTTTAAATGACACCAAACTTCTTCCTGGAACAAGGTTCATCTTCATCTTTTTCATACCATATTCTATCAATCAATATTGCTGTAAGACGGCAAATCATAGGACATGATGGCATAGTGATGTACATGGTACATGAATTAATAATGTGTATCACCCAAAGGGGGATGAAGAGGCACCTGGTTGGCATGAGCAGCCTGCTATGCATTACAAGCAAGGAACTGTGAAGGAATGAAGGATGTTATCAAAGGTGTTAGGTGACACAGTGTATAGAGTGTCATGCTTGGAATCAGAAAGACCCAAGTTCAAATCTAACCTCAGACATCAGCTATGTGTCCTTGAATCAGTCATTTTACCTCTGTTTGCCTCAGTTTCCCCAACTGTAAAATGGGTATAAGAATAGCCCCAACCCCTAGGGTTGTTGTGAGAGTCAAATGAGATAATGTTTGTGAAGTGCTTAGCACAGCACCTGGCACATAGTGGAAGTTATTTTTTTAGAAACACCAACTATTGGCTATTGTTATCATCAAAGCAAAATAAAAGTGAAAACACGTGGTGAGAGTTGGGGGTTAGCCAATGGGTCATACATGTATTCCACTGGTAATCTCACAGGTGTCCAAAAAAGAAAAACTGGAGGTCTCAAGCATGGTGGGTGAGCGCCCTGTGGGGAACCAGTGAGAAGACATGGATGAGAGGCATGGAGAATGAGCAGGTATGGATGAGCTGTGATCTGCAAGGAGGTCTCTTTCTGACTCACTGGAATCTTTCCTATGTCTACCTACCACTGATTCATGTGGTAGGTGCTAAATAATTGCTTCTTCATTGATTGATCAAATGCCATTCTCAACCCCTCCACCCACTCAAGACTTGCCCAAGAATGAACAACAGACCCAGGAGGTCTCCAGAAGCATCCTGAGAAGGTGCAGCCCACCTGGACTGAGTTAAGGGGCTCCCACATGAGTCAACTTCTCATTCCCCACAAGGCTAACAACGTTCTACCCTATGCTTAGGACATCCACCTACCACACCTGAAAAGTCTCTTCACCAGTGGGATGCTGGGAAGACACTGGCATCCACTCCCAATGAAGAAGGCAACAGACCCAAACAGGACCCCAATCCCTGATTAAATGGAAGAAGAAAAAGTATCTCTCTGACACGGCCACTCAAGCTTCTAAGAGACACAGGGCAGCTACAGAAGCGCCCCATACACCATTGGTGCTTAATAAATGCTTGCCAGATTTGATCAAGGCCAGGAAGGGGGCTTACCTTTACATGCCCCTGCTGCTCCAAGGTGATAAATGGCTGCCAACACCCGCCAAATGGCCCGCTGCTCACTCACAGAGATGCCCAGCGTCTCCATGGCCCCTTGGAGGTGAGAGAATGCCACTGCGGCCTTCTGCTTCTCTTCAGGCTGGGAGGGTCAGAAAGGGAAAGAGAAGGAGGAGTCAGAAACACCAACAAACAAAGCACCTGGGGGAGAGCCCTGAGAGTCAAGGGGGGGGGGGGTCCATCGTAGGGAGTTCCAACTTCTCCCTTCTGATGCTGCTCGAGCTCCCAAAAGCCCCTCTCTACTGTTCTGCCCCCTCTCCTATCCCTCCTCCCCACCACTGCCCAGAGAATCTTTTGTTTTTGGAGGGGAGAAGGCAGGGCAATAGGGGTTAAGTGACTTGCCCAAGGTCACATAGCTAGTTAAGTGTCAAGTGTCTGAGGCCGTATTTGAACTCTGGTCCTCCTGAATTCAGGGTGGGTGCTCCACTCACTGCACCACCTAGCTGTTCCACCCAGAGAATCTTTGTAATGCACTACCCTGACCGAGTCTCTGCTGTCCTCAAGAGCCTTTACTGGCTCACCATTGCCTTAGATCCTCGGAGTCTGTCTCCATTCCTGGAGTGTCTTCTTACTCAAATTCCTCTTAGCAACCCTGATTTCCTTGGAAGCAATGAGTGAGTACATTAGAAGCCATGAGTTTGGGGATGGCTAGGTGGTGCAGTGAATAGAGCACCAGCCCTGGAGTCAGGAGGACCTGAGTTCAAATGCGTCCTCAGACACTTGACACATTTACTAGCCATGTGACCTTGGGCAAGTCACTTAACCCCAATTGCCCTGCCCTTCCAAAAAAAGAATAAGAAGCCTTGAGTTTGAATCTGCCTCAGGCACTTACCAGTCAAGTGACCCTGTACATGATGCCTGCCTCGGTTTCCTTATTTGTAAAATGGAGATAATAATCACCTACCTCCCAGTGTGGTTGTGAGCATCAAATAAGATAATATATCTAAAAAGGCTTCGCAAAGCTTAAAGCAATGTATAGATGCCGAGCCAGTTACCGTGAGGATCTGCTTCTAAATGCCATCTCCCCTCCTGCTGCTGTCTCGCTGCCAAGTGATGTGATGTCTGTGTGGTGTACACACACACACACACACACACACACACACACACACATAGACACACACACGTGCACACACAGACACACACGCACATGCATGCACGCATATATACACACACATACACACACATGAATGCACACATGCATACACACGCACATATACACACACACAGACACACACCCACACATGCACACACACACTGACACACACATGCACACACACAGACACACACACATGCACACACACGCACACAGACACATGCACACACACGCACACAGACACATGCACACACACACGCACACAGACACACACACACAGACACACACAGACACACATACACACACACGCACACACACACACACACACGCACACAAACATTCACTATCTCCCTGAAATAAATTATAAGCTCCTTGAGGGCAGGGACTGGTTCATTTTTCCCTATGCAGTGTCTAGCAAAAATGCTTGGCATGTAGTATGTACTTAATGAATGCATGTTACTTCATTGAGAGATTTTTTTTTAAAGCTGCATTTGCAGACCCTGCCATCGAAGGCCCCCAGAAATGTGTCACCAACTCTGCTTTCCCAGTCTTTTCTTGGGCATTTCCCACTCACATACCCACTGCAGGTTATAGGCAGGCCAAAGGACTGCTCTTTTCTCCTCCTCCTTTCTTGCATCTCTGGAGCCTGGCTCTTGCCACCAGCCATGCCTAGAATTCCGCCCCCTCCAGGAAGCCTTCCCTACCTCTCCCTCCTTGCCATGAAAGTAATCTCACCCGCCTTACATGCCCCCAACACTGAGCTGGGAACTCTGGATGTGCATAGCTCACTCCCACTCCTGCCAGGCTTGTTTGGGTAGGTATGTCTTTACTAAGAAGTAAACACTAAAAACAGACTCAGTCTTCTGTCTCAGTAAGCCCGGAACCTAGCACAGGGCCCGGAAAACAGCACGCATTTAATAAATGTTGGTGACATTGAATTATTGCACCAGACTCTGGCCCAGATGATCCAAAAATTATTTCTGTTCCACTGGAGAGTATGCAAGGAGGTTCGCCCAGGTTAACCATCTCAATTTGGTTTCTATTAATATTAAAATCAGTATGTATCACCTGGAGATGGAGGAAATAGGACTGGGGGTGGAGAGCAGTGAGGTGGGAAAGGGGGACCCTGAAAGGGCCTGGGCTTGGACCCCAGCTATGCCACCCTCAAACTGGGCCCCTCCCAGCTCTGACATCCCTTATTCTAAGGCTCCTCCCTCTCCTGACATTCCCTGTTCTAAGGTCTGGCCCTGCTCTAATGACATATGAGTTTACTGCAAGGAACTGGATCCATTCCCCTGACAGATTTTCCTCTTCCTTAGGCCTTTCCCTGAGCCCTGGCCTGAGTCAGGGTATCTGGATTCCCAGCCCTCTGGGCTACATTTGCCATCCCTCTCCCTCACTAGTGACATGATGTGACACTTGGCTCAGATGGTCTCTGTGGCTAGACACCGAGGTTGGACAGCAGCAAGTCTCCCAACAGATGGGAGCAGGTTGGTCCGAGGCAACAGAGGCGGGGCCAGTGGAGCAGGCGGGCCCTGGCCACTGTGGGGTTGTTTGGCAGCCAGGGGACCAGTCCTCCTTGTGGGCAGTTTTTTCCAACCAATGAGAGGTGCACAGAGCCCATCAGCCAACCAGCAAAAGAAAAATCAAACAGTCCTGCGACATGGACTGATTCACCGTGAAGCGTTTCAATTAATAGCCAAGGCCTGTGCCGATGATCTTTCATTTTCCTGGGACACCTGGGGAGCACAAAAACCCCTAGCAACCATGAGCTCAGCCTGGTAACCCCTGCTTCCCCAGGCCTGGGGAGGGGGGCCACCGAGAAGCCTGCTTCCTGCCAACCGGCTCTTGGTTATTTATGAGATTTGGAAACACCGGAGAAAGGACGCCACAAGGACAGAGGGAACAGGATATTGCTTACAGCCCCCATTGTCAGCTATGAGCATCACACTGAAAATTATGGGCAGACCCCATCATCAGCCACCTTCCTTCCTCATGACTTTCTAGGGAAGAAAAGAGGAGAAAACTGAAGCAAAAGCCCCCCTTTGCTTCCTTTCCCTTCCTTGAGTGGTGGGGAGAGCGTTAGGGGTTCTTGTACTTTGGGAATGCCATCACTTTTATTTTCTCCCCTAGACAACTGGAGGGTTGTATTAGATGGCCCCCTCAGCCCTAAATCTATGAACCTACATTCTTGACTTTGGAGTTCCTGAATTTTTGAAAAAGACCCCCTCTGAAATTAACTAGGATGCTTTCTGGATATTTAAAATCCATTGAACTTCAAAAATTTAGGTTGGCCTTTCTGCAGGAATTGCCATCTCCCTCTTTCCCACCCCCACCAAGCCCCCAAACTCCAAAAGCATGATGGCACAGTTTCATGAGCACCAAGAGGTCAGCCCACCACTATAAGTGGCTTGTAGAAGGCTTATTCAGTGGTCCAAAGACCATATGTGGTTAGAGACTTTACTTATGTACTTTCATGGAGACAGTAAGAGAGTAGAGTGGCCTGGAATCAGGATGAACTGAGTTCAGATTTGACCTCAGACCCTCACTAGCTGTGTGACTCTGAGCAAGTCACTTGACCTTTGTCTGCCTTAGCTTCTTCATCTGTAAAATGAAAGCAACGATTATGGTCTTACCTCCCTACAAGGTTATTGTGGGGGAAACATTTCGTAAACTTTAAAGCACTGAAAAAAATATGAGTTATGAATGCATGCTATGGCAGTGGTTCTCAACCTTCCTAATGCCGTGACCCTTTAATACTTGTATGTGGGCCTATCTGGGTGTATCTGCGTGTGGCCAGACCCACCTGGAGACAGAGGAGCGGTGAATCGGTTCCTAAGACCATCGGAAATATGTGTTTTCCAATGGTCTTAGGTGACCCCTGTGACCCCTGTGAAATGGTCGTTCGACCCCCAAAGGGGTTGTGACCCACAGGTTGAGAACCACTGTGCTATGGACATATGTTCTAAAGTTTTCCAGGAATTTTATAGCATTATAGATTTAGCACCATAAGGAATCTTAAAGGCCATCTGGTCTAATCCGTCTGTTCTACAGAGAAAGAAACTGAGTAAAAGGAAGGGGAAGTGATTTGATCCCGATCATGTGAAGGGGAAATAACAGATATGGGAACTGAATTCAGACCTCATTTCAAAGCCAGGAATTTTCCACTTTATCATTA
The DNA here is from genome assembly GCA_028646515.1 of Pseudochirops corinnae. Taxonomy (NCBI): domain Eukaryota; kingdom Metazoa; phylum Chordata; class Mammalia; order Diprotodontia; family Pseudocheiridae; genus Pseudochirops; species Pseudochirops corinnae. The sequence continues at coordinate 341,549,544 of CM053587.1, read as the reverse complement.
TATAGGAACATAAGATGTAGAGGGAATGTGAGAAACCATCTCATACAGAGGGATTTGTGTTGTGGCCCCCTTTGGCAGTGTCTGGGGAAATCCCTTCTCAGAACCATGCAAAGAAATGCTAAATTTCAGTTAGTAAAAATAAAACTATAACTTCTTCTGCATCCAAATTCATAGACCCCCTTAAATCTAAGGTTAGAGTAACTCTCCTAATCCTAAATTGGGAGTCCCTGATCAAATCCAAGCCATTTGTTTGGTAGATGCAGTGACTTCTCTATGGTCTAGGAAGGAAGCAGCAACACCAAGATTCAAACTCAGGTCTGTGATTCCAAGCATCTCAGTTCCACACCTAGTTCTATTTTCACTATAAGCCTCTACCTAAATGTCCATTGGGGTCCCCCTCAGCCCTAAAACTATGAACCTTCATTCTTGTCTTTGGATTTCCTAAGGAAAAAAATGCCTGCTCCCTACTAAAATCAACCACGATGCTTTCCAGACTTTTAAAATCCATCAAACCTCAGAATGTTTGGGTTGGTATTTGTGGAAATTGTCATCTCCCTGGCTTCCCCCCACCCCAAGATCCAAAGGCAAAAAAACTAAAATTGTAAACAATTGTGAGAATGAACTTAGAAATGATATAGAATTTTAGAGCTAGAAAAGACTGAGGCAAGGATTTAGTCCGAGCAGCTCTTTTTTACCAAAAAAGAAACTGAGGCCCAGGAGAGAGTGACTTGCTTAGCCAAGGCTCTGGCTGAGATCAGACACCAAGTTTTTCTACTCCAAGGCTTGCGATCTTTCTGTCACTGCCCTGTTTCCTCCCACAGTAATCCCTTCTCAGAGGCAGATCACGAGTTAGTCAGAAGCTCTAGGTTACCTCAGTGTGCTTAACTAAACCTGGAAGCTTCTGATGGTCTCTCTGATTGGGCTTCATGATCACATACCCAGGGGCTCAGATCAGCTCCACAGAGCAAGAAAGGTGACCTGGATTCAAAGACAAATGACCCCCAATCGGATCGTCCTCTTGGGACAAAGCACAGCCTCCTCTCTCCAGACTTCCCAAGTGGGGTACAGGGAGTCAATCTGTTCTTATCCTGGGACACCTCTGAGTAGCTGCAGACAGCCAGGACCCAGGCAATCAGAAACTCTTCAGATTGACTCCCCAATGTCTTTATGTCCACTGTCTTGTTGGAGCCTTGATCAATCAGTGAGCATTTATTAGTAGATGCCGTGTACTGGGCTAGACATTAGACATGTAAGGACAGAGAGGAAACAGACCCTGCCCTTCTATCACGTGAGACAAGCGTATACACAGATCGTCCTACATAAAATAGATACCAGGTCATGGAAGGGAGGGCACTGCCATTAAAAAGATGAGGAGGCACAGGGTGATGAATCAGGGTCACACAACCAGTAGGTGACAGAGGTAAGATTTGAAACTAGGACTTCCTAAATTATTATCTAAATTATTACTACTATGCACACTGCCTCTTAGGTGGTGATGATTAGACTGAACACTTTCCACTAAGTCCTCTTCTGAGGTCTCATTACAACATTAGTTTCTCAAGGATTCCACCTTCAGAGAGTAGGCTCTGCCAGGTTCTCCCACCCCAGCAGTACCCTGGCCAGCTCTTGCAGCTCAGAAGCCTTAGCCTTAAGCTAAGAAGCCTCTCTCTGCCTTCCTTCCCCTCCTCCAGCCTCCCACTTCAGACACTCAAAAGGCCCACACTCCCCAGGGGTATGAACAGGTCCCCAAACAAATGGCCCAGTCCCCCAAACTGGGCAAACCAACTAGAGCTGGCCTGTCCATCTGTATTCCTGCTCCCCTCTCCACAGCCTGGGTGACCTTGGCCAGGTTGGAAAACTC
>CM053587.1:341512627-341540365 GCA_028646515.1 Pseudochirops corinnae | reverse complement strand
AGTTGGGAGGGGCCTCAGAACAGGGGATGTCAGAGCTGGGAGGGGCCTCAGAACAGGGGATGTCAGAGCTGGGAGGGGCCTCAGAACAGGGGATGTCAGAGCTGGGAGGGGCCTCAGAACAGGGGATGTCAGGGCTGGGAGGGGCCTCAGAACAGGGGATGTCAGGGCTGGAAGGGGCCTTAGAACAGGGGATGGCAGAGCTGGGAGGAAACCTTGATGAAGGAGCATGGTCTATAGATAGAGATCTGAACAAGAAGTCAGAAAACCTGAATTCAAATCCCACTCTGGGCACTTACAAGCTGTGTGACCCTCTGAGCCTCAGTTTCCACATCTGTAAAATGAGGGGATTGACCTCAGCCCCTGCATCCCTGGAAGTTCTGTGTCTTAGACTACAGTGTCTCCAGTGGAAGCCCACCTTAGCCCTCACCTCCTGAAGGCCCAAATGGTGAGGGGGAGGGGCTTCCAGGCCAGCCCACGCCCCATGGCAGAGCTGCCCCTCCCAGCCCAAGCTCTGTCTCTGTCCTCCCTTCCCCTTCGACTCCTCAGAAGGGGCCTTGGTCCCTCCCTCCCTCCCTCAGGATCTCTGCTCCCAGCATCCTGCCCAGCACATCCTTAAATGTTTTCTCATTGTTTAAGCAAATCTTCAGGCCCAGATGAAGAGCCGTAGCGGCGACCTTGGAGCCTTGGAGACTAATGAACCTCCCTCAGGCACGTGTGGCTTTCCCAGCTAGACCGACAGACGGCCTTCCCCGAGGCCTGGGCAGAGGCCTTCAGCTCTTTCCCTGTTCCCAAGGCTAGTAAGTGTTTTGGCTCACAAAGCACCTTCCTCAGAACAAGCCTGTGAGGGGGGCGGTGTAAGGATTACTATTCTCATTTCACAGACAGGGAAACTGAGGCCCAGAGAGGCTCAGTGACTCAGCCCGAGCTCACACAAGCAGTAAGTACCAGGTCAGAATTCAAACCCAGGGCATCTCATCACAAAGCTGGGGCCCTGCCCACTGAGCTTCATGGCCTCCCTTCAAGGACAAAGATCTCACTTCCCTAAGCAATCACTTGGGACAGCCTGGGGCCTCCCCTGTGGGTGCCTGGCTTTTGTCCGTGGAAAAAACACCCACCCACTCAAAGCGGATGACGTCTGCCTGGCACAGTAGACAGAGGACAGGATGGAGAGTCGGGGGACCTGAGTTCAATTCCCAGCTTCAAACCTTACTGCCTGTTTGTGGGCCTGTTTCCTGAAGGGGTTGACCCAGATGACCACCAAGGTCCCTCCTAGCTCCAAATCTATGATCTCATAGAGAGTGAGAGCGCCCTCAGTGAGCCTTTGGCAAGCACAGACTCGGCCCCATCCCCTTCTTATAGCCTCCTCTACAAAACATAAGGCTGTATGCAAATGGATTTTAAGGAAAATTTCCAGCTTGGGACCTATGATCTCTCTGAGCCTTGGTTGGCTCATCCATAAAATGGGAATGGTGAGCCCCATGCTACAGAAGCATGAGCTGTGTTGTTCTTGCTCCTTCAGAAGAAGGAACTTCCTTCATTAAGGACTCCCAAAGAGCCCTGAGAAAAGCTCTAAGAAAGTCTAGCAAGACATCATTGCAAACCACAATGAAAAAGACTGAAAATATGGTGTTCTCCAGAGGCACTCAGTCGCCTCTCTCCCTCAAGCACAGCCCAGACACTCACAGTGCCAGGGCCTCTGAAGTCTCCAGGAACCTGCCAGTAGCATCGGGTCATAAAATTAGAGCTAGAATAGACTTTCGGCATCATTTTACAGAAAGCAAACTGAGGCCTACCTAGGTCAGTCAGGCAATAAGTACTTATTCTGTGTCAGGGCTAAGTGCCAGGGACACAAAGAGGGACACAAATTCCCTGCCCTCAAGGCGCTTCCACTCTCAGGACTAACCAAGATATAAATGAGTTAAGTGGTTTTCTCAAGAGAAAGATCAGAGCCAAGGGTCAAATTCAGGCTGATTGACCCCAGAGCCATTACCCTTTCTCAGATACCACGATGCCAATCCCCAGAAAGCCTTCTTCATGCTTGGTTGGCTCTACCAACAGGCAGATGGGCAAAGGGCCCTTCCTTCCCTGCTCAACCCCAAGCCTCTGGCCTTCCCTCAAAGGGGTCCCACCTCTTCCCCTGGGAGGCAGGACCCATTTGAAAACACGTCCTTTCATTTTCAGCTGGAATCTCTCCAGTGCCTGCCAACTGGGTCTGCCTCTCCCTAGATCAGGCACCAAATCTAGCCAACCATGGAGCTCGGGGAGAGAGCCAGCTATTGAAACAGACCTTCTGTAATCACAAAAGGAGGCCCCATACAAGAAGTCAGGCCAAGAAGAAAGGCATCCCAAAAGGATTCGCAGCAAACTCTTATAGCTCCATTGGAAAGAGGAAAAAAAATGCACCAGAGCTTTCTGGGCAAATTCATCTCCAGGCAGAAGAGCATCTTCCGTCGCGGGAGACCAGACTGGATCGTAGAAGTGGAGGAAGGCGCCGGGGCTGTTGGCCAGGGCTCCTGAGAAGGGGGCGGCCTCCTTCCCCATAGACACCAAGTTTCCAAAATGCTGATTCCCATTTTACTGAGGTCAGCTTGGAGGAGGAGGGAGCTGACTGTCATGGAAGGCAGTGTGAGAGTCACAAGCCAAGGGATGTTGCAGAGTGGTGGGGACCCCACCAAGGCCATTCATCCACTGTGGGAATGAAGCTGCTTCCATCACTCCTGGACCAGGATATGGGGAAGGAGAAACAAGGCCGAGGAAGGGAAGGGAAGCAATAATCTCTTGTATTAGAAGAGTCAAGTCAAGAAGTATTTATTCAGGTCCTACCATGTGCCAGGCACAAAGTTTCCAAACGCTATCATATTCCATTTTCACAATAGCCCTGTGAGAGAGATAGGGAAGGGCATCATCCCCACTTCACAGATGAGAATACAGAGGCCCACAAGATTCCACTGGACAGAGACAGCAGGTGAGAGCTTCCTGACAGAAAGGAGGATGGCTGTTCTTCATACACACTACATTCCTCTGGTGCGTTCCATTGGGCAAATCTATCTCCCTCACTTTCCTTCAAAACCTGGAAGCCTCCCTCAGGTTCTGTGCTTGCCCTGGGGGATAGTGGAGACCAGCAGATTTGGGGCCAGGAGACCTGAGTCTCACATGTTACCTGTCATCTCAGGCAAATCAGTTTCCACATCTGTGAAATAGGCATCCAATTACATCACAGGGAGAAACCATTTCATGGAGTCACAGAATCTCAGAGAAAGAGGGAACCTCAAAGGGCAGCAAGTCCCACCCACACCAGACAAGAAATTCCCTCCACAACATCTCTGAGCAATGGTCCTGCAGCCTCATGACTCCACAGCCAAGTATTCTCTTCTGTAGGCTCAACATGCCCCAGAACTCATCTTCATATGGCAGTCCAATCCAGCACACAGAATCAGAGAATTTATTTGTGGAAATAATTTGTGCCTCAGAGTCGCAAGACCTGAGTTCCAATCCCACCACTGATGCTTATGATTTTCATGACCATTTCGACCTCCTAGGTCTCGGTTTCTCCCTCTGTAAAAATCAGGTATAATCCTGGGACCTCAGTAGAGGGGGCAGAGGCCATTTTCTCTTTTGCTTTTGTGGCTTGGAGCCAGGCATACAGTAGGTATTCCATAAATGCTTACTGAACTGAATTAAATTGAATCAGATCTTAAAATTGGGTGAGCTCAGAGCCAAATGCTGGTGTCCCCTCCATGCCATCTGCGATGAGTGAGCCCTGAAGCCTCAGCCTGAAAAGCACTGGGTTTGGAATCTGAGAGCCCGGGTTCAAATTCTACCTTTGCCAGAGGCCCCTGCCAGGCTACTTCACCCACACCTGCCCTCCCGACTCTCCCAGGTCCACTGTCTGGAGTTAGAGGACCCGAGTTCAAATTCTACTTCTGATACTTACTGCTTTGGGGCCTCCGGTACATCACCTCATCTTTCTCAGCCTCAGTTCTCTAAAGGGCCCGGACCAGATGGCCTCTGAAGACCAGAGGCATTGTGAACTTTATCTTCCCCATGACCTCCATTGATAGGCACCCCTTCCCTTTAAAATTAGCATCTCCCAGCAAATGCTGAGGCCTAGAGCTGTATCCAAGAGCAAGCCCCCAACACCCAGGCCAGGAGCCCTGGCTCACTACTGTCCCCCTGCCCTGGGACTCTACACCTGGGGGCTCTTACCTGGTGTCAAGGTCCAGCCCAGACAACATCTGGGAGAAAACAGCAAAGTTTCCCTCCCCTTCTGGCTGCTGGGCCACTCGGATGCTTTCCATGAGCATGGTCTAGAAAGACAAGTGAGGAAGAGAGAGATGAGGGAGTCAGAGACAGAGATGTGGCCTCAGCATCATTCCCACGGCCTCCCAAGGTTTAAAGGCACCACATGTGGGGAAAATAGAGACTGAGATGCCACAATGTGGCCTGGTCCAGGGCCCAGCCACCTGGGCTGGTGCCTCGTGAGCTTGCGGCACGGGCAGAGAAGAAAGGCCTCACACTTGGTCCACTCTTCTCGCCAAAGGGGCAAAGAGCAGACAAATACTTATGCCTCCCCACTAGCTGAAGGCCACCTTGGAATATAGCAGTGGGGCCATCACTGTTCATTCATTCACTCGTTCCCCCTTCATTACATGTTTCCAATCTCCTCTTAGTGACAAGGGCCTGCCATCTCACTGGGGGCTCCCCCGGTGCCCCTTCCATGTGGGGCATCTCACTCAGACCTGCCTCCCATCTCTCCACAGACCCTCTGGACCTTTGTCTCCTTGCAGCAAGCCCCCTGTCCTGCTCCCCATTCCTTCAGGAGCCAGGTTAAATCGTTAAACAAATTCAAGCCAAGATGTTAAGAGCTAACATGGCCCTCATGTGTTGATAACTTTTTTCTCCTCTTTATCAGAGGCCTTCGATGCCTCAGCCCAAAGAACTGACTTAAATCAGCATTTCAGGCTCCCTTAAAGGTAGAAAGAACAAGAAAGGATTGGGGGATGGGGGGAAGGGACTGATCCTTTCCAGGGGACAACATGGAAGATCCCCTTCTCCACCTGGGCAGAGGGTCACCCAGAGGCCTCATCTGCAACCTTAGCCAAGCACTCATTCCTGAACGCTCTTTCCTCCAGCCCTTCTTAGAACCTCACCCCCCTGTTCTGTTCCATGCAGAACATTTCTAGAGGGGAGGTGGGGGAAGGGGGAGACGGGAACAAACAGGCCGCATGCTCCTCAAACACAGATTTGCCACAGAAGGCTAAGGGAACAACTGTCTAATTTCAGCTTTCACTTTTAAGATTCTGCTAATGAACTGCTGAATTATATATTTACTCATGAATATCTAATCCTTGCAACATTCAGAAGAACAGACAGGCCTGGGTATTTGCTCCTGAAAGAGACAAATTGGGTCACTGAGCAAGCTCAGGAAGGAGCTGGCAGCTCCCATGCCAACCAGGGACAGTTACGGTGATGGTGACAGTGACAGGGACCAGCTGGCTACTGGGGTGCCTAGTCACACAGAGGAGGGAGAATCCATGGGACTGGGGCTCACCCTCAGGGCTCTGTAGCCCAACCCAGCCCACCCTGACTGTGGCAGGGCCCTCACCTGAAGGTGGGCCGCCGTGACCCGGCCGGTAGCATTGAAATCTAGGGACATGACCATGGAGAAGCGTGTGGAGCTGTAGCTGTGATCGGTTAACACTGAACCAAAGGCCCTGAGGATGGTGAAGGTGGCACGGATCTTCTCCACTGCAAAACCAGGAAGGCACAAAGTCACTCAGCATTCTCCCTCTGCAGCAGTGGAAAGATCTGTTCCTTCCAAGCCCCCCAGGCTCTGGATATCCCCGCCCATTTCCTCCATTCCATCTCCCCCCATTCTCATGATCCAGTCAAAATGGCCTTCATACTGTTCCATATACATGGCATTTCCCATCTCCATGCCTTTGCACTGGCTGTCCCTCTTGCCTGGAATGCCCTCCTCCTTCACCTCCACTTCTCAGAATCCCTGGCTTCCTTCAGAAAACAGCTCAGCTACTACTTTCTACACCAGGAATTCTTAAATACTTTCTGTATCCTGAATCCTTTTGACAATCTGGTGAAACCTATGGACTCCTTTTCAGAATAAGACTTTAAATAATTAAAAGACATACTAAATTTCTGTTGGAAGTCAGTGAAAATAAAGCTGTATTTTTTTTTGCAATCACGCTCACGAACACCTTGAAGTCTGTCTATCTGCCACGTCTACCCGTAGCCCCTCCCTCACAGGGGCGTCCTGATGATCAAAAGGCATAATATATGGAAAAAGTCATTAAACATTTATTATCACCCTACTATGTGCCAGACAGTGTGAAAAGCATGGGGAGGGGGAGCACTTTATAAACCTTTAATTGATATATAAAAGCTGGCTATTGTTACCATTAGGGACACCAGCATCTCTTCAAACATGCTCACATATGCATATGTACACGTACACACAACACACACCATATATGTGCATGCACATAATGTATACATGTGTATGCGTGTGCTGAGATATACATGTGTATATATATTGCTATGATTACATATGCCTGTGTGGTGTATTGTGTGTTCACGTGTGCGTATGTGCCCATATATGCCCTCACCTGGATTGTATCCCCCGAGTCCACACACATACACACACATCTGTATGCATAGAGACATAGACTCTACCTGAGACCCGTCCATCCACAGTACCAGCACTGCCCACCAGGTACTCCAGGGCTCTCTCACAGCAGGTGCTTTTACCAGACCCACACCTGCCCAGGGGCACGATGGTCTGGTCCCGGCGCTGGCTCAGCATGGCCCAGTAGGCCTTCTGGGCTAGGGAGCAGACATGAGGCGCCAGGCCATCCCTCCTTCCTTTGGGCACCTGGGGGTGAGATTCCACAATGTACAGCTCTTTCATTCAGGGGCAGAGCTAAGTGAGTCCTGAAGGAAAATAGATTTCCTAGGGAGAGGGGTTTCCCCCAAAATTGGATCAGCCCTGAAAGAATATGGCTCCATCAATTCATCTACTAGGCCAAGAGGACCCAAGGGGAGGCCCCTCCAAGAGAAAACTCTCGGCTTCCACTGTGTCCAGCAGGTCACCTTCAGGATGCCCCATGACCGCCCAGCCATGGGCAGAAGCCGCAGCTGGCTTGCGGCAGGCACTACCGCCAGGACCCAGAACCTAGATTTTCCCTCAGTATGGCGTTTTTAAATGACCTAACCCCCTTAGATCGTAACTTCCTTGTGGACAAAGATTATCTCTTGCTTTTGCTTTTTCCATTCCCAGCATTTAGCGCTGTGCCTGGAGCCTAGTAGGTGGTTTATAAATGTTTACCGATGGTTTATCAATTGATCTACTGCAGGCTACAAATGAGCACGAGAAGCAGCAAGAGAGTCTCCTGCGGCCGAGCCCTCCAGACCCCCTGGCCTTGCCATCCACCCGCTGCTGAGCCCACAGCCCTTGCCATCTGCATCCGTGTGGCATCTCCCACTGTTCCAGGGGTTATCCTAGAGAGCAGGAGCTGCCTTCTTTCTGTCTTAATGCCCAACATTTACAACAGTGCTTGGCACACAGTCAATTGCTTAATCTGGGCTTTTCCCAAGTCAGAAAACCTGAATTCGAATCCCACTTGCTGCCTACATGACTTTAGACAAGTCACTAAATCCCCCTAGGCCTTAGTTTCTCCATTTGTAAAGTGAGGGGGTTGTCCTACATGGCTTGTGAGGTTCCTTCCAGTTCCAGGTCTATGTCCCTACTTCTCTCTCAGGCTCCCAATGGTCATTAGTCCACCAGAGAGTGGCCTTTGAGAGATGGAGTAATGCTATGCTATGCCAGTCTGCCAAGCCAGCAAAACAAATCCCCAGGAGGTCAAACCAGCGGGTAAGGGTCCGGGTGGGACAGGGCACTGCCTGAGCCATCTAGGAGGAGCCCACCTTTCCTGGAAAACTTGCGCCTCACACACTCTGCCCCTCCCTCTTGGGTCTCACTTCATTCCCAGAGGTTCCAAAAGCAAGGGAGTGAGCCCCACCAGGAGCACAGACCCCGCTGCCCCTTCCTTGAGCTACCCCAACCTGCTCCCCAAGTCCTGGACCTAACTGTGGGTCTATGCTGCCACCTGGCGGTCACAGAAAGCAAAACTGAGACTATGGTCAGGGAAGGGAAGGATTAACTTTAAAACCTCTAATCCTTTCGAGCTGGACACCAACAAGGTGGGAGGACGGGCATAGCTTGGCATTAGCAGATGGAGTGAAACAGGAGCTCAATGCCCCACCAGCTGTTAAAGAGACACAGCCATCTCAGATTAAGCACCTACTGTGGTCACAAGGCTCATTTCCTCATCTATCGGAAGGGAGCATCGTTAGTAGCCGACACCCAGAGGGATTGAGAGACTTAGCCAAGTGGGGAGGCTCAAGCATTTATCTGGCACATACCCATGTGCCAGGCATTGTGCTAAGCACTTTATAAATAAAATCTCATTGGATCATGGGCAAAGCTGAGACTAGACCCCAGGTTAGAGAACAACAGCATTTCAGAGCTGGATGTGACTCCAGAGCCCAGAGGGCACCGACAAGTGACCATCTACATTTTTCTTGTACGCCTCTGGTGTGTACATGTTGGAGTGAGCACTAATGGCTAGGAAGTTCTCTCTGACACCAGATAGAACTTTGCCCTCAAGGGGCCAAGCAGAACTTAGCTAATCTCCCAGAATGGCTTCCAAGACAGCTGTCTATCCCTCCTTGTCCAGGAATCCTGACCCCTAGTCCAGAGGTCTTCCCATTCAATCAGAGTTTCTCAAACTTTCTGGTCTCAGGACCACTTCACACTCTTAAAAATTACTAAGGTCTCCTCAAAGGGCTTTTCTTTATGAGGGCAGATCTATCAATATTTACCATGTTAGAAATTAAAAACATCTTAGCATTTTTATGAAGAGTTTTTACCTCATGGACCCCCTGAAAGGGTCTTGATGACCACACCCTGAGGATTGCTGCCTTATATCCTACCAATCCCCACAATGCAGATGTATCCAAGACCCCAAGTGGCCGGGGAAAGATTTAATAGAACTTCTAGACACGGCTATATCCCAGCTCCCTTTGGAGAGTTAGAAACAGGGTGGTTAGCCCCCAGCCCTTGAATGAAATGTAGCATTGCCCTGAGATCTCCCTGACCTTCTAACTCTCTCTAAATTCACAGAATCCTACACCCAGAGCTGACCTCAGAGGCAGTGGAGTCCAATTTCCTCATTTTACAGATGAGTAGACTGAGGCCCATGGAATTGAAGTGACCTGCTCTAGATCACATAGAGAGCAAACAGCATCATGAAGTCCAGACTGGAAGGAACCTCAGAGGTCAAGTCCAACCCCCTCCCCATCTCACAGATGAAGAAGTTGGGACCAGACAAGTGAAATCCCCCCAGCATAGTTCAGTATCTAGTATGGAACCCCCATTCCAGAAATGAGAGCTATTCACAGCATTATTGTTATTCTAGAAGTCACTGAACAACTATCTATTAAATCTATTAAAAATCTATTAAATGAATTAATTATGTTTAATTCAATATATACTTGTCAAATGCCGATTATGGACCCATCTCTGTTTTAGGAGTTAAAGACTCACAGAAAATCTCCCGTGCCCTCAAGATGCTTTATATTCAATTCAGCAAATGAACACATATTACCAGAGGCCTCCCCAGTAACCCCCAGTCTTCCTCCACCACCCCCAACTCCACTGGCACCTCACCTTCCCAGAGGAAGGAGCCGGGGCGCCCTGGGGCTGGAAGACAATCAGGTCTGGTCCTGTGTATGTGTGCAGGAGCTGGCCCTGGTATCGGTGCTGAAGCGTGTTCAGGACGCTGGACTCGTTGAGGCTCTGGAGTGAGGCCAGGTTCTCTGCCAGATCCAGGTCCGGGGGGTTGGCCTAGAAGGGTCCCATCGTTAGCGGTTCTGGGTTCTCTCCTCCCTGGGGGGCTCCAGGGTGAAAGGCCACCAGACACACACTGAGTGACTTGGAATGGCCTCGAGGGCCTATGGTCAGCAGACTCTGTGGGCCCAGATACAGGAGGAACATCAAAGCCCCCACATAAATGAAAAGTACAGAGAGACGTGTAGCCCCCAGGGAACTCCCGCCATTAGTCACTCCTGCTTGATCTGGCATTGGCAGAATTGTCATATGCTCTAGCTGGAGGGGACTTTAGAAGTCTTAACTGTAACCTCTTCCTCCTGCAGAGTGACAGTGTGGTGTTAATGGATGTGATGCTGAGACCCTACAGGAAGGAGTCTAAGTGCCCTCTGAATCCTCAGAAGGAGATTAAATATGTGCTGGGGCAAGGTTTCAGTCAGCCTCACCCCTCACAGCACACCAAACATGAGTTCAAATGCAGCCTCAGACCCTTCCTAGCTATGTGACCCTGGTCAAGTCACTACCTCTGTCTTCCTCAGTTTCCTCATTTGTAAAATGCAGATGATGTTATCACCTCTCTCCCAAGGTTGCTGTAAGGATCAAATGACATAGTAATTGTGTAGTGACTGGAATGTAGTAAACACTATATAAAATATTTGCTATTATCATTGTTAACACCAACAATGTTTGAGACTAGGTACCAGGGATAATCAAAGAGAAAAGGCTGAAATATTCCTACCCCTCCAAGAGCTTGCGAGCTATGGGAAAGGAACGTCCAAGTGGGCTCACCTAAGTAGTCTAGTTCAATTCATACTTGGACAAAGATCCCTTCTGGACAAGTAGTCACCCAGCCCCTGCTTGGAGATCTCCAGGCACGGGGAACTCATTGCCTGTTGAGGCAACCTATTCATTCCACTTTGGAACACTCTCATTGTTAGAGAGCCCTGCCATAAATCTAGGGGAAATCTGCCTCCATCAAATCTGCCCACTGGTCCTCCTTCAGTCCCTTGGGGTCAAGCCCCTTCCCCATGGCCAGACTTCAAACAGTCATTCTTAGCCACAGATGCAGCCTTTTCAGCCATCCCTGGCCCTCCACAATCTGCCAATGGGCAGCTGGCCTTTCCAGTTCATGTCCCTCCCCTCCTCATGAGCCAGACTTCCTCAGACGTCCCGTAAAACTTTTTGTAGCTCTCAATGACTTGCACAGTAATGTGGTGCCTTAACAACTCTCTGGGTTTGTCTTAGCCCCTACCAGACTGTAATATCCTCAAGGACAGGGGCTCTGGCTTCTCTGAATGGTGTATCTCCCTAGCCCCACCCCAGTCCACAGTCTTCTCAATACAACTGGTACTTAATAAACACATTTCTTGTGTTTTATTTTATTCTGTTTAAATGAATGCTATCCTATACAAAAGCGAACATTCCTTGATGCCCTGGACTTGGGGCCAGGAGTTCAAATCCTAACTCAGACACTTACTAGCTGTGTCCCCAGGCAAATCACTCAAAAAAAAAATCTCCATGCCTCAGTTTCCCCCTCTGTAAAGTGCTGACCTCTGAGGGCCCTCCTAGCTCTAGGCCTATGATTCTGTGAATATCATATAGGAGAACACAGCTACCTTCAACAACGTGACTTCCCAGGGTCAGGGCTAATCTCAGATGTGTCTGAGCAGTCCGGGGTGCATCCAAAATTCAATAAAATTTCTAGATCTTCCCAGGGTCTTTTTATATTTTCTGCCTGCACCACACCTTAGAGTCACAAGGTCTATCAGATAAAGAACTCACTTTCTGGATGAAGGTCATGGTCAGATTAGGCCTGCACAGTCTTTCCTGTCTCAGTCTGTGGCACTTGACACTCCCCGGGGTCATTGGACTCTCTGAGGGAGAAGGCCATTGGCAAACCTTCCAGCTTCACTCAGTGAAGAAAGGCCTGGTCTGGGGCGGGAGGCAGAACATGATGGAGGGGCCAGGCAAGAAGCTTCCAAGGGGGATCAGGCTTCTGGAGGGAAGAGCCTCCTCACAATGAGAAAGGTCCTTAGAAGAACAGAGAATCGGGGAGGAGGGTCTGGAACTGGGGGGACTCACTCGATGAACGTTCTCTTCATCTACCTCGGTGATGGATTTGTCTGCATCAAGGCAAAGTCTCACTCGTCCTGCAGCCAGCTCTGGGGTCCCCACGTCCGGCTTCAGCACCGTCGCTAAGAGGGGAGCCCCCCAGAAAAGGAAGACGGGGTTATGGTAATGCACACACACACAGAGGAGAAGTTTGGGAGTGTTGATGGGGTAGGGGATGAAAGGGATGCCTGAGGAAGAGGTGGAGGATGTTTGCTTTCTCCTCCTCGGGCCTAGTCACATCAGGACCCCAGAACATGAAATTTCAGATCTGGGAGAGAGCTTAGAATCTGAAGTATCAGAACCAGAAGGGGCCTTAGAACAGGGGATGTCAGAGCTAGGAGGGGCCTCAGAACAGGGGATGTCAGAGCTGGGAGGGACCTTAGAACAGGGGATGTCAGAGTTGGGAGGGGCCTTAGAAGAGGGGATGTCAGAACCATTTGAAACATTAGAGATTATTTAGTCCAAATCCCTTATCTGGCAGGTGTGGACACTGAGATCCAGAAGGGAGAAATCACTTGCCAAGGTCACCTGACACACTGGTAGCAAGTCACAGAGCTACAAGTCAGATGGTTCCCAGGGGCCCAAGCCCACAAATTACCCAGTGTGAATCCTTCTTTCTGCACCAGCCAGACTTTCTCAGCTTCATACCATCTGTCCTCTAGTTCCTGGGCACAAAGACAGTGAAATAAGGGGGTAAATTTAGCATACATGTCATAAATATATATATGCTTATATATACATATATACACATAAATGATTTTGATTTTTGTGGGAATTTTTTCAACGGACCCATGATTTTGTAGCTTTAGGGGCCACCCAACCACAGAAACTCCTTCTCCCCATACTGAAAAGTCTCCTAACTTGAAGTCTTAGAGAGCTTGTGGGGCCCTAATAAGTTGTGACTTACTGGGGGGGCACACAGTCAACGTGTATCAGAGGTGGAATCTGAACCTGGCTCTTCCTGCCCTGACCACTCACCATCATGTCCTGTTGACAAGACCTCCCCAATATAAGTTGGCCATGGTCCATTGGCAATGATAGCTTTCCCACCAGGCACATTGTGAAAGATCAGAGACATGCCCAGAAAAGGAAGTGGGCTGATTGGGTTGCAAGGGTGAGGGAAGACGCTTGTCGTCCCAAGTGCTTGCAGGTACCCAGCACACCTTGTACCATTCACATTGCCCCTCTCTGGAGAATCTATAGCGAGGCAAGGACAGGGCACCACATATGAGAAGTGGCTGAGTTTGAGCCTGCTATGTTGGACAGAATGCCCGTAGTAATAAGGCCAGAGGGTGACTCAGAGGTGGAAGGGACCTCAGAGGCCATCAGGCCCAATTTCTTTTTTTTAAAGATGAAGGAACTGAAACAGAGGTTAAGTGACTTGCCCAGGGTCATACAGCTTGTCTTCCTAACTCTGAGTCCAATGCCTTAGACAACGTCATGGATCAAAGTCTAATTTACCACCCCTGACATTTTACATTTGGGGGTTGGTTGCTCCACATTGGGGAGGGCATTCCATAGCCCTTGTAGACTCTGGAGTCCGAATGTCATGGGTCAGGCATCAGGGCTAGACCATCTCGGGAAGTCCTAGGCCTTAAGTCCCATGGCCTGGGGTCTCCTCTGCATTTTTTATTCCCAGAGTGGAAGGAGGAAACAAGGGCCTGAACGCCTGGAAATGTTTTCCAGAGACCTGATGTTCCAGGGATGCTCCCAGACTATCCGTCGGGAGTTCTCTGCTTCTTCAGTTTGCCCCTCCTCCTCCTCTTCCTCCTCCCTCCTCTTCCCCCTCCTCCTCTTCCTCCCCCTCCTCTTCTTTCTCCTCCTCTCCCTCCTCTTCCTCCTCCCTCCTCCTCCCCCTCCTCCTCTTCCTCCCCCTCCTCTCCTTCCTCTTCCTCCTCCTCCTTTTCCTCCTCTTCCTCTTCCTCCTCCTCATCCTCTAGGGCTCAAAACAGGGGCTATCTCAAAAGTCCCCAAAGCCACCTCCTCAAGAAATCTTGCCCAGCTTGCCATCCCTTTCCCTCCAGAGAAAAGCTGCTCCTCTCCCCTTGGACACACCCCCGATTCTGCACCTCTCCCCCCAGCCATCCAGCATTCCCAAGGAGGGGGGCAGCATCCTCACCGTGTCTGGGTTGAGGCTTTGGCCTCTTTCTCCATCCTCCTCCTCTTCCCCTGTCTTCACTGGGGTTTTCTTGGTCTCCGCCTTGTTTTCAGGCACACCTCCCTCTTTCTCTGTGGTGGGAGATGCATGGCCCTCCTTTCCTTCCTCAAGAGCTTCACTCCTACTTTCTTCCCTTTGGGAGGGGCCCTCTTCCTTCCTCCCTTTGCTCTGAAGACCATTCCCCTTCTCATCCCCCTTCCCCACCTGACCGTGGGGTCCACTTTCCTTTCCCCCCTGACTTTGGGGCTCACTCTCCTTCCTCCCCTGCGTTTGAGATTCACTGTCCTTCTTCGCCTGACTCTGGGACCCACTTCTCTTTCTCCATTTGTTCAGGGATTCACCCCACTTTTTCATCTGGCTGTGGGCTCTGTCTCCCTTTCCTGTTTTGCTTTGGGACTCCTTCCCTGTCCCCACGGTGCCCTTAGGGTGATCTGCCTTTCCTGGCTTGCTTTGGGGCTCATCCCCTGACTCTCCTTTTGTATGGAGTTGGCCCTCCCCCTCTATTGGGGGTATCTTGGCTTGGTCTTCCTTCGTCCCTTTCACCTCAGCCTCATCTCCCTGCTCTTCCCCTTTGGCTTGGGCCTCTTTGCTCTGGGGCTCACTCCCTGTTAGCCCCTTGGTCTGGGGCACCTGGCCACATCTGCCCACTTTGATCTGAGGCTTTTCACCCTTCTTGGGAGGCATGTCTGTGGAGCCTGGGCTCCCCACTGTCCTCAGTTTCTCCCCCTTTTTGGCAGAGTCCTCAGTAGCTTTCTGTGGACCACAAGGGTCCCCTGGAAGTTGTCCTTTCTTCTCCCCCTCTGGAATGGAAGACGGAGGCTTATGGCTCAGAGGGTCAACTGGGTGAGTCCTCTGCTCTGGCTTGGGTAATTCTGAATTGAGTTTGGCTACCATCAGCAGGACATCACTGGTCTTCCTGGCCCTCTTGAGGGGCTGAGGCTTCTTCGGGGGGCTCTCTGTGGTGCTCTTCCCTTGCAGGTTTTCCCCATTTATGCTGCTCATCAGTACCGTCTCTGGGCTGGCCATCCCTTCCTTCTCATTAGGAATGTTCTCGACAACAATGCTGGGGCTGGGGGATGCTGGGTCAGGCTGGCCACCCTGGGAACTGTGGGTCCTAAGGGCAGGGTTGTCACTATTTTCTGGGGCCTAGGAGAGAAAACAACATCCAGTTAGACTTTACAAAAAAGGATCTTCCTAACCACCTAGTACAGAGTGTCTCAGTGACCCTTTTACACCCTTAAAAATTAAGGACCCTAGAGAGCTCTTCTTTTCATAAATTATACCTATCCATATCTGCTGGATTAGAAAGTAAAGCCTATACATTTTAAACTGTTTCTTAATTCATTTAAAAACAAAAAATAATAAATCCATTATTCATTAACATAAATACCATATTTTAAAATGAAAAAATAACTGTATTTTCCTAGTGTTTTTGCCAGGCTCAGTACTAAGGGTACAAAGAAAATTAAATACTTGTTGACTGATAAAAAAAATCAGGGGTCTTGGTTTTTTTAACCTATTTTTTGGAAATCTCTTCAATGTCTGCCTTAATAAAAACACAGCTGGATTCCCCTATCCACTTCTACATTCAGTCTCTTGCGATTTGTTATTTTGCTTGAGGCATATGAAGAAAATCCAGCTTCCTACAGATATGTAGCTGGAAAAGGGAAGTGCATTTCAGCAGACTAATAGTCTCTTGGTGTCATAATGAAACCGGTTTTCACTTTGGACTCCCAGATCACACTTCGAAAACCGCTGTCTCAGTCAATTGTGAGCTTTGGCAGGGAAGAGATTTTTTTTTTCTGAGTGTCTTTGTCTTCCCTTGTCTCAGTGTAAGAAGAACTGACTTCCAAGTCAAGACCTGAGTTTGAATCTCGTGTCGAACATTTACCAGCTGTGTGATCTTGAGAAAGTCACTGAACCTCTTTGTTTATTTGTAAAATGGGGAGTAGCATCTAACTCACAGGACAGTTGTGAAGATCGAAGGAGGTTTTTGTTGTTGTTAAGTCATTTTTCAGTCATGTTCAATTCTCTGTGACCCCATTTGGGGTTTTCTTGGCAGAGATCTGGGAGGGGTTTGTCATTTCTTTCTCCAGCTCATTGTACAGATCAGGAAACTGAGGCAAACAGGGCGAAGTGACTTGACCAAGGTCACACAGCTAGGAAGTGTCTAGAGCTGGATTTGAACTCACAAAGATGAGTCTTCCTGACTCCAGGCTCAGCCCTTAATCTACTGGATCAAGTAGCTGTCCCTCAAATGAGATGAAGGTGAGTAAAGTGTTATCTGAATACTAGCTTTTGTAGCTACTATCATTCCTGTTATCTTCAGCACCTAGTAGAGTGCCAGGTACATAGTAGGGCCTTAATCAATCAAAAAGCCTTTACTGAGCATTTACTCTGTGCCTAGCACTGTGCTAGAAGCTGGAGGTTCAAAGATAAAGACAAGACAGTTCTTGCCCTCAAGTACCTTGCATTGAATTGTCAGAGACCACCTTGTACAAACATCATATGCAAAATCAATAAAAGGTGATAATATTAGCAGCTAAGGGCATCAGAAAAGTCTTCTTGAAGAAGGTGGCACAAGCTTAGTTTTCAAGGAAGTAAGAGATCATAAGAAATGGAGGTAAGTAGGGAGGGCATCCCTGGCGTGGGTCACAGCCAGTGCAACCTCACAGAGATGGGAGATGGAGGGTCATGCATGAGCAACAGCAAGAAAACCTCTTTGACTGCATCATGGTATGTTAGGACCAGGTTGTAAAGGGCTTTAAATGCCCATCGAACTGACCTGCGATGCAGACTCTTGTGGGAGTTTCCAGCTTGGGTTACTGAATTTGAATTGGAGAGAGTCTGGTCAGTGGGGCATGGTCTGACTTTCCTCTGCCCTGGTCACAGCCGCTGCTCAAAAATCTGCAGAGACTTTCATTTGCCTCTAGGACATCCTCCCACTTTCTGGACTAGCGTCAGCCCCATGATTCTTTATCATAGGGATGCTCTGCCTTCACCTCTGTCTGAGATATGTGGCTGGCCACTTCAGCCTTGATAACTGGGGATCCCCAACCCCTCTGCCTGCTTCTTTCTGATGCCCCATTACCAAAGCCCTAGTCTGACCATGGCACTCCTCTGTTCCATTGGCTTCCCATTATCTCCAAGATCAAACACAAAACCCTGCATCTGACTTCTTGGCCCTTCATAACCTGGCCCCTTTCTATACCTCCAGGACACTTACAGTTCTCTCCGCTGCACACACTATGATCCAGTCACACGTGGCCTCATTGCTGTCCCTTGCCCACATTTCATCCCTTGTCTCTGTACATTTGCAATGGGCTTTCCCAGGCAGGGAGGGCTCTCCCTCCCAGCCTCTCACTCTCAGAATCCTTGGCTTCCTTTAAGACTTTGCCCAAGCTTCACCTGCTCCAAAGGTCTTTCACACCCACCCCACCCCTACCTTCCAATGCCTTCTCCTCCAAGACTCCCATCTGTCTGCACACTATGTAATCCACATGAATGGAGCTGTTCATACAATATTGGAACATAAACTCCCTGAGGGCAGAAGCTGCCTTCACCTCTCTCAACACTCTTAATGACTGGCACATAGTAGGTTCTTATTCACTGATGACTGACTGGCTGCTTTGAATTTCCCCTTTAGTAAATGGCAAATATGTTTTTTGGCACATCATTCTCTGTGCCTGATCATGGACTAAAAGGGCTGAAGATGCTGCCTGGGCTGTTCCCCAGAGACACTCTCATATCATATCCTACCCTGAGATACTGAACTGAAATACAGACTTCGGAAGAGACATGAATCGATTTTAGCCGCACTGTCTTAAAAAGTCAAGTGGTCACTTCTTAAGCAGCCTGCTGAACCTGGGATCAGAACATTTAGAGTTCGTCATTTAACTAGCTATGAGACTCTAGGCAAAATTACTTAAACAAGGCCTCAGTTTTCTCATCTATAAAATG
Organism: Pseudochirops corinnae; assembly: GCA_028646515.1. NCBI lineage: Eukaryota > Metazoa > Chordata > Mammalia > Diprotodontia > Pseudocheiridae > Pseudochirops > Pseudochirops corinnae. The sequence continues at coordinate 341,522,231 of CM053587.1, read as the reverse complement.
GGAATCTATAATACTTATAGCACCTTTCTCAAAGGAATTCTAAGATCATAGAGTCATTACTGGGAAGTACTTTGGAGGTCATCTTTGGGGGTTCATGGCCGGGCGCCGATGAATTTATTTGCAAAAATATTTTGACAATTGTATTTGAATATAACTGGTTTCCTTTGGTATCTTCCTTATTATATTTATGCATTAAAAATAGGATTCTGAGAAGGTATCCAGAGGCTTTACCAGACTACTGCCCAAGGGGTGCATGACACCCAAAAGGTTAAGGCCAGCCCCTTCTTTGTACAGAGGAGAAAACTGAGGTCCAAGGTCATATTATTACACAGTGGCAGTGTGAGAAGGACTTGGGTCCCTCAGTCTAATGAATGAGTCATCTCTTCATTAAACCACACCATTAACAATTCCAATTCAATCCAAAATATTTATTTGCACATCTGATGTGCAAAGCACCAAGCCAAAAAAAAAAAATGAGAAAACAATCCTGATCTCAAGATTCTTATCTTCTCTGGGGTTTATTGCACGTAAATAGTCAGTCAATAAACATTTATTAAGTGCCTACTGTGTACTGGGCATTGTGCTAAGTGCTGGGGATACAGAGGCAAAAGACAGCTCTTGCCCTAAAAGAGGCCACAGTGCGGTTACCAGCTACAATACCGATTTTGTCCTGTCTGTAAACAGCCACAAGATGGCACCAAGATGGCACCATCTTGCCAGGGCTTAGGCCTTCATGCATCTTCCTGTAGTCCCCTCACCATGGCCCCATTATCCACCCATTTCCACCTCACTTGGTCTCTTCCCCTGGGTCTTAAGGAAGCCTTTTACCTTATCGAGTTGGAAGCGAGGCCTCCACACGTCTTTCCTCATGAATTATCTTCCCCAACTAGAGAATAAGCTCTTTGAAGGCAGGGGCTTTATAACATGCTTTTTATTGTATCTTCCCAGCACTCAGCCCAGACTCAGACACAAACATCTTTATCTCACGAGCTGGTCACTGTCCAACTCTCTCTACTAAAGTCGCCTTAATTAAGTACCCACTTCAATCAAAAGTCCTCATCCTGTGGACGGAGGTGACCCTGGGCCTTTGAAATCAGTGCCAGCCAAGCACGGGCTCTGGCAAGTCCTGAGAGAGCTGGAAGGTTATACTAATGATTCTCCCTTGTCATTAGGGCAGGCTGGTGACAGTCAGGACGTCTGTCAGCCAGGGACCAGGCTGGTCAAATTAGAGAGACTTAGCACCAGGTTGGCGCAGAGGGCAGGACCAGGGACAAAGAAGCCAACTTAGGCTTCTCAGCAATGACAGCTGTCCCAGCCAGTGGGGGCCACCTCAGGAGGTGGTGAGCTCCCCCAGTCTGAGGTCTTCAAGCAGCCACCGGAGGATGACTGGTCAGGGACGTTAGAGAGAGGTTACATTTCAGTTATGGCTAGCACTATGTGACTGCTGCGCATCCTTCTAAAGCTAGATCCAGGAGGCCATAAATCTAAGACCCTAGAATGACTGCCACATGATTTACTGTCCTTACCCCTTATACCGAGAGGCAGGCAGCCCATCTCCAACCCTTGTCAACCTTTAGAAGGCATCCATTGGAAGGTCCATTGGGCATTACACCAGGCCCAGCCCATGGTCCACAAGATGCCTCTCATTGAAGGTCTGCTGGTGGTGCTTTCCTAACATTTATGTAGATGCTACTTTGGATTTGGGCTCTGCCAAGGGAGCATTTCAGCCCCACCTACTCCTTGTCAGAAAGTAGGGACTCTGGGAAAGCAGCCTAGGCTCTGATAAAGGAGTGTTCAGCCATCTCTTATCTAGAATAGAGCTTCTGTGATATTCCCTCGTCTCTCTCTCTCTCTTCCTCCCTCTCTCTCTCTTTCTCTCTCTTTCTCTCTCTCTCTCTCTCTCTCTCTCTCTCTCTCTCTCTCTCTCTCTCTCTCTTTCTCTCTCTCTGTCTCTTTCCATGTCTCTCTCTCTGTCTCTCTCTCTGTCTCTCCCTGTGTGTCTCTCTCCTTCCCTCCCTCTTTCTCTCTCATATCTCTCTCTGTCTCTGTCTCTCTCCTTGTCTCTCTCCGTCTCTGTCTTTCTGTCTTCTCTGTCTCTATTTCTTTCTGTCTCTCTGTCTCTCTGTCTCTTTCCATGTCTCTCTCTCTGTCTCTATATCTCTCTTTTTCTCTTCTCTGTCTCTCTCTGTCTGTCTCTCTATATCTCTGTTTTTCTCTCTTCTCTGTGTCTGTCTGTCTCACACACACACACACACACACACACACACACACATAACACAACACAACACACACAAAACATACACTGTGGAGGATAAGGATACAAATAGGAACCAGACCTGGGCTTTCCCTGATATAGGGAACTATAGGGTCACCCATCAAGTATATGTTTGAGACCAAACTTGAACCCAGGTCTGCTTACCTCTGAGCGCAGCTACCCAGCCACCCTGGCTGCTTCTAAATCTTCCTTGGGCAACTTGGTGGCTCCATGTGGCACAGTGCCCTGGGCCTGGAGTCAGCAAGACCCGAGTTCAGATCCATCCTAACACATGCTAGTTGTGTGACCCTGGGTAAGTTCCTTAACCTCTGTGAATGCCAGTTTCCTCATCTATAAAATAGGGGTAACAATGACACCTCCTTCACAGAGTTGTTGCAAGAGCCCAATGAGGTGAGACTTGGAAAGTGTTTTGCACACCTGAAGGCATCATATAAATGCTAACTGCTGTCATCAGTATTATCTATAAAAAGTAGCTATCTTCTCCCAACAGTCTTCCACAGCCCAAATAGGATATAGAAGAATATAGAAGGACTTTCTACAAGAAGGACGATCTCTGGCAAGGGGTTAGCACGACCCTGCTGGACCCAGGAGGCCTCTGGCCCCTTCCCAGAAGGGCAGTGTCCTCAGTTGGTCCCACACCTGTTGGGATCTATGTTCCAGCATTCCCAAGTCTCCACTCTGGGTCATTCGTGAGGCCCGTGACCTGCCTGAGGAAGCATTATCACGGCTGGGACTGTCCAGAAACAGCCCCGGCGGCTGCCCTCGGCCCCCAGCTCGACTTCCACCACGGACAGCGACTCTAGAGCCTCCAGTGGCTTTCAGGGATCGCAGGACCGAGGACTCTGGGAGATGACAGGGGCCTGGGGCCATCCAGGCCAAGCACAGTTGAATGCCCTCTAGGACTGCCCTCTCCTGCCAAGTGGTCCTCCAGCCTTTGCCTGAAGACTCATCCTAACGGACAGCTGATTACCTTAGGTGCTAAGGCACTGCTACGGTTCTTTTCCTGACTTCCAGCTAAAATCTGCTTTCCCCTGACCCCCATCACTCCCAGCTCTGCCCTCTGGGGCCACGTCTCTTCCGAGACCTTCTGAACTTGACCAGGCTGATGTCTGCCCTCCCCCGCCTCTCCCCCCGTCGGGGCAGGGCTATTTGGGCAGCTGTCACCCTGCATTTGTTCAGAAGGTCCCACCTGCTAGAGCAGCTGCATGGGACCAGCCCCCACGAAAGCCTCGCCACGGCCACGCGGAGTGATTTCTGTGGCCGGCACTCCCATCCTCCCAGTTACCTCTGGGTCACAGTCTCAGGGAAATCCCTGGCTCCTCCCTCTCCTCCACTCTGTTGGCACAACACCACACACACACACACACACACACACACACACACACACACACACACACACCTCTCCAATCTTTTGCTAACTGCACCCTCTCTCCAGTGCGGTTGTTAATGTTTCCCTTGGGAAAGCAAGTGACTTGCCCAAAGTCACCCCTATCAGAACAAGAATCCTTCATCACCTCTCACCTGGTATAGCACAATAGCTTCCTCCCTTTTCTTCCTGCCTCTAGTCTCTCCCAACTCTAAATTCATCACTTACCTAGGCACTAATTTAATTATGATCCATGTACTCCCCTACTCTATAACCTCCAGTGACTCCGTATTACTTGCAGGAGCAAAGCCTTTCATGTTCAAGTTCCAGTCTCCCTTTCCAAGACTATTTCATATTTCAACCAAACTGGTCTTACCTGGTGCAGAGTAGGCTCTTGCTACATGTTATTGATTGATTACAATCTGTTTACCCATCTCCCTGTCTTTGCCCAGGCTGTCCCTCATGCCAGGCATTCCCTCCTCAGTTCTGTCTCTTAGAAGCTTTAACTATCCTCCAGGACCCACTGAGGCACCACACCTGAGCCTGGTCTTTCCTGATGGCCCTGGGAGTTAGTGCTTCCCTTCCTCCTTGGCTTAATTTCCATCTACTGAGCTGGTTACAAAGATTCATAGCACAAATTAGATTTTTTTTTTTTGTCCTTTTATTCCAAGCTCCATGGATAAAGACCTAGGTTCAAGTTTACCTCTCCATATACTGACTCTGAAGCCTAAGACAAGACCTGTAACCCTTTTCGTTGGTAGAGAGAGGTCTGCACTGATTGCTCCCTACATCCATCAGATCCTAGGTCTGTTGTTGCTCAGTCATTTTTCAATCATATCCTACTCCTCATGACCTCATTCGGGGTTTTCTTGGGAAAGATACTGGAGTTTTGTCATTTCCTTCTCCAGCTCATTTTACAGATGAGGAAACTGAGGCAAACAGGGTGAAGTGACTTGCCCAGAGTCACACAGCTAGTGAGTGGCTGAGGTCAGATTTGAATTCACAAAGATGAGTCTTCATGACTCCAGACCCTAGGCTCTGTGCACTATGGAGTCACTTAGCTTTGGGCTCAAATACTGCCCCAGATCCTGACCAGCTGTGTATCTCTCTCTAGACTAATCATTTCACCTTCATTTCACCTTTCTAAAGGGCAGACAATTCCCTAAGACTGATTTATTAACAGAGTCCTATCTAGTTGAGATCTGCATTGGTGAAGGGACTTTCCCACACCAGGTGTTTCCCATGCTGAAGTAGGTCAGGAAGTTTTCCATACCCTCAGCACCTGGCCCTGGCCCTTGCATACCAGGCTCTTGAAAAATTCCTGTTGAACTGAACTAAACAGAAAAGCAAATGGTGATGGATGATTACTGACCCTTCCTAGGCTTAACATTAGCAAAGTGCTTTGCATATGTTATGTTCTTTCATACTTAAAGCAATCTTGTGATCTAGGCACCACATCATGATCCCCATTTAATAGGTGGGGAAACTGAGGCTTGGGAGCAGTTGACTAAAACTCCCCTGGTATCTGGCATCTTTCTGGGCATTGCAGACTGTGAGGAGTCAGAGGAAACACTCCTATTCACTCCAACCCCCCACCCCCACCCCACTACTGTGCTCAACAGCTGTGAGGAGGGGGCTGGGGACCGAGGTACAGTTGGCCTCCCAGTTGTCTTCTTGGTCAGCTGGTGTCACTGAGGAGAGCCCAGCTTCTGGACAACATCCTCTGGGGGAGCCACATTCCTAACCTCCATCCTGGCACCCCCCACCCCCCACCCCCCCCACCCCCCCCACCCCCCACCCCCCCCACCCCCGCCAGCTGTTGATTCAATCAAGGAGCCTTACTCTAAATAGACACCGTCCTCAGAGGCAAACAGTCCAAACTTCTACCCTTGAGACCTTAAGTAACTGACTTCATCTTCCCATTTCAAAAATGGGGGTAATGATACACAACCCCACCCGACCAGTCCAGGGAGTGGTTAAGGTAGATTTTTTTCAGCTATAGCTCACATTCTTGTAACTTTTCTAAGAGTCAGGCAATTCCCTAAGACTTATCTATTAAATGAGTCCTATCCAGTTGAGATCTGCACTGGTGAAGGGGACTTTCCCACACCAAGTGTTCCCAATGCTGAAGAAGGTCAGGAAGCCTTTCATACCCTCAGCACCTGGCTCTGGCCCTTGCATTGGTTGTCAATATTCCCAAGTATGAATAGCGCCTTTTAGGGTCATAGACCTAGATCTAAAAGACATTTCAGAGACCATCTAGTCCACGTCTCTCATTTTACAGATGAAGAAACTGAGTCTGAAGATCAAGTGACTGGCCTAAGGTCACCTAGACAGGGATGGGAGCTCTGTCCACTGCATTAATTTCATAGATTTCCACCTCCCCAATATGAAAGTAACTGTACTATTTATCAATAGCTGTTCCTTGAGAAAACACATAACGATCACATTTGGTTCCCATATGTTCTCAGGAACCTCTTATATCTGGATACCAGGGGTCCAAATTGGAACTGCTGCTAAATACATTATAAAGAAGCTTTTTTATTCACTCTAGTCTTAGGGAATAGGCACTACCCTTATCACTAGCCCCATTTTACAGATGAGTAAATTGCTACTGAAATGTAAGTGGGGATGATGAAACAGACTTCCCTGTCCTCAGTAGGGTGGAATCAGGAAGACTCATCTTTCTAGGTTCAAATCTGACCTCAGACTCTTACTAGCTATGTGACCCTGAACAAGTCACTTTACCCTGTTTGCCTCAGTTTCCTCATCTTTAAAGTGAGCTGGAGAAGGAAAAGGCAAACCACTCCAGTGTCTTTGCAAAGAAAACTCCAAATAGGGTCACAAAGAATCAGACACTACTGAAATGATTGAACAACAACCCCTTGATAGAGAGGTGGGGGGTGACAGGTGAAGAATGTTGCATACACTGTCAGACAAGTTCATCTAGTGGGTCAATTATGCTTAACTTTTTTTTTTTTTTGGTAACAAAGGAAGATTCCATGAGTGGATATTGAGAAATGACTGTGATTTTTAAAAAAGTATTAATAAAGCGCATTTTAAAGATAGAAATGTAGCTTGTTAGTTTTGTCAGGTGAATAACTTACTGTCTGTTCTTGGGAGTTAGCCAATGTCTGTTTTTTCCGTTTCGATTCCTTGGACTCCTTTTCTGTTTCCCGAACCAGTTGCCTGATGAAGCCCCCCGGAATTACAGAGAAAAGCGGAGGTGGAGAGGAGGGTGGGGGGCTTTTGTCTTCTTCCCTGATCTGTTTTTATAAAAAGAAAAGAGAGGCAAGATCTCAGTGGGTGATATAAGTGAGAGCCATCCCCCAAAAGAAGCAAGCCCACCATGGAGCCAGGGTGAAGGGCCAGGCAGTGGACATAAACAAGCAAGGTCATGTAGGAAAGGTTAGCACCACTGTCTCCAACGGGGTGGGAGTGTCTTCATGCATGACACATGACAATAGAAATCACTACTGGCCAAACTGATGGATGCCCTTCACCCTTTTCCTCACTCCTTTAGTAAATGTAAGTATGTTGTAATAAAGCCAGCAATGCATTTGGAGTCAGGAAAACATGGGTTTGAATCCCACCCTTGGAACCCGATAGACGTGTGACCCTGGGGAAGTCACAACCACTGAGCTTCAGTGTAAAATAGGGAAACTTCATATACCTATTTTAATTTTATTAAATGATAATAGAATATGATTTATTAAATATGTATTTAATTTAAATATTTGTCATAAATATTGTCTAAATAATGTAAGCATTCATTATAAATATTTATTGAATAATTTAAATGTCATAAATATTAATTACTTATTAAATAATTTAACCATTTCATTATAAATATTTATTGAATAATTTGAATGTCTATTATAAAAATTAAACATGTATTAACTAACTTAAATGTTTGTTATAAATATCAAATATTTATTAAATAATTTGAATGTTTATTATAAATATTAATCAATCATTAAACATTTGAATATTTGATATAAATGCCAATTACTAAATTAGTATTTGATATTTTATAATTATAAGCTGATTATTAAATAATTGTCTGATTTAAATAATAATAGAACCCATCTCATGGGATTATTGTGAGGACCATAGATTCAGAAATGAAAGGGAATTTAGAGGCTATCTAGTCCAACTCCCTCATTTTACAGAGGGGGAAACTGAGGGCCAGAGAGCTACATGCCTGCCTGATTTCACACAGGCAGTAAGAGGCAGAGCGAGGCTTCCTTCTCCACAGTTACCACTCTTTATGTACATCATTTCATTTGAGCTTGGAGAATGGAAAGCCTTTTACAGAAGAACTAAATTACACATTAGATAGAAATCTAATCCCTCCCTGGGTACATCACATATAAGAATGGATGTCATAGTTCTTTGGGTGCTGGAAAGTTCTATACCAGTAAAAGTTAGTTCTCCTAGTAGCACTCTGTCCTGCAGGATCCCTTCTTGGGTTCTTATCTAACAGAACATAGCATATTAGAGCTAGAAAAGACTGTCTGACCTCAGATCCTTCACTTTACAAGTGAGGAAACTGAGAACCAGGGAGATGTCTCTCCAGGGGTTATGCAGCTAGCCCCTGGCAGATTAGCTGGACTCAAATCTTCTGGGGCAGGATTTGAACCCGGGTCCTCAGGCTCCAGAACCGGTGCTTGCCTCTCCAGAGTGTGCTAGGCTAGTAATCAAGGGGGATTGAGAAGGCCCTAGAGAGAGGCCCCTGCAGGCAGTCTGCTATCCACAGCCCAGCAACCATAATGCTATGGAGCATGAATGAATTGTCTGTGGTAATAAGAAGTAGGAATAACTGAAATTAGGGCCATGGTAACTAAAAACCCATTGTTTTCATTAGTTTTTGGCATTTTAAAAAAATTTTTCCCTGACTCCCCACGATTGCCTTTCACCCCCACAAATACTGCTGCTGAGTGATGATGCGTCTGAGCAGGGAGGCAGCCTGTGCTAGATGGTAATGAGAGCACGGTAGGAGTCAGGAAGACTGGGTGCAAAGTCTGCTTCCAACACTGAGCTGAGTGACCCTGGGCAGCTCGCTTCATGTCTCTAAGCCTCAGTTTCTGCATCGGTAAATGCAGCTAAGGCTGAGCTGAGATCAAGGATTTGCCCAGGGGCACCCAGACAGCATGTGCCAGAAGCAGGTCTGGAACCCCAAACCACTGGATGCCAGGGCCAGCTCCCTGCCACACTGACCCACTCAGTTACTATTATTAGAACCATCAACATCTTTTCTGGACTCATCTCCTATTCCCTGCCCCTGCTCAACTCTACAGGCATTAGTAATGAGTAAGGAAAGGAGGGAGGGAAGCAGTCAGAGGGTGTAGAGCAGTCCTCTCTGACCCTCAGTCTGGATTATCTCCCCTCCCCCTCAGAGGATTGAAGGGGAAAAGCAAGAGAGCAGTGAGAAGGGGTAGGGGGAAGGCATTTTTCAATCATTGTGCGGTAGACATGTCCTGAGCCATCCCTGCACACAGAGGGGCAAAGACAAAAGGGCTCCGGGGCCCTGGGCCCAGCAGGACGGCAGCAGCAGCAGCTGGAGACATCCAAGAGCCAGGCAGTGACCATCAGGCAGGGCGACACTTTCCTTTTGCTCCCACAGGGCGAGGCGCGATGAAATGGCCATGGTGAAGCAGGCAGATGAGATGAGATGGGATGAGATGGGACTCCACACGGGACAACACAGAATGAGGCTTTATGGACACAGATGAGACATCGATCAGACTGTCCCTGGGACTAGACACACACTGAGGACACAATGAGAGGGAGAAAAGAGAGAGACGGCATTAATAATTAGGCAGAACACATCCCCATTTCACCCTGCTCTGCTGATGCCTCAGACCAAGACTAGAGAGGTCCTAGATCTAGAGAGATGGATGGAAGGATGGATGGGGGAAATGGGGTGGAGAGAGACAGAGACAGAGAGAGAGAGAGATTGA
>CM053587.1:341481726-341512127 GCA_028646515.1 Pseudochirops corinnae | reverse complement strand
ATATTATATTCTTAGATTAGATATATTACATTATTATAGATAATATTTTATATTATAGATAATATATCATATTCTTATATCAGATATGTTATATTCTTATATTAGATATATTCTTATATTAGATATATTATTATAGGTAATATTTTGTTATAGAGAATACATTATATTCTTATATCAGATATATTTTATTCTTATATTAGATATTGTATTCTCATATTATATACGATCAACATTATATTCTTATATTCTATATCCCATTTGACCATAGGTGGCAGGTGCTATAGGTTTTGTTATCTCTAACTTATAGATGAGGAGACTGGGCAGAAAGAAGTCAAGTGACTTGCCCAGGGTCATACACCTAGTACAAGTATCTGAGGCAGGATTTGAACCCAGGCCTTCTTGACTCACACCCACTCCACCAAGCTGTCTCCGCCCTACTATTTGCCTAAAACTACTAAGAGAAACAAATGCCATTCCTTCAGAATGGGACAATCCCACTCATTTTGGAAACGGCCTCGTTCCGCCAGTTGACTGACTGAAGGGAGACCTTTGTAGACACTGGGGAAGTCAATGAGTCAACTACCACTTCCTGGCACTGTACCTTAGTGCAAAAAAAAAAAAAAAAGGAAAATCATTCTTTGCCCTCTGGGAGATCACAGTCTAAGGAAGGAGACAACATTCAGAGAACCATGTCCCAGTTAGATAGAGGCAAGACAAGTTGGGGGTGATCTCAGAGGTTAGGAACGCGTGTGAAGGGGGGGTTGGGAAAGGTTTCTTGCAGAACTTGGGGTTTTAGCTTGACATGAAGCCAGGAAGGGGAGATGGTGGGGGGAAGAATTCCAAGCACAGGAACAGCCAGTGAAAACCATGGTATCAGGAGACGAGAGTTGTGTGTGAGGACCAGTCCCCAGCACATGGAAGGGAAATAAAGTGTAAGGAGACTGGAACCGTGGGAAGGGACCAGGTGGCTTTAAAAGCCCAACTGAAGAGTCTGTTTGTGATGACAGGGAGCCCCGGGAGTTTACTGAGTAGGGGAATAAAGTGATCAGACCTGAGCTTTAGAAAAATCCCTCTGGTGGCTGGATGGAGGATGGATTGTAGAGGGGAGAGACTTGAGACAGGCAGACCCCCAGCAGTGATGGCAATGGTCTGGACATGAGGGGCTGTCTGAGGGGGAGGGGGAGGGATGATTGTCCTAATCCCATCTCGAGCAGGGAACCTGATCTGCTTCATGACCTGCCTGAATGTGAAAGGCTGTCCCACTTCCTCAAAACGGGGCTGGCCAAAACGGGCCAGCCTCAGGATGGTGGGCTTTCTGTTTAGGTTCTCAGAGCTCAGTTGTGTTTGTGCATATGGGATAAAAGTGGACACACAGTGGATTTTAAGGGCGTGCTGGGGTGACACTGTGGTGATATCCTCAAGCCTCAGAACGTTACAGGGACTTGGTCAAATCTATGACTACTCACGAGAGACCAGCCTGAAAATCCACTAAGGAAAAAACGAATCATCAAAAAGAGCCCATGTGGTGACAGGAGGAATACAGGATTTGGCAGATTCAAAATCTGCTTCTGCTGCTTACCACCTGGGTGATCTGGGAGGGAGAGGAAGGGGAAGGAACATGCATTTATTTTATATGATATTACCATTATTATGCATTTCTATGTGCCAGGCATTACGCTAAGCTCATTAGAAATCTCTTATTTGATCCTCAAAATAACTCTGAGAAGTAGATACCATTTTTATCCCCATCTTATAGTTGGGGAAACTGAGGCAGGCAGATGTTAAGTGACTTGCCCAGGGTCACACAGCTACTAAGTGTCTGAGACAGGATTTGAACGATGAACAAATTGCTTAACGTTTCTGGCCCTCAGATTTGTTGGGTTTTTTTAATCAGTAAAAGGAAATTATTCAATTAGCTCAAGAATTTTTAACTTTTTTGGTGTCATGGACCTCTCTGACTGTCTAATACAACCCAAGAACCCCTTCTCTGAATTATGTTTATAATGGTAACAGCTAGCATTTGCAAAGCACCTTTTGCTGTTCGGTCATTTTTCCAGTTCTATCCAGCTCTCCATGACCCCATTTGGGGTTTTCTTGGCAAAGATACTGGAGTGGTTTGCTGTTTCCTTCTCCAGATCACTTTACAGATGAGGAAACTGAGGCAAACAGGGTAAAGTGACTTGCCCAGGGTCACACAGTACATGTCTGAGGCTGGATTTGAACTCATGAAGGTGAGTCTTCCTGACTCGAAGGCTGGTGCTCGGTGCGCTATGGTGTCACGTAGGGGCCCACATAGCGCCTTAAGGTCAGTAACATGTTTTACAAATGCTTTAAATCAGTGGTTCTCAACCTTCCTAATGCTGCGACCCTTTAATACTCTATCTGGGTATATCTGCATGTGGGCAGACCTGCCTGGAGACGGATAGAGGAGCGGTGTCTCGGTTCCTAAGACTATGGGAAATATGTGTTTTCCAATGCTCTTAGGAGATCCCTGTGACCCCTGTGAAAGGGTCGTTCGACCCCCAAAGGGGTCATGATGCACAGGTTGAGAACTGCTGCTAAATGCTTAATTTTTAAAAACTGCTAAGGCAGCTAGCTAGGGGTGGTCCAGGGGGTAAGTGGAAGACCCGAGTTCATATCCTGCATCACTAAGCTGCATGATCCCCAACTAAAAAGATGGGACTATTAATATAACAGGAGCATCTGCCTCCTAGGGTCGATGTGAGGATTGAATGAGTTGTGCTGAGCTCACAGAGGCAGGTGACTTCTTGAGAGGCTAACTGGTCAGCAGAGATGCCTATTGAATCCCAGCCCCAAGGGGGAAGGGGCTAGAGGGGGAAAGAGACAATTCTGGAGAGGAAAACACAAATGAATGACCACAGGCCCAAAGGCATGGCTGGGGAACCTGCGGCCCCGAGGCCACACATGGCCTTCTAGGTCTTGGGGCGCAGCCAGTTTCATTAAGGGCATTTGTTGTGTGAAATTTGGATTTGGTTGAAAGGGTCACATTTGTGTGTAGCCACATGTGTCCTCAAGGCTACAGGTTCCCTCCCCCCCCCACCCAAAGGAATGACTGTAAGGTCAGCCTTGAGTTCTGGTCTTGTGTGTATAATGTATTGGTCAGTGTGCCCCCAGGGAGGAGACATCAGAAGAGGTCTCTATTAAGTGTAACGTACACACAGGCACAAGGACACCCGTGACTGCTTGCCAAAAATTTCAAAGGCACCCACGTGCTAATAGTTCTGCTAGCCCCTGGCATTCCTGACCTTGGTGAGAGGCCTCCTTTGAGCCGTCTATGTTCCTCTCAGGTGAAGCCCCCAGAAGGTGAACAGCTCCCTGCAATGCCAAGAAAGCTGAGGGTCTGGACAGCAAGCTGGGTCTGCAGCATTTGCAAGGCAGCCCAAACCCTTTTCACTCGCTCAACTGAGTCAAAAATCCCAAAGGCCTAGAAGTGGAGACAAGAGAGAATCTCCTGGTTGGGGAGAAATGGGGGGAGGTTGGGACAGTGAGGGAGACTTCTGGCTGTGGAAGCTGGGACCTGGGTTCCAATCCTGAGTCTGCCATTTACAAGTTATGCCATCCTGAACAAGGCCTTGTTTCAATAAAACGAATGAGTTTACCTTCTGTGAATATTCTCTATGTATTTCATGTCTTTAGTTACTCAAAAGTCTGTCTCCTTCATTAGACTGTGAGCTCCTTGAGAGTAGGAGCTGTTTTTGCATTTTTCTGCACCTCAGCAGAGCCTAGCAAAGTAGCAAGCACTTACTAAATACCCTCCCTCCCCTAGATGATGTATCTCAAAGATCCCTTCCGGGATGAAGTATGTAATTTTATGATGTCTCTGCTAAAATTCTGGAAAGGCTGAGGTTGGGTTTGAGAAGTAGAGAAAAAGGTTTAGAAAGCAGGCAGGGCCCCCATATCAAACAGGCACAAAGACTGGCCCATTCCACATAATGCTGTGCCCATGAAAGCTTCAGGCTCTGTGTAGGCTTGAATGCCACCAATGCCTCCCCGGGCACTCCCTCAGCTGCCTTCTGCCACCTCCCTACACCGGGGATGCTCCTTGTTTTGCACAGGACTCCAGAGAGTTCTGGACAAGCACCCTTCTATCATCCCCATTCTAGAACAGACACACCAGCGAAGGATGCCCCAGCTCCTGTCTTTTGCAGAAGGTGCCTCACTCCTCAGTAACAGCTCAGCTGCCATGTCGCTTCTGCAATCCGGGGAGCTTTAATACACTCCAGAGAACTGCAGACAGTCTACGCTTGCCAATCGTGACTTCCTTCATGCCTGGAGCTCCAAGGAACAGCCGGTGCTGCTAGCAAATGAGAAAGAAAATACCCGCCTAGACGTCCTGCTGGGGAATTCTCATGCAAGTGTGTGCCTCTGCTCAGAGCTGTTTTGTTCTAGCAAACAAAATGCCTTTTTAAAATTTCCACTTAAAAAATAAAGTTGTTTATGTAAAAATAATCATAGCAACTCTAGCACGTGCCTTTGTGGTAGGAGGTGCAGATGGCTTAGTCCCCTCTCAAAATCAGCAAATAAGACCCAGGCGCCTAGCCTGTGTTTCCAAATTTCTGCGGGCATTTCTCATCATTGAGTGCCCAACCCTTGAGCCCGAATGCAGAGGTATCCTCTAAAACAGCAGTTCTCAACCTGTGGGTCGCGACCCCTTCGGGGGTTGAACGACCCTTTCACAGGGGTCGCCTAAGACCACGGAAAACACATTTCCGATGGTCTTAGGAACCAAGACGTCTCCAGGTGAGTCCGCCCACATGCAGATACGCCCACATACAAGTATTAAAGGGTCACAGCATTAAGAAGGTTGAGAACCACTGCTCTGAAAGTATGAAGCAAATAAAAAAAACTGGGTGGAATTGGAATCCAAAAACCTAAGAAAACAACAGATACTGGCCAGCAGACCTTTCCATCTTCCAAATCATCCTCTTCATTTCCGCCACAGCCCCTCACCATCAATATTCCAAACAATTCACATCCTAAGACATCTTGATCAAATCAAGGATTTTTTTTAATAGAAAGAAGAAAAAAAAAGCTAGACATCAAAACAGATGGACACCGACAGGTTCTTTTATTGGGGTTCTTTTTATATAAGCAATTGACCAACACAGAAAAGAATAACCAACTTAGTTTGCTCCAGAATAGCTCCCAAAGACAACAGTATTGACCAAGTGTGGCACGTTCTGAACAGTACTGACCGTTACCTTTAATGGGGAGCAGTTTCCAAGGAAGAGGTGACTTAAAACATGCACTGGTTACGTGGTATACCAAGAAATTAAAAAGCTTCATTAGCACAATAAATAGGAAAACAGGCACAGTACAGGAGAACAAACAAGACCATTTCCTGCGTCCGATGACACCTATTTACAAGAGTACTGGCCTTAGTGGGTTAACTCTCACACGCGGGAAATGACGTCCTTTTCTTTTTGTAAAGGATTCCGTAAATGATTCTGCTATGAATGTGAATATGCTCCTATACTTCTAAAATCTGCAGAGGAGAATGTGTAACTAAAGGATCTTTGAAGAAATTAGCAACCTGATTATTGGTGTGGTTTTTTTTTTTTCCATTTTTTCCTGGTTTTTATTCCTTTGAGCACACCATTCCAAAGGATCTATGAGACATTAGAAAGCTTGTGCATTTCAGTGATAACTCGCAGTGCATCCAAAGATGCATCGTGCCCTCCAAGTTAATGTCCCAAACTCATTTGATATGTCCATTCAAATTCAAGGCACATACCACCCCCAGTCTAATACCTAACTCTCATATAGAAATGCTATCCTGTTACAGATAAAGTCTGATCTCCTATTTGATATTTTTCATTGAGACCAGGCCAATTCTAATCATGGATGGGTATTCTGGCCTAAAAAAATTCAGCAGAAACAGCAGCAATAAGACAGATCCTGAAAGATCTTATATATAGAAAGTTTGGAGTCTCCACGGGTCAAAGGATTCCATAAAAATTCAACAGATTGAAGGAAAAAAAAATCTAGGTCACATGAGGAACAACCAAGTAGAAAATGAACTGGAAATGTGCTATATTACATCCTAACCAAATTGGAATTTGTCAACGAGTTTTTGGAAGAGGTAGATTAAAGCAGTATTTCACGGCAAACTCTTAAGGGAGACACCAAAAGGCATGTACATTTTATTGGCAAAAAGAATTAGGCTGTGTAATCTATTCCTCGGGAGTCAGATATCATGCTGCTGCAAAAAAACCGTACTCTCTTTAATACAAGCTGAATTTCTATCAATGGGTAAGCTGGACATGGTTTAAAGAAATTCATTTAACTCCATTTGTAAAAAGCCATTTCTTCTACCGGAAAAGAACTGCTATCTCTTTAAATATCAAACTCTACAGATTTTTAAAAGGCAGCAAGAATGATATGGAATGTTTCAGAAATTAAAGAAATGTGTGGATTTAATAAATAACATAAAATGCCTTTTTTTTGGTTAAAATAGAAATTTTATCTTATGCCTACATAACTTAGCAATCTTTACATTACCAAAATAAAGCTAAGTCAGTAACGATTAGTTTAAAAGAGGGGCATGATTTAATATTAAAAGTGGCCAGGGTTTTACTCTGAGTGCTTGATGTACATACTGGAATGTATTCAGCTGGAGAACTACAAACAAAACTTCCGAGTCCTTTCTGCTTTGAATGCACATTTGGAAAGGCTTTCTGCCTGCAGGACGGCACAGTGGCGGAAAGGAAAGGGGATCCTGCTCCTGCCCAGCTCAGCAACTGTCTCACCAGCTGTGAGAGCTTAGGAAGTCACTTTTCTCATCTGTCAAATGAGACAATGGATGTAAAAGCTATAATCGAAATATGAGCTCTTAGAGGAGAGAGGTCTTTGGATCAAGGCCCAGGAGGGACCTTAGAGGTAATTTCATCTGATCCACCCAATTTACAATGAGAAAACTGAGACCTCTGAAGGTACAATAAGTTTCCAGGATCACACAGCTAGTAATCAGTAGCAGAGCCAGGATTACAACTGAGGAAAAAACAGAAATGGGGAATATTCTATTAACATAAAAACATTATTTTTAAAAAACTGACATTTTGAAATTTTGAGGTTGACAAGTTGGCAGAGCAAATATGAATTCTTTATTTTAGCACAGATAAAAATTGTGTGTGTACGTGTGCATACCCTAGAAGGTACTAGATCATAATCACCGAGAATCTCCCTTGACTATCTTGCCTATAACTGCTATTAAAAAAAGACTGAAAGCTTTTGTCCTGGGGATGTTACAGGAAGAATTCACACTAGCACATTAGAAAAAAAATACTCAGATATAATGAAGCTGGCACATCCACCATAGTTTTTGCCCTAAAAATTTTGTCAGCTGTATTGGCACAACACGGTGGAAATCTGTAATTCAATTAACCTTAAACGCCTGGACTAGGCATACTTAAGGCCAACACTCAAATGCTTATGAATTTCAGTTTCTGCTTTGCTTGTCTATCTTTAGGTAATCTGACACAGACCTAAAAAAAGTGTATTTAAAAACTAGGTGATGAATAATAGACAGTGATATTCTCCAGCTGTGATTTCCAAGTTAGTTTAATAGCAATAATAATGTCAACACTGACTCGCTCTAAACATACACTAACAAATACAAGAGATCTTCCCTCTGCATCTTATTCAAGAAAAAGAAGGTCAGTTTCAAAGAATTCTACAGTTTTTTTTCCTGTGTGGGAGTACTCTGATGATACACTCCCGGACCTGACCAAATCTGAGACATCCAGCAGTACAGGCTACAGCTCTAAGCACTCATCCTCTCTCTCTTTATCTCTCTCTCTCTCTCTCCTTCTCTCTCTCTTTCCCTCTCTGTCTCCCTCTCTCCCTCTCTCTCTGTCTCTCCCTCCCTCACACACACACACACAGACCACAGAGTCCCACCAAACTCACAAGCTCACAGTCTAAAAGAACATTAGAACATGAACATTATCACTCACTTATAATATACTTTACAAAAAGTCAAAGGGAGAGAAAAACCCGTTATTTTCAAATATTTATTTTTGTGCTTTGATGAGTAAAGGGGGTTTATTTTACTTATAAATGAAGTCTCTTCCTTGCCCCCATTTCTACAAACCATGATTCCTCTCCTCACCCCCACCCCTAAGCTATTATAAGATAGTGGCAAAGCCTCCCTGGGAGCAACTGATTCGGTCCCACATGCAAGACTGGGATCGGAAAGAAAGGCCGTGGCTTTGTTACAGAGAGCAGCACAGAGAATACATAACACAGTTCCCTGAACATAACTGTGACTATACACAGATCATCACAAATGCAGGCACGGCTTATTTTAGACCCTGCACACAATAAGTTTTTATACAGATTTACACAGTGTCTTCATGAAAAAAGCTCAACTTGGAGACTGGTTTTCTTTCTACCTGGCACATAAAAATATTGACATACTAAGAAACAACCTATTATAAAGACAGGCAGGTCTGGCATAGCCAGCCTTTCAGAGGGGAATTAGTGGGAAGACATGCACACATACACACTGTGATTTCTTGGGTTGGCCCAGCCCCATTAACCATTGCAGCAGAAAGCTCAGTGATATGGAGGCCACATCGAGGCCAGAGCAGCAGCTGGGAGGTGGATAGTCTGGGCCATGAGGGCTGAGACGAGGGTTATATTTCAGCAAGATTTTGATAAGGAAGCGTGTTCATTTGGCAATCCCAGGAAATCCCATTTTCAGTGGGGCGTCAGTATTTCCACCCCAATGGAATGTTACACGTTACTTAAGGTGAAGGCCCAAACCCTCTGGCGGACAGTCACGCCCGTGGGCACAATTTCCAAACCTCGTCTAAGGCACATTTGACAGAGGCCCGGTTGGGCTCTCTCCAGCTGGGGTCAGCATATTTCAAACTGAAGCTGAAAGCTGCTAACCTGACCTGAACAGGAATAAAATTTTGATTTTTTTCCCCCTATACACAATATGTCTCAATCACTGAGACCTGAAGACCCGCATAGACATGGTCACCACAATGGACATCCATATTACACAATTTCTTTTTCGTCTCATGGTCTATTTCTGCAAACTCAGCTGAAAAACCATCACTGTACCAGCCGTATTCTAGCACAATAGATCCAGAGCTAGAAAGAACCTCAAAGGCCATCCAGTCCAACCCCCAGATCGCAAATGAAGAAACTGAGGCCCCCACAGGTGAGAAGTGGCTTGTCCAGGCTGAAAGGGGAGGAAGTGTCAGGGGTGGAATTGGAAGCCTAGGCTTCTGATTCCTAAGCCAGTGTTATTCTGGTGCACTGAATAAAATGTGGCCCTGGATATTATCGTATGAAATGAGTTAATAAGTGTTTAAAATCTTAAAAAAAGAAATTCTGGATCAATAAAATTTACATTAATAATAATGCAATGATAAAAAAAAAAAATCAAGTCCATAAATTATCACATATCAACTATGAAAAAAATCTAGATTTTTTTAGACATATTTAAATATTCCTTTGAATATCAAATAAAGAAGTACTTGGTCAAATATTTTTAAATGCTACAAATATATTCCTTACATTTTTGGGTTATCTTCACAGACAACTATGCTAAACCATTTGAATAAAAATCAAACACAAGGTGAAGAAAGGAAATATAATTTAGGAACTTAATCTGCATTGGGACAAAATTTTTTTTAATTATGGGCTCACTTACTGAACTTTATCCCTAAACATGTGAGAGGAGAGGGCAAGTGTCAAGTCTTCAACAGCTTCATCAGGAATCCCCTTAGGTAGAGAGGCAAACACGGCCAAGGAAAACAGATGCCTGCTCAGCACCCCAGCAGCAGGGGGCATCACAGCGCCAATCTTTCCTATTCTGATTCTGGAAACTTCCCATTCCAGATCAGCAACGGGATAACAAGAGAGGGGAGATTTGGGATAAAAATCTTGGCCAACGACTCACTTCCTGAACTAGGACAAACCCTTTCCTTCCCCTGGACCTCATTTTCCTTGTGCGTACAATGAGACACGGGCTTCCAACCATCTCAACAGGCTTAACATTCCACCAACAAGTATGTCCCATCTGATCTGCTGGCTTCTGCAGGGACACTGACCAGAGCAAGGGCCGCCTGGGGAGACTCCAGTGGCACCCTCACTTGTTCCTAATTCCTCTTGGTCATGTTTTTAGAACCTACGTGTGAATTTTGGAAGTCTCTTGAAATAAGACTCATCCCACCAAAGCCAAAGGCCTCTTTAGGCTACCTTTTAGTTCAGAATTTGAAGAATGAAGGTATCCTTGGGCATTGTCACTCCCTTTGAGGGGGCAGCATGATCCCCTAGCCAGCAGGAGAAGCTGCTTCTGTTCTGTAGATGCCCTGACTCTCTGTGCACAGCAAGACCGCTGGCGCCCCTGGATGGCTGAGGACCGGCCATAAGAGAACCCAGAGGAGTCTCTAAGTACAAGGTTGGCACTGAGGCAGGGTGGGGCTCAATGTCTTCCATGCCACTGTCTGTATTGCACAAAACTACTTGGGGACTGTATTATAATGAAGAGAGTTACATCTGTAGTTAACTTTGAGTCTCCATGAAAGTGTTTGGGAATATGCCTCTTAAAAAGTTGAGCATATTGCTCAAGATTCTGTCATCTGATGTAAACAGAGTTCTTCTAATAATGTAAGGATGTTTTCAGCAAACACTAAAATCTTTAAGACTGAGAACACAGGCTCCCAAGCTAGTGGCGGTGACAGCAGCGGGAAGAGGGGAAGGAGGATGGGGAGGGGGAAGGGGGAGGGGGAGGAAGAGGGGAAGATGGAGAAGAAGAGGGGAGGGAAGAGGACGAGGGGCATATTTCTCTGCAGCTGATTTACTGAAAGTTTCTTGGTGGCTCTTGAAGAAAGCCCTCCTGAGCCTCTACATCGTCACTGCATTAAAGGGAGTCCCTTCTACAGCTCACAAAGAGCTCAGAGATAAAAAGGAATGCCTGGCACCCCTGCAGATCTGGGGGACAGATGATAGGGAAGGCAGAGCAGAGGGCTGGGTTACCCAAACTGTTAGCTCTTTTCCACAGGCATGATGCTATTGCACACACAAAGGAGAAGTAACTTCCTAAACCATTTCTTGAGTCTGTTGGCACTTGGCACTTTGCTATGAAGAAACACAGTTCTGAGCATGGAGGGAGAGCTTGTTTTGTGCAGGAAAGGGGCACAAAAGGAGCATCTCAGAAAAGAAAGAAATAGGCCACAGGTAACCAGAAAAGCAGCTTCCTGAATTGGCCCAGCCCTCAGAGCTGTGCCACTGCTGACATGCTGGACAGAATGCTTTCACTTAGGATGTAGCAATGGCATTGTGCAGAGAATGTGGATGTGTGCACGTACATATGTGTGCATGGATGGATGTGTGCATAGATGGATGTGTGTGCATGGATGTGTGTATGCATTTTTAAAACCACTTGGGGCACTTACTTTTCATTATTTTAACATCTGTTAATAAAAACTGTGTCAAATTCTACAAAAGATGCAAACAGCAGTGTGCTTTCTTCTTCCTCACATGAAGTCATCTCATGCACACACATTTGGAGGGACCAGTTAGAAGAATCTGAATCACTGTGTTGGAAAGTTACTCATTTTTCAAATGCAGAAAAATCCAACTGTCAGAAGGACAGGTGAAGAATTACTTCGAAGAATGCGTACCAAAGCCCCTGTGGCTCTACCTCGGCATGTCCACTGGACCCTAATGGGTTCAAAGTTTTTTTAAAAGTGCAATTTGCCCTGAATTTGAAAAGAAATGCCTTCAAGTTCACTGTCTTTGTCAACCATCCCATAGATCCATTCCAAAACCACATAAATCGCTAACTGATACAACAGAATTCTAGATTCTGCTCCTCTAATCCCCCTTTCTTCAATGGTCATGGCAAAATCCACGAGTCCCAAGGACGACAGTGGCAGCTAGTATGTGTGAGTACAACAAACAAGTTGATGGAGCAAAATCTGAGCTTTTCATAAAGAATCTACAACTTTAGCCCAGGACAAAAATAAGACAGTATCTGAGAGCATCAGAGGATCACACAGTTGGTCACGTGTCACCAGGAGGATGGAGCACAGACAGATCGCACCGGCAGGGACAGATCTACTAGGGGAACATCAAAGGTAGGTCCCACGTTCCTTTAGAGAAGATCCGCAGAGAGGTTGGATACTGGATGTCAACATTTAAGGGCTAAGTAGTAACCACTTCAAGTTCTAGGTTCATTATAGACCAAAAAAAAAGTGTGTAGCAAAGAAAACAGAATCTTCCTTTCTTCAGTAGTTTAAAAGTATGGGCAATTCCCAACTCTGCCAGGGTGTAATGACGGGAGAGCACGAAGCTGACACCGCGGGCAAAGACTTTGTCCCCGCTAGTGAGAACTCCTCTGTTTCCTTCTCTGGTTCTCGCGGCCACCATCCAGGCCAGCCAATGAGCCTGTGCCCAAACTCCCAGCTCTGTGCCCTCTTCTTCCACGATGCCCAGAGTGGGGGTGGGAACACAGTACTTTGTGGCACTCACAGTCTCTCATAAGTGTCCCTTCACATTAAAGGCCGTTGCTGTTTCTGTGGCTGAGCGGAGGCTTCGAAAGTTCCACAACAGTTGGCCGAGGTTTGTTAAGGAACTTCGGAGCCCGCCGTAACAACCTCTGAGCCTCTGTAAAGGTTTCTACCAATTCTTTTTTCCATTGCACATACTCAGGGTCACTCTAAATGAGAAAGAAAATGTAGAAATGGTTATACATTTACCTACTTCATGAAAAGAGTTCTCAAAAAATCACTGATACATCATGAATGCTGGAACCTGAGAAACAGAAAGACCACTGAAGGTTTCTCCCTTTAGAATCCAACTGGAGACTCCACCCTAGACTCCTAGGAGCCTTCAGAGGGAGGTCAGCAAAAGTCTACAAAACAACATGGTACCCTCCTCCATGATGCGCAGTGGAAGCAGTAGGAAGTGCCACTTGAATAACTCTCAAAATGCACAATTTCTGCCAGTCTGGGAGCTCCCTCCACTCAAATGGACTCAACTAGTGAAGACGCCTGAGTTACTGCACCCACAAACTGTAAAGGACAGCGACCAGGCCTCTAGAAATGAGTATATCTCAAGTCTTGGGCAGGCTGGTAAGCAAAAGAAAGACGTCACCCACTGCTGGGCCCACAGTGAAAGCCGTACTAGCGGGGGGCAGATCTGCCAGGGGCCTCTGCACACACAGCTTCCAAGAATCCAAGAGCACAACTTCAGTCCTAGGAAACAGAAGATGAACTTGGGTTTCTTGGATTTGAACCCTGGTTCTGTCACTTACTACCTGTGAGTTTTTGGGCAAATCACTTACCCTTTCTGGCCTCTGCCTCCTCCCCTTCAAAATGAGAGGGTTGGACTCTGAGGGTTCCTTTGAGTCCTAAATCTTTGATCTATGATTGTTTCTGGCCCATAATGGGCTGAAATGTGGAGAGGAGGGAGAATCCTAGTTAGGACTATTATTTGTCAATCAGACCTCTCTCTCTCCAGGAGACTCACGAGCAAAATGTAGCCTTGAGGGTCCCACTAAGACAACTTCTTCAAAAACTTCTTGGAACCACAGGACAATACATCTCTGATCATTTTTAAGTGAGGCATAAAACAGGGTGCTGGATGCTTGCTAACAGTGCTGCCCTTGTCATGGGGAGTGTCACACACAGGGTTTGAAGAGAAGAGGGATTCTCTAGAGATGGTAAGGCCCTCGAGATGTCCTTGTTCCCAGAAGATGCTGTACTGACTGTGTCAAGCCCAAGGAAATCAAGTGCTTCCACAACAAGATTCCAGATTACTCAAAAGATGCTATTCTAGCAATCTATACACAGAAAAAATCAAATGCACAGAAAATGTCTACTGTCTAGACCAGGGCTGGGGAACCACAGGTGGCCTTCAAGGTCCTTGGGTGTGGCCTTTTGACTCCTTTTATGAAGGGGATTTGTCCTGTGAAGTCTGGATTCACTCAAAGGGCCACCCTTGAGGACTCAGAGGGCTATATGCGACCTCGAGGCTGCAGGTTCCCCACCCCTGGTCTAGACTATATGACTATCATTTGGATGGCCAGCCCGCTGAATTAGCACATCAGAAGTACAGCTTAGGAAAGGCACTGAAAATCTGGTGCAGAAATGAACAGGAAGAAAAAAGCAGGCTAGCCTGTCCCTGGGACACTGCCTGGTATTTACAAAGACCCCAAGCCACCCCGAGCACAAAGATTCATCGTTTTAAACATCACTTTCTCTTAATGATGTCACGTGGTCCTTGGAACACTGAGGTTTCCAAAGAATCAAAGCTGTAGGGGACCCGCAGGGGCCTAGACGGGAGCCCAGTGGGTCCAAGCAGGCCACTGTGTTTTTCTCACAATGACTCACGTGGAAGAGGCAGAATTTGGTAAGGTTAATGAGGAAATAAAAGCTACAGAATGAGTGGGTCAGATAAGCACTGAGATCAAGAGGAAACAGCTCAGAGGTTATGAGACAAAGTGGAATGCACAGAAGCCTAGAGAGAGGAAGGCACCAGCACAAAGGCGAGGTGTTATCTGTAAGCCGTATGGGAGACCATGGACCAAAATCACAGAGATGAAGGCTGCATGGGCAGGCTGCAGTCTATAGTGACAGGAAGAACTACCACACTGACCAGATCATGGACTCACTGAAAGAATGAAATCATATTGTTAAGGCCATTTTTCTTCTAGCTAGCTGGAGCATAAAACGTCTTATGGCAGCAGGACAATGATGATGGTTTCTTAAGTCATGCCCACAAAGCTATGGGAAGTACCACCAAGCCAGAAAACCACTGAGTCAGGATCGAGACCATGCATCCGAGGACTGGCCCAGCTAAAGGAGCGGGGGACCATCAGCATGCTGAACACAAGGTGATCAGCTCTGAAGCTGCAGCAACTCTGAAGGACTCTTTCTTAGAGACACAGAGCTGGCTTATTGGTCACAGTGCTTTGCACTGGGAGCTCCTTGGGAATAGGGACTGTCTTTCTTTGGTCTTTCTTTATATCTCCAAAACTTAGCACAAAAGAAGGGTCTAACAAATGCCTGTGAACCAGCTATTACCATCCCATTTTACAGATATGGAAACAGAGGCTCCTAAAAGTAAGGGAGTTGCCCAGGGTCACAAAGAGAAGCAGCATCTGAAGCTCGATTTGAACTCAGGTCCAGTGTTCTCTCGGCTGTGCTACAGAAGGAGGCCCCAGAGGAGGGCTGGGGCAGGGGCAGGACGGATGATCTCAGCTCCTCTGGGAGCCCTTTGTTTTTCATCCCACTCCTTTCCCAGCCAGGCCCTAGCACAGGCAGCGGCAGGAGCGCTGCATAAACACCAGGAGATCACGATGGCGCTTATCTACAAACACTCTGGAGCCCAACTCACCTCACACTGCAGGACCAGCTGCTTCCCTCCTTTAATCCTCAGCAAAATGCATTTTTTGTCTTTAATCTGAGTTTCTTCCACTGACACAATCTGTTCCATTGTCACCAGGTTTTGCTATAAAAAAAAAGGATCTTTAAAATTTCAAACTGTTAAAGTTAAACCTCAAAATGCATCCTGAAAATCTAGCTGGCTTAGAAAAAAAAGATAAAAGAAAACCACCAACTTTTGGCCTTTTTTTTTTTGTGCTAAAGGTAAAGAAAACAGCTACAAAGAAATATAAGCAAGAGGTCAAAATTGTATTAAATGCCACAGGGGAAAAAAGGCATTCTGGGCAATAGGGCCAAGTCGTCCCCACTGTAGAATGTGCATCTCCTCTGGACCATTCGCAGACCCTCCCCCGGTGCCCTATCTGCACTCTTACAAATGGATGCTATCAGCCCATGTGGAGGGACCCTTCCCTCCAAGGCTGCAGCTGAGGCCCCAGCTGACCTACAGGAGTGCAGGTGACTTGAACAAAGCTCATCAACGAGGCTCTAGTAAAGGAAGAGGCAGCTTGGAAGAATACAAAAGGATGCCGGCCTGAGCAGAGATGATGCCCCCAGGGACCCTCGCACACTGGGCATAGCGCTGCTGACTAGGCCGAATGCTACAGCTCCACGCTACCTCACCTATGTGTTTTGGAATAAATACTCCAGGAGTCCTAAACGAAAAACAACACCATCATAAGCTACCCAGGGCCTTCAGAAACGCAAGCCACTGAACCAAGTGGGCAACTGAATGCTTCTACTACGCCCGCTTGGAAATCCACTTGTGGCCAGATGCCTCAAAGGGCCTGCGTGGGGCCAGAGAGCCCGGCTAGGGGGTGGGGGGCAGGGGCAGGCTCGTGGGCTCAGATGGCTGAGGCTCCAACACAACCTTTGCTCCAGGCTGTCTGTGAGAATGCGTCAAGGGGCTCCATAGCTACAGGCCTCAGTTTCCTCTGCTGCCAAACCAGGAGGCTGGCCCAGAGGGCCCTGAAATCCTGCCTCTTCTACCCCACTTCATCCTCAGCAGCACACGTCTGCCCATGGCACCCTCTGCTCAAACTCTAGCAGCTCCGTGATCAAAAATCCTGTCTGGAAACAGGAAATCTATACAACCTGGTCCCACCCCGCCTCTCCCCCACCCTATCTTTCAAGCTTCTGATACTACCCCTCACACACAATACTCCATCTTGCCCCTTTGGGGCCTGGGCACTAGCAGCCCCCATGCTTGGACAGGTCCCACCTCGTGGAAGAGAGTGCCACCAACCCCACTACCTGCTAGTGTCTTCCTTCAGAGATTACCTGTTTATACTGACAGGCAAGAGTTTGCATGTTTTCATCCCCATTAGAATGTGAGCTCTGTAAGGGGAGAGATGCCACGTCTGTCCTTCTTAGTAAGTGAGCATGGACTAAAGGCTTGCTGGCTGATCCTGAGCCTGGGAAGGGGGGCTGCTTCCTCACCTGCCCTGTCACTCCACTTGGGGAGGCCCCCAGGATACACTCCTTCCCCAGTGATGTCAGTGACAGGCTCACTTTCTGTCCTCCCCAAATTCTAGCTTCTTCTTACTGGCCTTTCAACATACATGTTGATATTCCCTTAAACACTCTAACTGCCCAGTTCCTCAACTGACTTATTTCCATAGCAGCTCCAGCAGCCCACTTGAGCTATACACAAAGATGGTCATCCCCTGGATCTCACAGCAACTACAAATGAGCTCCTTCTGTGTTTGTGAACTCTGAAATGTCATCTGCTCAGTCTATACTAAGTCCACCCCACCCTCTGCCATGAAGGCCTCAGCTCTGCTCTCCATCCTCACCAGACCTCAGAGCCCTCTGCTTCCAAGGTCTTCCCAGGCTGTCAGCCTTGTACTTTCTGGCCCATACTCCCCTTCTGACCTTGACGGCTCCTCCGCCTCCCACACCACCACGTGCCTCTGCCACTCTCTCGTCCACCAGCCCTTCATGAAGGGGTGGCCCCTCTACCCGCACAGGTCATCCCATTCCGCACCATCTTTCTCTTCTTCCCCACTTTGTACTCTGCATCTGCTGCTCTGCCTAATCTCAACTCATCCCCATTTGGCTGATGGACCTCACCTCCCTCAGCCTCCTCTCCCCTCTCATGAGAGGACTGGCAGGATGAAGGACCAAAGCCTCCTAATGCCATCCATTACAGAGGGCAGAAACTGGACTCAGCTCACTCAACCTAGTGTCTGACCTGACTGGTTTTAGATCCATAGAGTAAGATGCCCAGAGGAAGGAGGAAGCGGGGATCTGGTTGTCCCATCCCCCCCCACTTTCCTGCCTCCCTCTGTGCATTGGCTCCCCTTTTAGAATGTAAGCTCCTTGAGGGCAGACTCTTTCTTGTTACTAATTGTAAGAGCCTGGCTCACAGCAGGCCCTTAATAAAGGTATTGGACTGGACTGAAACTTATCCAGCAAACTGCCTGCCCACATTAATCTTCAGTCTCTCCTTGTCTTCAGGCTACTCCCTCCTGCCTACAGACCCCTCCACATCTCCTCTTCAAAGCCCCTCATTTGATGCCTCCATCCCTAAGGGTCTCTCTATATCCTTCCTCCCTTTTGTGGTTCAACTGCCCAGAAGACACCTCTTAGCTGCCCAGCATCTTGGGGCCTCCCTCTCCTCGGTCTCTGCAGCCTCTGACCCTGTCTGGGACACTCTGTTCTCTCTAGGTTTTGCTCTCCCGGTTCTCACCGTCCCTGGCCAAGCTCACTTTCTCCTCCCGCTCGGCCATGCTGCTCACCATGTTTATCCTCCCAGGCTCTATCGGGCCTCCTCTTTCTGCACTATTTTGCATGGCGACCTCAGTTCCCATGGATTCATCTTTAGTCTGATGATTCTCAGATATAAGTTATTATTATTAAAAAGTCAATTCCAATTCACAAGCAACATGGAAAACCAGCCAGAGAGGTGGCCTCTGTCCTTATTTATCTAGCCCTGACCTCTCTCGCAAGCTCAGACTAATGTCCTACAGATAATCATATGCCTCAACATGCCTGAAACTGAACTCACCATCTTTGCCCCCGAAGCCTCCCCTGCCCCTAACTTCCCTATCATTGCTGAGGGCACCACCATCCTCCCAGACTGGCCCCCTACCCTGAGCTCACAAGCAAGGGGCCATCCTTGACCTCTTGCTCCTTTTCACTTCCCATAGCCAATCTGTTGATGGTCCCTCTGTAATGCCCCTTTTCTCCTGACACTGCCTCCACCCTGGTGCAGACCCTCATCACTCCTGCCTCACTCTCTCCCCACTGCAGTCCAGCCTCCAGTCAGCCGTCAGACTGACCTTCTGATCTGACCATGTTACCTTCCATATTCAATAATCTCCAGTAGCTCCCTATCACCTGCGGGATCCAATGGAAAATCTGAGCCAGCCCCTTCTTATAGCTTGTCCACCCCCACATAACCTGCAGTCCAGGAGATACTAGCCTCCTCGCTGCTCTCTCTCCTGGGTCACCCTCTACAAGAAGGCTCTCCCAGGCCCCCTCAATGCCTGCCCTCTGCCAATCATCTCCAACTTATGCTCTACGCAGCTTGGTGTTTGCATGCTGTCTCCCCAAACTGAACTGTGAGCATCTTGGGGACAGACAGCCACTGCATTTTTATCTGTTTTGTTTCCTTTGTTTTTTGGGGGGGGGGATCATGAGGGTTGACCTCTGTCTGGATCCCCAGCACTCAACACAGGGCCTGGCACATAGTAACTGGTGCTCCTGGACACTCTTCCCTCTCCCTGCTGTCAGCCTCTCCCAGCTGCAAAACGCCTCCTGCACTGCCACTAAAGTCGCCTCCTGCACAAAGCCTCCGCCTGGTCCCCAGTGGGCCCAGGAGACAGCCCCAAAGCCACTGCCGCCATCCTCAGCGGCTCCTCCTTGCTGCTCTCAGCCCACTGCTCCCCTTTACTCACTCTCTGGTCCTGGCGAGGCCCCTACACTTCCTCCAGTCTCCGTTTAAGGGCCCTCTGCCCCTCTCCAGGATGGAGAGGACAGCCACCCTCTTAAAATGTCCCTGAGTTTGTTTATACATCTCTGGGCAGGGCCAAGGGAACATGAGCTCCACAAGTTCTGCAGGGAGTGGGGCTTCTCATTCGCTGCTTTATATTCCCAGTGTCTAGCACAGGGCATTTGCATGTAGTAGGCACTCAATAAATGCTTGATGAGTTGGATTAAGTTAAAGCATTGGAAGAAATCTGGAATCATTGTGCAAATACAAATTATTATTACCATTATCATTATTAAAAAGTAAATTTCAATTCAAATGAGTACGGCTTCCTGGCCAGAGAGAGGGCCCGGCACCAAGAAGTCCCAGGCCTGGGGCCCATCTCGGCCCTGCTGGCTCTGAGACCCTGAGGCTGACCCATGCCCCTGTCCCCTCTCTCTAGGCCCAGGAGGTAACAGAGAAGGGACCCGACTGAATCGGTGGAGGAAGCTTCCTCACCCAAGGAGATCCCAAAGCAATGAATCACAGGCCCAGGTCTTGTCCCTGAATTCCAATTAAGTGTTTTGAAAAGTCCTTCAGGGAACACAAAAGTTAAGGACAAAAGTAAATACAAAATTACCTGCGTTCTATAGTCAAGAAAGCCAAATCACTCCTCGCTGGTTAAATAATTTGGATATGAAATGTTCCAAATATAGGACAAAAAGCCCCTGAACTAGGGAAGGCTCTGTACGGCAGGGGGTCAGCTCCCTCAGGAGCAGGCAAAGCATTCTTTTTAAAATCTCTGCACCTGAGCCCATCCCTGAGGGCCAGTGGCCCCTCATCACCATGTGTAATTTAGCTGCTGAAATGACATATAAAGACAAGTCCTGGTGTGAACAGGAGCCTGAGTCTCCTGAATTAAGATGCTTCTAGAATTGTGGAACACATACTGGTCCTTAAGCTCCAATCAATTCCCAAGGGCAGCTGGTCATTAAATGGTAAGCCATTCACCATCAGAAATGCGCACCTCACTCCCACGAAGTCACTAACAGTGGAGTGATTCAGCTGGACCACAAAAGAAATGTGACAGTATGAAATGACAACCACTCAGAGAGAACAGCCAACATCTGAATCAGGACTGAGGCAATGAAAAAGTATGCATTCATTTGTTCAAGAAAAACATGTTGTGAAGGCCCACAGTGCACCCCTCTCGCTCTCAATGTGTAACCCTGGAGTCTCCCCGGGATTTCCCGAGCTCCTTGAGGAAGCGGCAGTGTCTTCTTCCATCTCCTCTGGTCACCCCTCACGTCTAATACAGGTCTTTGGTATAGGTGCTCAATGAGTGCTGACTCACTGAAAAGGACAGCTTGGCTATTATTTTATTTCCAAAGAAGTTTTAAAAAACACTATTTGGGCATTAAACTTTGCTATTCACTCATACTTTGGTGCACACTTTCATTTCAGCACCCACGTACATGCAGCCTTCCAGCACACCACTAGTCCTGAAGTATACTCCATTAAAAAGTCCTTTGGGATTCATACCTACGTCACCATGATCTTTGACAAACAAGGGACTTACCCGTGATTCTCCCTCCCCCCTCCACTCAAGTCTGTTTGGAAAGAGGTAAAAATAACGACGTTGCCACTGCGTCAAAAATGGATTTCCCAGTTTCAACATGTATCCATGTAAAGTACAGTCTTTCCCTAAAGCGTAATCTGTGAAAACACAAGATAGAAGCAAATCAGAAAAGCTCTAGGGGAGAACGAAGCTTTGAGAGGTTATTCACAAAGAAAGACAGATTAGCACTTTTCTTAGAAAATTCCAATTCCACAAATTAAACTCACATTACAAGAGCTAAAGTGTTATATACCAAGCAATCGACAAGGATTCATGACATGCCTACTATGCGTCAGACATCACACAAGGTCCCAAGGACACAAAGAGGAACACCAAACACTTCCTGCCCTCAAGGAGCTTACATTCTGTCCGGAGAGACAATGGGCACCCCTGCAAGCACATATGGTTGTTGTTGAGTCATTTTTTTAGTCATGTCTGACTCTCTCTGACCCCATTTGGGTTTTTCTTGGCTATCTGACAGATGGGGAAACAGGGTGAGGCAAACAGGGTGAAGTGACTGGCCCAGGGTCACACAGCTAGGAAGTGTCTGGTGCTGGATTTGAACTCAGGAAGAGGAATCTTCCTGACTCCAGGCCTGGCACTCTACCCACTGAGCCACCGAGCTGCCCAGAAGCACATACAAAATAAATGAGTGCTGCCAAGTTATTAAACGTTGCTCACGATCCTGATGAAATTGTAAAGGAATTTCCCTTTCCAGGAAAAAAAAAAAATTTATTGAGAATTTTAAAACAAAACTTACTTCTCTTCTGTTTTCAACTAAACTCCTTGAGAAAGCTGCCCCCACCAGCTGCTTCCCTCTTCATCCACTCTCTTCTTGGCTTCCAGCCTCAGCATCCCCTGACCCTGCTCTTCTTTCCAGGGGCAGGCCTTCTCTCTGTCTTCAGCCCTCCTGACCTCACTGCCACCTTTGTTAGCGCTCCATCACTTCCTCTTCTTCCTGGATCCTTTCTGAATTTGGGGGCCCTGCTCTCTCCTCTCTGACCACTTTCCTCAGGCTCTTTTGCTGGATACTCATACACGTGCCCACTCATAGTGGATGGACCCAGGGCTGTCCCTTGGGCACTGTTCTTTCTTTCCTTTTATACTCTCATGTGGTGATCACCTCCATCCTGAAGACACTAGACTTAGTCTGTCCAGCCTGATATCACTAATGGCCCACTGAACATTTCAGAATGGGAGTCCCACTGGCATCTCAGACTCCAAACAAGGCCCTCCTCTGTCCCTTCAAACCCATTCCTCCGCAACTTCCCTGGACCTACTTTGGGTAGCACCATCCTGGCAAAGGGTGCTCCCGCAGCCAGTATATTCACTAAGTTGCTGAATCTTGTCATTTCCCTCTCTACCCATCTCTTGTCTGTTTCTCCCTTTTTCAGCCACAGCTCTAATGCCAGCCCTCACCACCTTCACCAAGCCCACTGCTTGCACTTCTCATCAGTCTCCCTGCCTCAGACTTCCCTGTTCAGTTCATCTTCCCCAAGCTGCCAAAGTGATCTTCCTAAAGAGTAGGTTTGGGCGCGGCTAGGTGGCACAGTGAATGGAGCACTGGCCCTGGAATCAAGAGGACCCGAGTTCAAATCCAGCCTCAAACACTTAATATTTACTATCCATGTGACCTTGGGCAAGTCACAACCCCAATTGTCTTGCCTTCCCCCCTCTGAACAGAAAAAAAAGAGTAGGTCTGACCATGTCTCCCCATTACCCTAGAACCAAATACAGTCCCCCTCTGTTTGCAACTAAGAGTTCTTCACAACGTGGCCCAAGATATCTGCCCATCCTCAGTGGACATTCACGTGTGGTCCAGCTGCCACCCCTTCCTTCTCCTGTGCCTTGGCCTCTGCACTGGCCAAGCCCCATTTCTGGAATAGTTTCCCAAGGTCACGTCCACCTCCATGGGCATGTGTATGAGTATCTGGCAAAAGAGTCTGAGGAAAGTGGTCAGAGAGGAGAGAGCAGGGCCCCCAAATTCAGAAAGGATCCAGAAAAGAAGCCAGAGGTTCTTTCAAAGCTGAGCCTAAGCACCACGTTCGGCAGGAGCCCTTCCTGGTCCACTCGCTTGCCAGCACCTTCCCCTCTCAGCCACCTTGCATCTTGTATAAGTTGTCTGCCCCATTCGAATGTAAGCTCCGTGATGTCAGGGCCTCTTTTTGCAGTGTGGAATCAGGGCTGGATAGAGAGCTAGTCCAGGTTCAAGTCTCACTTCTGACACAGCTTAGCTGTGTAACCCAGGGCAAGTCACAAGTCACCTGACGGTTTGTTCTAGGTCAAAGGTGTCGACTGCTGCCTGTGGGCCCTCCCTAGTGAGGCCTGAATCAGGGAAGATGTCGCTGGTGAAGAGCAAACAGTACAGGTAATAGGACTGTGTGGGCTTAAGTGAATAGGGCTCCAGTAGGGGCCCCAACTACTCTGGGCAGTTCTGAGACCACATTGACAGGGAAAAGGCCAATTAAGATGCCCAACTCTGTCCTTGGCAGAAGATTTCTCCCCTGGGAGCTTCACAGGCCTAGCCCCCAGCACGAGGCACACAGTAGGTGCTTCAACGCTAGTGGATTTGGGGATTGATTGGAAAGAAGAAATGATTTCCCAAATACTGTCACACGTTGACAAAAAAATTAGACCGTTTGTGAAGCCTCTTCAAAGGTGCATGATGGCCCGCAGTCCTGCTCCCACAGTTCTCTAACACTCACAGAGCAGCCAGGCTATTTCTCTGTTAGAAGAGCACGAGGAGAGAACACAAGACTTCGGGATAAAGGAGCCAGCAGGAAGTGCCCCACCCAGCATGCTGGGCACGCTCTGACACTAGCAGAGAGAGCTCCTCTCACTGCATCTCCAGGCACCGCTTCTCTCTGCCAGCCCCCACGTCTCCAGGCTGCCGTGCCAGAACCCAGACACGTTAACTGCCATGATCTGCCCCACCACAAAGGTCAAACAAAGGTATTGAGACATAATAAAATATTTAAGCGTCTTCTATCTGAACCAGAATGGTGGAATCTGGGAAGCACGAGTTCAAGTTCAGCCTCAGATCCCAGCTGGGTGACTTGTGCAAGTCATTTCACCTGTCTGCCTTGGTCTCCTCGATTATAAGATGGGGAGAGGATCAAATGAAATGATAGTTATAAAGCACTTGGCACAGCACCTGACAGACAGCAGGCACTTAATAAATGCTGGTCAAAATTTTAACATTATATAACCTTGGCACAATGTGGGTCATAGGCAACACCCTACAGAAAGGGGCTTCTTAAACTTCTTCCACTCTCTCCCCATTTTGGCAGGGTCTGGCGGTATTGAGGGCACACACAGTGCAAAATGCACATGCCGCGTGTTCAGGGAAGCTGTGAGATACAACACGGGCAAGCACCACCAGAAACATCACTGACTCATCACACGTCTGATTTTTAACTAATTTTTGGTCGCTGCACACTGAGAAACCTTTTCCTGTTGTCAATTTTTTTGTGCCCCAGTTTAAGAAGCGCTGCACGGAATCTGAGGTAAACATACATACCCTTAGCAATCAGGAAGGCAAAGGGCCTGCTGGAGGTGCCATGAGAGAGGGGATTCAGAGAAGGAAGAGAGACCAAGGCCATTCATGGAGGATGTGGCCGGGATGGGAAGGGGCCCACGCTGCATGCCAGCCATCAGGAAAGGGATATGTCCAAGATGTAGCTGGAGCATAAGTGACACATGGGGTGTGGGAAGCAGTGGGAGACAGGATGAACAAATTGTGATGGAGCCTATTTGCGGGGTGGGCCGGGCTCCGATGTCCAGCTAAGGAGGCTAGAGTTTATTGGGGAAGCAAACAGGGGCTACAAAAAAGTTTCTGAACCAAGGAGTGGACTGGCTGAAGCTGCATACTGAGGAATGCTCTAGGGATTCTATGCTTTGGGCTTGAGGAAGACTGGTGGCAGCACCAGGCATCAATTTATTCCTTTTGACTAAATGAGAAATAAAAAAGGTCTGAGAGCTAGGGGGTAGGAGCCCAAGATATTTCAGCAGAAGCTGCACTAATTTAGATGATTTCAAGGCACACAAAAATCTGAACCACAGGTACAAGAGACTTTGTGAATTCAGGAGATAAATTATGTCCC
Organism: Pseudochirops corinnae; assembly: GCA_028646515.1. NCBI lineage: Eukaryota > Metazoa > Chordata > Mammalia > Diprotodontia > Pseudocheiridae > Pseudochirops > Pseudochirops corinnae. Next base: position 341,487,068 of record CM053587.1, on the reverse strand, counting down.
AAGAAGCGTGGACGAGTTTACCTTCTTCGTGGCCGAGCTGCTTATTTTTGGCCCGTTTCCTGGCCTCGATCTTATCGGTATCTGTGTTCACGGCCTCGTAGACTGTCTCAGCCACCTCCTGCTGCCAGCGTTCAGATATTACCAGAGGGAAGTTCTTGTAGAGCTCCTGATCACAATCTAGCAGCTGATTGTAATACAAAACAAAGGGAGAACTGAGCAGCTCCATGACCTTTGAGGACCACGACTTATCCCAGAGCTCTAACAGTCACCCCTTGGACTCCCTCCCTCACAGTTTACCAGCACATGCTTGGGCCAACCTTTCCTGCAGAAAGCCCTGAGAGAACAAAGGGGAACAACTGAAAGTGCTCTTGTGGCTACAGTGAGATCTCCATCCATCAGAAGGTGGCATAGGCCAGAAACAGAAACTAACTGAAATTTGTCAAGAAAACATAAAGTATTGATCAAGAAAGCCCCACTCCAGGCTTCAGACTTGGCCCAGCGTCAGCTCTTACCAAGCTGGCATGAAAGAACCCTCGAACCTGGAGTGAGAAGGCCTGAAGGGGCCCTTACTTGCCCACACAAGCTGGGGTAGCCACCAGTCCTCTCTGGCCTCAGTTACCTGACTCTGCAAACTGAGAATCTGGGCTCAAGAAACTCAAGAAAAAGACTTCTTTAACTCCATGTGCTCTGGAGCAAGAACTCTGCCACATGAGACTCGTGCAGCCAGATCAGCAACCCTGAGGTCTTGGAACATCTGGTTTTAAACTTAGTGCTTAGAGCTTAAAAAATTGATTTTGATTTTATATAAGCAAAATTATCCATTTTAGATTTGCTAATAATACTCCTCATGTCTTGTTTGGTCCTAAATTCTTCCCTTCTACATAGATCTGACAGGCAAATTATTCCTTGCTCTCCTAATCTGCTTATGGCATCACCCTTTGCGTCTAAATCATGTCCCCATGTTGACCTTATCTTGGTATGTGGTGTGAGATGTTGGTCCATACCTAGTTTCTGCCGTGCTGTTTCCCAGCTTTCCCAGTAGTTTGTCAAATGATGAGTTTCTGTCCCAAAAGGTTGGATTTGGGGCTTCCTCAAACACGTGGTTATTTGCTACAATGTATCGCACCTAATCTGTCCCACTGACTGGCCTCCATTTTAGCCAGTCCCAGATTGTTTTGCCGTCACCTCTTCACAGCCAGGCCACCCCCCTTCACTTTCTTTCATTCATTCCCTTGACATTTACCTTTTGTTCTTCTAGGTGAACCTTACTGCTTTTTTCTAGCTCTATAAAATGATTTTTTTGGTATCTGGAACAAGAGCTAAAAGTTTTGAGCTGACTTCAGTTAACCAGGAAATTGAATCCAACAGAAAACCCAACCCCAAACACTAAGACTCAGATTGGCCGGTTAAATCAGGAAATCGTCCCCATGAGTCTGAGAGGTGAAGCCTATGCCAAGCTCTTCTCTATCTCACAGTTCTCCACACTGGAAATATGCACGACTTTCTCACAGTGGTCATGTGTCCTGCTGAAGCGTGCTGGAAGCCCTCCATGCTGCCATCCAGGGTTCAGTGAGCTGTGTCCAAAGGCATTCGTTACTTGGTGGCTGCCTCTCCTAATTCAGTCAGACTGGGCACACCAAGGCCCCAAGGCAGCTGACAGCTTGAGAAGGTAGCCACTTGCTAATAATGAGAGTGGTCACAGAGTGGAAGGGGCTGCCTCCAGAGGCTGTAGAGACATCTGATCTCACTGGAAGTTGTCAGGCAGAGGCAGAGGAGGACTTTGGGGGCACATTACAGGGGGATTCCTAGTCATGCAGAGACTGCCCTGAGATCTCTTCAGTCTCAGAGGTTTGAAGAACAGCGACCCCTCCCCTGAAAAGAGACCACTGCCCTGCTGTGTCCTGCCCTATCCAATTTGTAGTTAAGCTTTTCAGGGCTTGTTAGGACCTGTCAGAGCTTGCACTTCATTGGCTTATGCTTCAGGAATCAAAGTCAGCTCCACAGAATGCGCGGTCTCACAGAAGAGCTTTCAATTTTGATGTGTAGAGTCAGCAATATTTCTCCTCTGGCAATGGACAGGCCCTGGGATTTCCCTGACACAAAGAACTCCTGATGGGAAAACTCCCTCTCCCCATCACTGCAAACCCCACTTCTCTCTAAGAGGCGTGGGAGGCATCAGAAGCTGAACTTGAACCCAGGTCTTTCTGGGCTCCAAGACCAGCTCTCTCCACCCACTCTGCTGTCCTGCCTCTTGCTCCAAACTCTTCTTTTGCTATCTAACACTGTCTTGCGTTTTGAACAAAAAGAGAAATTCGAAGAATATGAAAAATATTTGAGCTACAAGGACACAAAATTCTATTAAAAACATTAAAAATCTAGTATTGACAAGGCACTGGGGCTATAAGATGAACATCGGGCAGCTCCCGTGCTGAAGAAGCTCACACACCCTGACACAGCATGGAGGAGGGGGAGGGTGCTCAGGGTCAGGGAGCTCTGAGCCCAGATCCCACATCAGACTCCTGGCAGTGAAGCAGCCCCAGGAAAGGCCCTTCATCTCAGCCTCAGTTTCCTCATCCATAAGATGAAGGTCTGCATGCAGTGAGGCCCCTCAGCTCTGACCCTGAGATCCTACTGACAAGCCACAGTCTACGTGGAGAAGTATAAGAAAAGTAAGGAACTGATGGGGGCAAAAGACACGGAAAACACTTCAGACTCTGTGGAGGAAGAGATGTTGGTCCTCAGTCTCTAGGCTGGGGAAGAAGATGGCAAAGGGAGACTGAAGTTTAGGAGAGAAACTGGGACTATATCTGTCACTGTCTCAGATCCGGAAGGAACCTCGGGTCCATCTCACCCAAAGGACATCTCCCAAGCATCCCCTGTACAATGCTGCCAGCCAGGGGCCCTTCAGTCTGCTCCTGAAGACTCTTAGTGAGGGGATGAATTCCCGCTCGACTCAGGGGAAGCCTCCATGACCAGGGAGGGCTTTCTCCTTTCCCCAAACGTGTCTCTGTGTGACTCCCATTTCTCACTGTGTGACCTCCTCACTCCCTAATTCTAGCCTCTGGGGCCAGGATTAGTCTACTCTGTCTCCCAGGTCACAGTCCTTTAAAAACCTGCAGGCCCCATCCTTGAGGCCCCATCACTAACCCCTTCCCCCCATGCTCACAGCCCATTCCCTTCAGCCAGCCCTCATTTAGCCTGAGGTCAAGGCCTCTACCCTGGAAGGTCTCAGGCAGGCTTTTAAATGTAGAACACAGTCTCTAGATTTGTTCTGACTCAGACAGAGGGACAATGGTCTCCCTTGGATCCACACACCAAGCCGTTCTGGATTCAGCCCAAGGTCACTTCCATTTTCTCGGGTCAGTTTCATGCTGACTCAGACTTTTTCAGCCAAACTGCCATCCAGCCACGTCTTCCCCATTCTGTACTTAACCAAGCTCATGCCTTGAGCACAAGCAAAAAACTCTGCATGGATGGCTATTAAATCTCACCAGACTGGATTTTCATTTCAGTGAGCATTTACTGAGCACCCACTAGATGCTCAGCAATGTTCTAGGCAAAGGAGATACAAAGACAAAACCTTCTCTGCCCTCAAGAGTCTGGGGGAGGGGGGTGCAGACAAAATCACTACAAGAGAAGTAAAATACAAAGGCTGCAGAAAATAAACCGAAAGTAATTTCAGGGAAGAAGGGGCCCCAGCACTTGGGGAGCCCAGAGAGGGCCCTCGAGCCTGCGGAGGGGCAGGGGAACAGCCTGTATGGAGGCATAAGGAAGGGAGATGGATCAGAATACAGGGAAGGACAAAGGAGTCCCTCTGGCTCCAGGGAGAGGCTGGGCCTTCACTGAATCCTGACGAGATCTTCTGGAATCTGGCCTCTCTCCTACGGGCACCGTGTAAACCACCTTCCCAGCTTTGTGCCAGCTGCAACTTTAGTAAGTATGCAAGCTACACTTTTCTCCAAAAAGCCTGTTAAACAGCAGGGGGTGAGAATTTATGGCAAACTTGACACACAAAGGGCGGTTAAATAAAGGGTATCCCTCTAGTGGTTCCAGCAAAAAAAGGGACGACTGTCTGTCTAAACCTGACCTCCCTGCAAAACCTGCTCAGTCAGAGAGCGACCCCCGCCTGAAGCTACCTTAACTCCCCATGGTAAGAGTTCAGGTGCCCAATGACCAGTCATGGGGCACTGAACAGCTGCCTACAGAGGCTGCACAACTGAGGGCAAATCTAAATGGATTTCGGAGGAATGAGATCTCCCTGACTTCCAATGAGCCTGGGATCCTGCCAGCATCACTGGCTGCCGCTCAGTGGGAAATGCCCTATTTGATCATCTAGCAATAAATTTCTTTTTGCTACCACATAGTGGTTCTTGTTGTTCTGGTGTTCAAACAATTCAAACTCAGGCTCTCTGCAGTCAACAAAGCCCTACCTGGGGTACCCCTGGAGACCCCCCTCCAACTGACATAGAATCATTAAGGACAACTGAGGGGGAGGGGTCAGGGATCCATATTTACTACAGAAAGAAGCTGAGAAGTTCTGTCGGAGGCTTTGTTAAAATGTGGATCTGTATACAGAGCTGTGCATTTTTAAAAACCTCCCCTATGCACATATTATACTCAGGGACAACCTCCAAAGAGAAGCCTCCTTACTATCCTGGCACTGCCACTTCTCAAAGGCTGTCCCAGAAGACCTTGAGTTCAGGAAGATTCTGCCAAAATGCCATGGTGTGGGCACACTGCCGGCAGCAGGAGCTACCAGATCCAGAGGAATGACTCCTCTCCAGGTGGCTGGGCATGACAACCCACAAAACAAAAAAGATGGCGAAGTAGCCCTCAGTCCTATGTGAGATCCTGCACTTCCATTGAGATGGAAAAGAAAAGAGAGAGAGCAAGAAGAATGATTCAACTTTTAAAACTATCTGTAACCACCCACCCATTTTCACTGTTTATATTCTAAAGATCAGGACTCACCTGAATTCATGCTATAAATGAAATCAGAAAAATACAACTCTGAAAGCCTTAAGAACTCTGACCAGCTAGGATTCCAGAAGAATGAGGCTAAAGCAAGCTATCTCACCTCTGACACAAAGGTGCTGGACTTGATCACAATGAAGGAGACCTGCAGTGTGGGACATGGGTCATGTGGGAACTTACTTTACCTAACTGTGCATAACTGGTACGGGGATTTGTTTTCCTTTCTTTTTAAATGGGTGGAGGGGATAGATGGAGAGATGGGAAGAAAGGAAAATGAATGCTTGCTAAGTGAAAAAAACTAAAAATCAAAACAGGAGACATAAGGTCGTCAGGGCTAAATGGAAGGACGGGGGGGGGGGGGGGGGGGG
>CM053587.1:341416593-341481226 GCA_028646515.1 Pseudochirops corinnae | reverse complement strand
GTGCTGATAGTTCCTCGTAGCCGAGCTGACTTTAGTGGGAAGTATCTGTGTGCGTTTTTGAAGTTCTAGGTTGGTCCAGAGTCCTATTCCATGGGTATTTGGGGGTGGCTATGTGAGAGCTGCGATATATTGCTGCTGCTACGCCCAGGATCCTCCAAATTAATCATGATCTGTGACTTTGATACTGAAGTGAACACAAGAAGGAATAGCAACCGACATGTTGGACAATATGTGAAGAAGGGAAAGCAGCCCAAGGCTTGGAGATGACTCCGAAATCTCTCTCTTGAATATCGGAGCATCAGAGAACCAAAGACTTAGAGCTGGACGTTCAGAACCCATATTTTACAAATGAGGAAACTGAGGCTAGAGAGGTTCAGAGACTTGCTCTGAGTCATCAGCATTTCTTCAAGAAGAGAGTCAGAGTGGAAAGGACACTGATGGATACAAAGGCCCTACGTTTAATCCTGGACAAGTGCCTGTATCCTCACAAGGAAAAGGAAAGAGCTGGACTATATGACCTCTATCATCCCTTCCAGAGCAAAACCTCCAGTCCTGTGATCACAATGAATGAAACATCTGATAGGAAATTACTGGCGTGAATCAGATACCTTGTCGGTCAATCAGTCAGTCAATAAACCTGTATTAAACATTTATTACAAACCAGGCTCTGTGCTAAGTACTGGAATGATGAAAAGAGAGGCAAAGGCAAGTCCCCGTGTAGGCCCTCCTGACTCCAGGGCTGGTGCTCTGTGCCAGCTAGCTGCCCCAAGTCCCCACATAAGTAACTGAAATTTAATTAGAGCAAATATCAAGAAGCTTCACCACATTAAAATAAGAAAGCTTTAAGAGACAGCTAACTTAGAGTAGCTCCAACAAGACCTATTCAAACAGGTTAATGATTTTAATAAATGGAAATAGATAACAGGAAAGATATTGGTTCAAATTATTCCCATTTTAAAAGACATTTGACTATTGTAAATCAATCACAAGAATGAAGAGCTCAAAAGAATCCACAATCTAGAATCTTTCTTGACCTGTAAACATTTTATTTCCTTGCTATGTAGAGACACACAGCCATGACCAACATGGGTTTAGAATATAAATCCTTTAAAAAATATTATAGAGAAGAATGAAGGAAGATTCCAAGTAAGCACCTCACAAAATATTGAAGAGCAACAGAGTGGACAACAAGTCTACAGAAAGCTTGGAATGAGACTCAACTAAGCCAGATTATGCCAAGAGTATTTGCAGATGAAACCGGAAGATAGCAAAGAGATGAAATCCAATCTGCCAACATTTTTTGGTAACTATAATTTATTTTAATAAACAAGAATGGAATCATTACTGGTTGGACTGTTAACACCTCAGTTCCTGATATGCTATAATGAGAAGGTGAAAGGAGCATTTATAAAACTTGAGTTGGTAAGAACAGTTGGACCAGATCAAGTTAATATAGACAAAAGCTGTGCCCCTAGAAATGACTCAATTTTGAGAGGATTAAAGGCTAAATTGAAAAGATATTCTGAAATAGGGGGGGAAATCAGCTCCCTAGTAAATAAATTATATTATTTTAAAATAAAGGTGACAGAGGAGACATCAATAATTACTGACCCCTATTCTGGCCTTCTCTGCACAGTTATGAAGTACTCTTTCATTTCAATGAAATATTGATGCCAATGATCAACACACACACACACACACACACACACACACACACACACACACCCTCTCAATAGTATCCTTGATGAAAGCAGGAAATGGGCTGGCCTCTCCTAATTATTTCCTATAGCAGGCCACATTTTTAGTCACACAAGAGACTGAAAAATGCACAGAATACAAGATCAGATCATTCACTGTTTGCTGCTAACAAAAAAAGGCAAAACATTATGGCAAAATAGAGATTTAAAGACTCCACCAAACAAAAACAATTCTCTTGGACAGATAGCACCACACATAGGACCCTGACAGCTCTCTGATTAACAATCTCAACAGAAGAGGCTTTACTGGAAGAGATGAGCAAGAACAGGACAAGTTGAAAAGACACCGGCAGGTAGGGACCCATAAGCCACATCAATGAGACCAAGGAGCTGTCCAAGTGCTGAACTACAATCTTCTCAAGAATTTCAGGTGCTCTGAATACAATGCTGAGATACCAGATTGAAGTAGGACACTTTTCCTAACAAAGGGTTTAGAAATTAAGAGATTGTCAGTAATCTTAGAGAAAGTAACTCCCATTCTGTAGTGAAGCTGGAAGCCACATTTCAAAGTGAAAGCAAAAAGTATGGATAGTCCTTCCTAAGAATTTGGCTAAGAAAGGGAGGTGAGAGGATGACAACCTGACCACATAGTGGAGTCAAGTGATTTTCTTTAAAACGATGGAGGAGATCCAGGTTATGTTTATAGAAAGGAGCTGGTAAATAATTAGGGATTTAACATTAAGAAAAAGAGAGGGGGAAGATGATCAAAGGGACAGGGTCCCAGGGATACAGAGAGGGAGTGGGATCCAAGGTATAAACAGACAGAGAGAAAGAGCCAGAAGGACACCTCAACAGACAGGAGCAACAGGATAAGGGATAACATGGAGGTATTTTTAAGATGTAGAATAGGAGAAAAGAAACAGCTCACAATGGTTGGTCAATATTTTCTAAGTAAATTATTAGGAAGCAAGGTCTTTCACTGATAGGGAAGTAGTGGGACTGGTAAAGAAGTATTAGGGAGAGATGAAGAAGTATAGAACAGCTCCTGGCTGAGTGAGATACAGATGAGATTGGGAGGGGAGGGGATTGCTTCTCGGCAGTGAGAGCAGAGTTGAGATCAGATAACGTAAAGTTGAAGGGAGCACCAGGAGTGAGGCCTCTTCCAGAGACACACATTCTGGAGACACACAACTAGAAGGCTAAATTCCTTCCAACTCGAAATCCTCTATGGCAAACTATTGATGCCCACTCACTTGCTGGCACACTCAGTCTCCATCACGTATATATGATGATCCTTTACTATTCTGTTACAGTTTTCTAGTCTCAGGTTTCCTCCAGGACAGTACTCAGCTTTTGGCCTCAGTTCCCTTCTCACCTTCACACACATGTAGGGTCATTACTGGCCCCTGATAATCTCTGACATTTTGACCTTCCCTGTACAAATGTACCTTTCAAAAGAAAAATCTTGCAAATCTAATGGTACTGGTCAGGAAAATCCTTAATTCTGAATAGTAAGGAAGTGAGGCTGATTATGTAGGAGGGGACAGATGGAGCCAGTAAACATGAAGAGGAGAACACGGTGGCAGATGACCATTTTTTGGTATTAAGTGACAAAATTTTACCAAGAAATGCTAACAAGCATCATTTTTTCTTATGATTCAGTATCTGAAATGTCTTTGACTCTACTTAAAAATAATAATATGAAAGTATCAAAGATTCAGAAGAATATATTAAAAGTAGTGATTACTTAACTGGTGATTGACAACCCAAAAATGATTCAGAGCAATTCACTATGTACTTAATCTTAACTGAGCCTGAGAAAACTGAAGAGCAAAGAATTCTGATAACTGAGAGCTTCCCCATAACAAATTAGGTCCCACATTTGCAGGGATTTTATTGTGTTGTGAATAGTTGAGGTTTTATTTCAAACAACTATAATTCAAATTAAGAGTAATCAGACCATTCTGAATTTCATGAAAACTAAGAATAAATTAAGGAATAAGAATATCCACTCTTAGAATTATTTCTCAATTCTAGGCAAACACTTCCTCAGAGATACTGGTAATGATGGTAAGACATATTCCACTGGAATTTAAGACAGCAACAACAAACGCAGTTCATTTCCTACCAAGAGCAAGAGTTAAGTCGCATGAGTGAGTACCTTAATGCCTTTGGTGTCTTCTTCATCAAACGAGCCAATATCAAAAGCATCTGCGGCGTTCACCTCGCCCCGAGGAGGGATCAGCGGAGGAGGATACTGGGAAATTCAGAGCAGGCGAGACAATGAGCAAGCTGTACTTTCTGTTACGTGCATTTTTGGGGGTAGAGAATGAGGTGGGGGGACATCACATCAAGGGTTTCCAAGTGGCAACAGAAAGGAACACTTTTCAGGACAAATCATGTAGTGCATTTTTTCTTATACTTGTTTATTCTCATCACAACAAAAAGAACCTCACTTTTCAGAAAAGCGAAAAAAAATTTTTAATGAATTTATTTTCAAAGTTCTAATTAAAAAAAAATACTGGGTCCCTAAGATTGCAGATCCTAACAAAACAAAATTTTATCTTCAGAACCGTATTTGTTCCAGCACTGCAAAGAGAAGACAATGCAATTGCTCCACAAGCCAGAAAGCCTGAATGTCACCTAATTTGGAAGCCTCCATTACAAGGAGTTCAACAGAGTCATTAAGCATGGAAACTCCTTTTAACTCAATTCTAAGTAGATTACATTTTGAACAACTGTGCTTCCAAGATCACCCTCTCAAGGCCATTATGGAAGAGTGACAACAAGCACCAGGACTGCAGAAGATCTGAGTCCAAGTCCTGGGTTTCAACATGACTAGCTATGGATGCATGGGAGCACTTAACCTCTCTGGGCCTCAGTTTCTCAATTCCCTTGTCTGTAGAATAAGCACAAGGCTATCGTTCCCTACGTACTGTCACCTGACTGTTGTGAGGAAAGCACTTTATAAACCTCACAGCACCATGTGGATGCCAACATTATTATCAGAATGTTATAAACTTCTGCAGAGACGTCTGTCATTTGAAAAAATGGGCACTTCCCAAAATTATAACTCTCGTGATTTCTCAGGGTTCATTCCAGCACTAATGAAGTGATGATTAACATTAATGAATCCCACAAACTGCAAGGATCAACATGATTGACATGAAAAATGGTTTCAGGTCCCAGTATTACACAGTATTGTGCTGGGTAAAAGATAAAAGTCAATTCTAAAAGATACAATATTATTCTACATGGACTGAAATAGCTACACACACACGCACACAGAGACACACATGTTCATATACACACACGCACACAATCTTTCTCTCAACATCCTAAAAGGGGTTTCAGTTTGAATTCTATAGCTATTTTAGGCCAAAACTGGCTTTCCCAGATTCAGTTCTCTTCCCTAAATCACCATCTGATACACATGATTAGAAAATATAATTACAAAATGTAAGAGAAAATATTTTACTAAAAAATGTTGGGGGGCGAGGGTGTTGGCCTATTTTTCAATAAAATTTACATTGGATTGCCCTCTGCCCTCTTCCTAGTCAATGGGATCCCAGTCCCTGGCGTGTGGAGAGTAATTCAAGAATGTGAAGGAAAGCAAACTGGAGGAATGGAAAAAGACAGAGACGAGAGGCCCAGAAACACTTAAGTGGAGGGCAGAGGGCTGAGGTGCCTTCCAATCTCCATCAGGCCACGATGTCATATCCAGGGTCACCGCGAGAGAAAGCAGTAACAGGACAGGGTCTTATGCAAGGTTGGCTACCTTCTGCAAGTAGACATGCTGCCAGTCGACTCCTCTGAAAAATATGTGGCTTTTTACTTCCTCTGCACTAGAGAAAAAATAAATAGTATGAATGGTAACAACCATGCCTGTCAGAATGAAATAGGCAGAACCAAAACCACGTCGACAACGACCAGGACGAACGTAAACAGAGACAGTCCCCAACCCTGCAGTGGCCTTTCCTCCTCTCCACAGACAGCGGGGGGGAGCCCTCTATCAGGGGTTGTGGTTCCTTATTGTTGCTGAGGTTGTCACTGGCATAAGGGAAGGTTGGGGGGCTGGGGAGATGACTTCCAGAAAAGACTGAAATGTAAAACAAAGTCATTAGGAACGTATTTTAGCTGCTTCCTAAACAGCTGACCACACTAGGAACACGGGGAAGTAGGAAGCTGCTGGGCCCGTCCCAGGGCAGAGGAATGGGCTGCCCCACTCAGCACCTCAGCCCCTGAGCTGCAGAGAGGCTGCGAGAGCCCCTGGACGCTTGTGAAAGGCTCTGCAGTGATAACAAAGTGGGGGCTGACAAGGAGAGTGAGAATGAGGTTCACTCACGAGTCCCTTTGCCCCTCGTGCTATTGGTAGGAGTCCCCCGTGGGCTGCATAGCCCAGCGATCAAGGCCAGGGGTCATCTGACAGGAGAACCTTGCAGCAGCAGGGAAGTGTCAGGTCCCAAGAGGGCCAGTGCCTCTGGGAGGCCTGAGCACATTTGGGTCTAGGCTCCGAATGGGTCAGGCTGAAGGCTCAGTTCCCAAGGTGCAATCATTTGGGATGGAGCCAGGGCCCTGCTTGTGTTAAGGGTGGGTCACAGCACTTGGTACAGGAAGCAATCCTCCCATTGCCTAATTTTATAAAAGCCTGGGCTCAGGGCTGGGACTGAGAGTTCAAGGTTCCCAGAGAGGAGCACAGGTCATGTTTAGGAGAGGGAAAGAGTAACTAGGAAGGCCTAAGGTCAGGCAGGGGTGAGGGCTGTGGCTTAACATGAGTAAGTGATTCCCAAAAGAACTCCCCAGAAAAAGGGGGCTGAGGGAAGGGCATCAGGCTCAAAGAAAGTCTTGATACAAAGATAAAAGTTGATAAAAAGCTGCCAATTCCATTAGGCCCAAAGAAGCCACTACAGGTGGCTGGCGAGGAGCAGCTGCTGGCTGAGAAGGTTCAGGCAGGAGGGAAGAGCAGAAAGTGTAGGTCCCTCTTGCCAACAATGGCGAGCATGCAGGTTGCCAGTGGTCAGTAAATAGCACATGACAACTCTGTGCCAGGTGCTATGGAAGACATGGCCTTTGCCCTTCTGGGGATGCCAGTGACCCCTGATCTCCCTGGGAAGAAGTGGAGACAAGGAGAAGATGCTGGGAGGAGCCCCTGGGATGGCCTGACTATGACATCAGGAATGCTGCCTCCCTTGGGCCAGTACAGATGCCCCTGAAGCCTCCTCAGTCACCCCTGGCCCACCCTCACAGTAGGCTTGGCTCCGGAGCTCCCATGTCTCCCTCCATTCTCTGCTCCTTGATTTGGGGCCCTCCTCTGCATCCAAGGCCAACCTCTACATGTGCCCTAGAGCCCAACCCTCCCCTCCTCTCCAACAGACTGCTCCCCCAAGGATCACCCACCTTCTCATCTTTAATCTCTTCCTCCCTCCGGGATCCTTCCTAACACTTACAAATGTGCCCAAGCCTCTCCCATTCTTTCAGGATGCCCCGACTCCTCTTCCCTTTTCTGGGTCACCATCCCCAACACTCCTCCCAACTGTCCATCCCCCCAGCCCGTGCTGCCTGGGGGACCTGTTTATACCTCTTCTTGGTAACCTTATCCACTCTTGGATTTAATTATCAACTATATGCAGACGACTCAGAGACCTCTGTGTGTCACCTGGTGCAGGGCTGGGAAACCTGCAGCTTTGAGGCCACAACTGTGGCCCTTCAACTGAATCCAAACTTCACAGAACAAATCCCCTTCATAAAAGGATTTGTTCTGTCAAACTTGGAATCACTCGAAAGGCCACACCTGAGGACCTAGAGGGCCACATGTGGCCTTGAGGCCGCAGGTTCCCCAGCCCCACCCTAGGTCCTCTTATCTGCAGGTTCACACCAACTAACCAATGGACATTTCAAAATGGAAGCCCTAGAGCCATCTCACCCCAAAGGTGAAGTCCTTTCACCTTCCCCAAAACTACCTCTGAGCTTCCCTACGGTGCCCTCAGGGCCACAGTCACTCAGATTTTCATTCTCCCTCTCTGTCTCTCTCTCCCCAGTGCTAGGCCCACAGTAGAGTATTTCATAAATACCCACTAAAGTGAACTGTACTACCTACCTCACAAGGTTGCTGGGAGGAAAGAACTATAGAAATGAGATTTATTTGTGCTTAATTATAGAGGCAAAAGTCGCCACCAGAGCCCAGGGGTGCTGTGTGGCCATTTCAGAGATCTACAATCTTTCTCAACAGAGCAGACTCAGGACAGAGCAGTGAATAAAACCAACGCTGGTGAACCCCAAGGCACTGAGGAGGCTGAGAAGGAGCCACACAGACAAGAAGACACAGAGAAAGCAGTGCCTACCCATTTCCCAGGCAGCCGAGTCGCTGGCTCACATCTCTTTGTAGCAATCCTTCCAAAAGGGATTTTAATTCAGGGGAAAATGCATCTGGAAGTTCTACATTCTACGGGCAAAAGGCAATGTGATAAACAGAGATAAGGCACAACCACTGTAAAGGCCACAGCTAAAGGCATGGAAGATTAAGTACATTAATGCCCACTGAGGGAGCTCTGTACGGAAATATCACTCTCAGCGGACTGTTATAAATTTCACTAAGTAAGTGAGGCAGCAGGCGAGCCCTGCAGGGCATAGGCCACCTCGGCTCTCCCATCAGATGGCTTAGTCTCAGCCCTTCCAGTGGCACCAACCCCTTCTCTTAGCCAGTGGGGCTTTAGCCTCTGGTCTCGGCTCCATCCTTGGATCTCGGAAATCCGAGGGAGAGTTCCCTTCTGGAGGCCAGCCCCCAGAGGCTCAGGTGGGCTCCCTCTCCTTCAGTGGCCTTTCCCTCTTTCACAGAAAACAAGGTAGGCTCCCTTCCTTACCACGGTGAGCGTCATCCGGTCAATCTCATGCTTGTCTTTGGTTTTGTGTTGTCTGAAAGGGCTGTGACTGTGGAAATAAATAAGACTGGAATCATATTCAGAACCAGAGAATACATTGTGCCAATGAAGCTGGATTAATCTTTTCTAAATTTGCATCTGGTGACTCTTTATCTTCAAAAGATGACTAGCAGCTGGGTGGTACAATGCACAGAGCTGGGCCTGGAGTTGGGAAGAGCTAAGCTCAAATCCAGCTTCAGATAGGTCCCAGCTGTGTGACTCTGGGGAAGTCACTTCATTCCTGTCTGTAAAACGGGGTGACAATAGCACCTACCCCCTAGGGCTGCTGTGAGGTTCAAAGGAGATCACATCTGTAAAGCACTTTACAAATCTCCGAGCACTTATTAACCAGAAACACGGAATGAGGCGCTCTTACAACAATGCGGGACACGTGACCACTGCCGGGGTTGTGTGACTGATTTAAAATGGCCACATTTTTCCTCTAAGAAGTATCCTTCAAACTGAACTGGGGCATCTGATCCTTCACTCGGATAATGAGCTCTTCCAGTCAAAGTGTCTTGACAAGATAACGATATAATTAGCAAACAAGTGGGGAACATCAACAGCAAAGATGCCTTTAAACACAAGCAAAGTGATTCCCAGCCACCGATTACCTCCTTACAACGGAGCAAAGCCACCACAGAGAAAAAAATGTTTAGTAAGAGACAGGCAATAAGTCATTGCTCCTTCAAAGAAGTGCTAATTATTTGATGTTAATTGATCAAATCTTGCCACAATGTAGCATTCTAGGTCAGAGAAACCTTGAGTCACAAAGCACTCATGGCAGCAGGGGGGCATTTCTTAATCTGAGATCTGCCTGAGGCTGGGTCTCCCAGTCTCATCCAGGCTGCTCATAAGCCTGATCTCACTACTAACTGGCTCAGGAACTCCTTTCTGACCCGGACAAATTCAACTCTCCTTAGGCACTGTAGAAGACCCCCACTATGGGGGCTCGCAACACTGACACTGGACCATCTGCTCTGGCTCACTCAGCCTCAGGACTCCTGAGCTGACGAGATCCAGCGGCCTCAGCCACCGAGGAGCCAGAGTTATGGCTGTATGTATGTCACCATGACCAGTTCAGACTCTTATCTTTAAAATATTTTGATAATTATGTTTTAATATAATTGATTCCCTTGGTAATCCTGTGTAGTCAACAAGAAGTAATTAGGAAGCACTTGCTATATTCCAGGGAGCTGGAACACAGTATTATATTACTATACTATATTGGGGCAGCTAGGTGGCACAGTGGATGGAGTGCCAGGGTCTGGAGTCAGGAGGTTCAAATCTGGCCTCAGGCACTTACTAGAAAGTCACTTAACTCTGTTTGCCTCTGTTTCCTCATCTGTAAAATCTGGAGAAGGAAACAGCAAACCATCGCAGTATCTTTGCCAAGAAAACCCCAAACGGGGTCACAGAGATTTGACGTGAAGGAACAATTAGGCAACAACAAAAACATTCCAGGTGCTACTGTGCTGTGTGCCAAGACACAGAGAAAGGGAAAAGCAGGCACCCCGCCCTGGAGGAGCAAACACACACGTACAGAGACACAGATGTGTATACCTGTGGGTGCATATGTATATTGTGTGTGTGTGCGTGTGTCACTAGCACTGAGGGGGGCTGGGAAAGCCTTCGTGAAGAAGGCCACATTTTAGATGAGCCTTGAAGAAAGCCAGGGAGGCAGAGAGGAGGAGGGAGAGGATTGCAGGTATGGGGGGCAGTGTCACTGGATCTCAGAGTTTGTGGGAAGGGGAGGGGTGTGTGCAAGGCTTACAAAGGCTGGAAAGTTAGGAAGGGAGCAGGATGAGAAGGGCTTTAAAAGCCAAAAAGAGGGTTTTGTGATCCTGGAGTTTATCAGGCGGCGACATGGTCGGACCCTGCTTTAGGAAAACCACTCCGGCATGGGAGTGGAGGATGGCCTGGAGGGGGGAGGAGGACTGCCCCCCTCCCCCAAGCAGCTCTTACAACAGTCCAGGAGTGAAGAAGGGTGAGGGCCTGCTCTTTCCAGCTGACTGAGGTCCTTTCTGTGACCCTGATATTCCAGGCAGGGTCTGACAAAGGCAGAGAACAAAGAGCAGGACTGACTCCTTTCCTGGAAGCAACTCCCCCCGGCTCACATGAACGCAAGAGCTTTCTCGGGGCTACGTCATCCCGGGGAGAAACGAGGTACCCGCGGCCTGTATTTTAACCCTACACAGCTGCATCGTTTCTAAGTGTGAGGCTGTGCATGATCCCTGCTGAACACCATCTCACTGGATTCAGCACAGGCTCCAGCTGGCCAAGAGCCTTAGCAACTGACTCTGTCCAGCTCCCCACTACCACCCTCCCTGCTGGTTTGTGTCACCTGCTCATGTGATGAGCACAACATCTATGCCTTTATCCAAGGCCTTTCAAACATGTTACACAGCACAATGCTGTAACAGACCCTGGGGGGTCCACTGAAGACCTCCCACCTCCTTGCCACCGAACCCCTAATGATCGGGAACGTTAACATTAACCATCTGGTTTACCACCAACACAGCCCGGCCTTCCCACCATGTTGGCTGTTGTTAGGAAAATATACCACAAAGGACAGAACTCTATGGAAATGTGAGCTATTGGGCACTTTTTAATTATAAATTCATTCTTATGGTCAAAAATTCAGCTCACTCCCCTTATTCATTCACATGCAGAGATACATCAGATAATGCTGGTCAGAGACTTCTGCTCACATTTACTTCTTTCTAATTATCTAATTTTATTTTTTTGTCGAGGAGGTGGCAATATCAACCTGGATTTCCTTCCTCAGCTCCTAGGAAGGAGGGAAGGAGGGATAAAGGGAGGGAGGAAGGAAGGGAGGGAGGAAGGAAGGGAGGGAGGGAGGAAGGGAGGGAGGGAGGGAGGAAGGGAGGGAGGGAGGGAGGGAGGGAGGGAGGAAGGAAGGAAGGAAGGAAGGAAGGAAGGAAGGAAGGAAGGAAGGAAGGAAGGAAGACAGGGAGGGAGAGAGGGAGGGAGGAAGACAGGGAGGGAGGGAGGAAGGAAAGGCAAGGCTTGGAGTGAAAGGCAGAAGGGAGCTCAGAGGTCTCTGGTCTCTAATCGTGGCTGAAGCAGCTTATTTCAATTTGAGATCGCTGTATTTGTGAAAACAAGCATATTATTAGGGTATTTCCTTCTGTAAAATCATCTTATAAAATCACACCCCCTAACAAACTGTATAATTTTGGGCATCGCTCACGTTCAGTTACCTCAACTGAAGACAATGATGAAAACTGTGTTCATAAAACACTTTGCAGACTATTTCAACAACAACCCACATCCAAGTATTTACCAACTCTGGACACAGTACTGTGCTAGACACTGGCCCAAAACAGCAAAGTGCCAGCCCATGAGGAGGTTGAAGCTCCACTGGGGAATGAAACCTGAATTCCCACCATAGATAGCATCTCAAGTGAAGCCTTGGGCATGGCATGTTTGCAAGCCTGGAAGTAAATGAACTACAGACTCCAAGAAAGGCACAGCAAACTCTCTGCTTTGGGTAGAAACGAGAATTCCTGGAGGGACCTAGTATGAAGTGGAGTTAGAAAGGTACCTGGAGGGTTACTCTTGAGGGGCTTAAATGCCAGAATTTGGAATTCTTTCTAGGAGCAACAGGGAACTCTGGAGAGTTCTGAGCATAGGAATGGAGTAAGACCTACGCCTAAGAAATATCACTGTGTCATCTGTGTGAAGGATGGCTCAGAGACACAGGAGAGGCAGAGAGCGAGGAGAATGAGGAGACATCAGGCTCTGTGGGTGCCATTTGGCCCTGATGCTTCTTTTCCACATCCCTTCCATATCCTCATCCAATCACTTGCCAGGTCTTGCAGATTCTTCCTCCACAGTATGACCCCCATCTCCCAGTCCCTCCCCATGTCTTCACTCCAGCGGCCATGCCCCTCTTTGGGCCCTTCTTTCCTCCTAACTGGTCCCCACTCCCAGTCTCTGGATCTATGATTCTCTACACCTGCCAATGCCATAGTCCCCAATACAGGTCTGGTCACGTCAGAACCAGATCAAAAATCTCCCGGGCTCTGGGGGCAGCCAATAGAGAGAAATGAGAATTTTGAGCCAGAAAGTGACGGGAGTGATTCAGAAGGGTTTGGAATCATGAAAAAAGTCAGAGGCTGAATGTGAGAAGAAATTTGGGAGAAATTAGGAAACATTTAAAGGGTGGAATCTCCAGACTCCCAAGGGCTGCAGGAGAAGGAGCAGGAATGAGATTTGGGAGGAAAGGGAAGGAGCACAGAGTGACAGAGTAAAAGGCTAAGCAAAAACCAAGATGATGACACAAACTGAAGAGAACAGTGTCCAAGGAGGAGCAAGCAGGGCACACCTGCCAACCTGCTCAAAGGTGATGAAAGTCTGAAATGGATGTGTGGCAGGTAAGTCCTATAGCTCTACAAGCAAGTCAGGAAGCACGGAGGAGACTGGTGATCAGCAAGGAGCGGACAGACCCTGCCCAGCACTGAGGTCCCCGCGTATTCCTGCCATGGCCAAAGACACCACTGCCAACGTTCCAAGCATAGGCCGGTTTTTCAATTAGAACAGGAAGCAAAGGGATTTGGAGCAAGGGGGAAGGTTATGAAGGGTTCTGAATGACAGACAGCATCTTATATTTGATGCTGGAGGCAACAGGGAGCCACTGGAGGTTACTGAGTGGGGGTGGGAAGGAGTTGACAGGATTAGATTTGTACTTTAGGAAAATCACTTCAGTGGCTGAATGCAGGATGTACTAGGCGGGGTGAGAGACTTGAGACTGGCAGAGCCACCTGGAGCTACTACAGTAACTGAAGCATGAGGGAATGAGGGCCTGTTCTGGGGTGTATCAGAGAGATACTACAAAGGTGAATCAGTGAGCTTGGGCCACAGCTTGGATCTGGGGGGTGAGACAGAGTGAGGAGGTCACAATGAGTCCTCAGTTGGGAGCCCGAAGGACTGGGAGGATGGAAGTGCCCTCGACGGTGTGGGGAAGGTGGTAGGGGTGGCAGGTTTAAGGGACAAGAGAATGACTTCCATTTCAGATACAAGTTTATGATATCTATTAGGCACCCAGTCTAGATATCTAAAAAGTAGTTGGAGATGTGAGATCAGAGGCTGGCACAGATGTTGGGGCAGAACAGTGTCACTTGTGGAGGCATGGAAAGCAGAAAAGATGCCCCAAGATGGAGAAGGAAAAAGGTTCAGATTTTCAGAGAGGGGGAAGGGTACAGAATCTACAAACTGTAGGGATTAGCACAGTGCCTGGCACATTATGGATGCTTAATAAAGGCTCACTGACTAACAGGTAGTGAGCTGTTTTTAGAACAGCTAACCTACAAGCCAAGTAGTGAACCTCTAGAAAAGGAACGGTGATTGAGTCAGCAAGGCTCCACCAAGACCGACTTGTTTACTTCCTGAAAAGATTATTAGACGGGCAGATCAAAAAGGACTATGGAGACGGTTTACCCGGACTTTGGCAAAGTGATAAAGCATCGAACCCTATCATGTAATCAGATGACTCGGAGACATTAACATTAAATGTCGGTGTGGCAGGAGGTCTACACTGGAGGGCATCAGAGATCTGACACGTGGCCCCAGGCCATTTAACATTTTGATTAGGGACTCCAATAAAGGCTTCGATAGCATGCATATCAAATTAATTGAAGACAGAAAGCTGGAGGAATAGCTGAACAAGATCAGTCAGAATCCAAACAGATTTTGAACATTAGATTTGCTCTCACAGTCTGAAATTTCATAGAAATAGTTTTACACTTTGATTCAAAAAATTATCTTCACAAGTAGAAGATCATGGAGGTACTGCAAGATGGTAGTTTGTCTTAAAAAAGCTGGCCTTTTAAAGTGACTATATGGTCAATATGTCAAAAAAGGGACGGGGAAGCCAAGAAAAGCTAAGCCAATCTTGAGCTACATTGGGGGGGAGTGTGGTCCAGGATTCAGAAGTTGATAGTGGTCAGAGCACAGACCACAATCTCCATTCTGTAATCACCAGAATTCAGGAAGGTCAGTGATAAGCTGGGACTTCCAGAGCAAGTACACAGGATGGTGAATGGCCCTGAGTCCATGAGGAGCAGCTGAAGGATCTGGGGATGTTCGGCCTAGAGAAGAAAAGACTGGGGGAGGGGAGTCAAGAAGGCTGTCTTCAGAGGCCCAGAAGGCTCGACCAGGAGCAAAAGGCCCAAGACACCAAGAGAAGAGGTTAGGCTTTCAGAGAGGAGAAATGGCTCCTTCTTGTTTTTCCATACCCACAGCACTTAGTAGAGTTGGGTGCATGTGGTAAATCCTTAATGTTTGCTAAATTAAAGTGCAAAGTGCTTCCCACCTCTTTTAAGGTGGGTAAATTGAATGGACGGACGCTCCTTTCACAGATGAAGACGCTGAGGTTCACTGAGGCTGTGACTTGTCCATGCTTCTATGTGAAAGAGCTAAGACTCAAAGCCAAGTCCACTGTTGATTCCACTTATAACACCTTGCTTCTTCCTCTATAAATGGTGAGAATCAGTCCAGGCCATTTCTGTCCCTTACACTACTTTTAGCTTACTGTCTCTCTCTGAGCCACCCCCCCCACACCCCCTTCCCAGTTCTTTCACCCATTCTCACTTCCTGTGTGTATCTTTTTCTATATATGCATATATGTGCACACATACAAATACACATATGCACACATGTAGCTGTGTATTTACATACACAATCTTACTAAACTTTCTAAGATCAATATGAATTCGGAGAATAACATGCAGCCAAGAGAGAAAGACAACACTATTGTGTGTGTGTGTGTGTGTGTGTGTATACGTGTATATATATAATTTAGTCCAATATTTTAAATAATAAAGGAGGAACAAATTTTAGATTCTATGAAAAATCACGTTCCCAGTTGAAGCTGTGATGGCTATCTCTGATTATTTTTACAGAATTTTCCCCTTTGTCCTGCAGTGATCCCCAAATGAACTGAATCCAATACCCTTAACACTAAGAGGTGTGGCTCCCCTTCTCTCCCTGTGGCCCCTCATATCCTGGATCTAATGCAGGAAGGCCAGGGGATGGTCCCTGGATGCACTCTTTGTTGATAAATGATCACCATGTTCTGACAGAAATGATTTCCACAAAGTTAAAAAGCCCTTTCATGAAGCTAGAGGGAGGCTTTCAAGTAGTTTAGAATTAAAGTGAATAGTGCCAAAAATATTTCCAACACATGGACATACATCACTACAAAGTGCATGTTTATAAATACAGCAATTCTGTGTTGGAACTTGATGAGAAATTTTCTGGAATGTTTTATAGCTACCATTCACTGCTCTGGTACTGAGAAAGTTAAATCTTTCAAGTTAAAAAAAAAAACTCCTGATGTACATCTGTTTCTAATATATCCTTGATTATTCTTTGTGAACAAGGCCAACAATTCTGTTTCTATTTTGGAAAATGTCAAAGAAAACCTACTATAGTAATAATCTTCATTCTGAGAGACCCATGTGGTGTGCACAAACCCAGTGCGCTCACAGCTGCTCCCTGATTCAGTCCTACTTTAAATAGGGAGACAGTAACGGCACTGTCAGCATCTTACGATGCCAGGACAAATTCTCTTCACAATACATGGGGCAGTCTGAGAGAAACACATAAGAAACTTCAACTGTGTAACTAGGGATTATTGATGGGGATCATGTTCCCATATGCACGAGCAGGCGATGGCCTGTGGGCCATTTCAGCTTGCTCAGAGTCCAAGTGATTAGAAATCACACAAAAAACAAGCTTCTCAAGGTCCTCCCTGCAGACCAGGAGTTATGTGAGGGGAGTCATGAAGTCTTCAAGGGGCCAGACACCAGGAAAGGAGCTCCTGTAGCCCTGATGGTGACAAGTGATCGATTTTCTGCTTGAAGACCTCCAAGGAAAGAGAGTTCACTCCTTCTTGAGGGAGTCCTAGCAGCAGGACCCTGGACAAGTCACTTCCATCTGTCCCAGTTTCCTTCAACAAGAAATGGAGATAATAGCAGTACCTGTAGCCTCCCAGGGCTGTCGTGATGATCAAGAGATAATGTTTGCAACCATCATAACAACTATTTCCTCCTCTACCAGTTCTCATAAATAAGGACGCAGAACTGTGACAGGCGACTGTACAGATTTTTAATCACTTAGGACTCCATGCACAGCAGCCGCCTTCAACAAAATGACGTCTGGTGAAAGTGCAATGCGGCTAACCAGCAAGGTGGACAAGGCCCGTCTCCTCTGGCTCAGGCAGGTGCCACAGCTTCCCTCGGATTCTCTCGAGGGCCCGAGCCCAATTACAGCTGCACCTATGGGCTCTGCTTGCCTCCATCTCTCCCCACTCCAGAGCATCCTCCATTCAGCCACCAAAGGGATTCTCCGAACACCCGGGTTCAACCATGTCACTGCCCGATTCAATCAATGTCAGCACCTCCAGGATCAGATAAAAAATCTTCCATTTGGTGCTCAAAGTCCTTGATGATCTTCGTACGCTTTACTCACAGTACGTCATCTGCGATGAGACGACATTGTCCCCCCTGCTGTTCTCAACCATGATGCTCCAACTCTCCTCTTCCAGGCATTTTCACTGGCCGGCCCCCCCAGCCTGGAAGGTTCCTCTCCTTGCCTCCACCTCCCTGCCAAATCCCATATGCTACAAGAAGCCTTTTCTCCACACCCTTTGACCCTGGGGCTTTCCCTCTGCTGTGTATTCCCTATTTATCCTGTTTTTATCTTGTTCATACCTACACTGTTCGCATTATGTTTCCCTCATTAGACTGTGAGCTTCCTGGAGAGCAGGGCCTATACTGAAATTCCCTAGTACAAAGGAGTCAGAAGGGAGAGGAATATGGTGAGCTCAGCACGAACTACTGGAGAAAGGAGGATCAATGACCTAGAGAACAGCTGACTACTGCCCTCAATGGGACACAGAGAATCATTCGATTGAGTGGATTTCTGGGAAGGAAAGACTGCTAAAGAGTCAAGGGAGAGGAAAGTCTAGCAGTGGCAGCAGGAGCCGGCAATGTTCTGACCTCCCTCTGGACAGCAGCGTCGAGGGTCTGCATGAGAAGCCGCAGCCAGCACCAGCACGGAGGAAATGCAATGGAGTCAGGGAGCGCCAACAAATGGGAGCTTTGAGAGTGTCAGCATGAAGGGAAGCTGGTTCATTACAGAATCAGAAGTCCAGAGGGCCAATGGAGGCAGTAGACAGGGGAGGAGCTGGGTTTGGACAGGCAGGGTCACTGAGGATGGCAGTGAGGTAAATGGGCAGTTTCACAATGGCTGCAGATTGATTAATACACAGATATGCAGAGAAACAGGAAGTTAAACAAAAGAATAACTGAATACCCATGGCTGTGATGTGAACAGGGGAGCTTATTCTCCAAGGGCTGCTGCAGAGGACTCCAGTCTGGACCTTTCTCTGCCTGCAGCTGTAGCTAGAGAGGAAGGTGTGGGGGAAGGGGGAGGGAATGGGCACTGCTCTCCAATGGTCAGCTGGCTTACTACTGTCCTTCAAAGACCCTATGTGCAAGTCAATGGGTATTATGACCCTTCATCTCTCGACTCAGTGTATTTGTACGTACCATTTCCCATGTATGAAATAACCCATGCACTCCCTTCCTCATCTCTGCTTCTCAAAAACACTGACTGCCTTCAAGGCTCCATGAAGGTATGTCTTAGCTCTGATGTTTGCCTTGAGCATTCCAAAGGGATTTCCTTCCTCAAATTCCCTCGAAATATTTACACACACACCCATTTGCTCCCCCAGAAGAAGAATGTAAGCTTCTTGAGGGTAGACTAATTTGTTTTTCTCTTTGGCTCTGTAGGACCTGGAAAAATGTGCCCACAGCAGGCACTTGGTCAATTTTGCCTGTTCCACTGCAGTGACTGCTCCCAAGGCTGAGCCCCCAGAGAGCCTCTCTTCTCAGGTTGGCACCAGTCACCCCTCTTGGATGACAGAGACACCCTCCTTGGATGAGGTTGTTCAACACCAGAACATCTTAGACTGTGTAAGACCAACATCCTATGGCATTACCTCAGAATAAACTCTCTAATGAGGTAGGCAAGGCC
Organism: Pseudochirops corinnae; assembly: GCA_028646515.1. Taxonomy (NCBI): domain Eukaryota; kingdom Metazoa; phylum Chordata; class Mammalia; order Diprotodontia; family Pseudocheiridae; genus Pseudochirops; species Pseudochirops corinnae. The sequence goes on along the minus strand of CM053587.1, from coordinate 341,462,547 downwards.
GATGACATGAGTTAGGGCACAGAACTAGCAATCAGGCTCCACAAATGAAACAATTCAATTACAGAAACACAGACCCTGAATTTATGAGCAATAATATAATTCTGGTTCCCAAGTGACTTAAGTGGGCTGAGCATAACTGGATTAGCAAAGAAATGAGGGAGCCAGTGCTGGGGCTGCTGAGGCTGCTGTACTTCATTCTGCTGCAGGCCACGGCATCCACTCCCTCTTGAAAATGCACGCATCATAAGAAGCAAATGCAATGATGATTAAAAAAACAACCACCAAAAAACCTTTTTAAAAACAATAATCTGGATTTGGGCAAAATTAATATGATAATGATGCCCATCAATGAACAAGGCCTAACGACGAAGAGCGGGCCTATAAGATGCCAGCCCCTAAGCTCCACCTCCGGGCCCTTCACACAGGTGGGTCATGGTGGCAAGTCTGGAAAACCTACACAATGATGAACCCCAAAGAGTTGAGGAGACTTTAATGGGGGGAGGGGCTAGGAGTCTTTCCCTCCCCTGCCCCAATATTTCCAAAAATGAAAATGCTTCCGAACCACAAAAGGACACCAAGGAGCACGTTCGTTTCAAAGTGGGAGGGAAGACGAAGGGCAATGACTTCATCCACTCCAATCAGCCCTCCTTGACAGTGCTAGGTTTATTTCAAGACTACTATTCCTTTGCCAAAGGATTCTGGAGCAGTCTTATTTAACAATGAGGATTTATCTCAGTCGTGTCATTGGGAGCCCAGGTGACGAGTTGCACACAGCGCTTTACCTGCGAAATCTCGCTTATTTTTATGAAACTAGGAAGGAAGCCGTCACCTTCTGGGTGGGCCCCAAAGGTCAGAAGGCACTTCCTGGTTCAGACCTCAAAGCAGAGAATCCCAAGCCTGTCCTTCAGTGGACTTGTTCTGCCTCATACTTACCCTCGTAGAAGCTTGAAGAGCATACACCCCAAAGAGAACCAGTCGGCGCTGCTGTCATATGCGGTCCCCTTCTGGAGCACCTCGGGAGCCATGTAGCCATGGGTGCCACTTTAGGGAAGAAAGACAGACAGACTACAGGATCAGCACACATTATGGCCACAACAAACTAATCACAGAGCAGCACAATCTCTATTCACTGACGGTACTTGGGGAAAAAAGACAAGACAAAATGAGCGTTCGTGATTTTGGCAATTCCTCCATGGCTGGTTGATGAAGACAAGAAAATGGCCGTGTAATTGGACACGTGAAGCAAAGGGCCTGATTTCTGTAGGTGATGAATAAGCCATTACTAAGTCTTCTCACACAGTAAATATGAAAGGTTTAGTCTCTGCTAAAAAAAAATACTAATAAAAAATAGGCAGCCAGGTTGAGGTGAAGGGCCAAACACGCAGAAAGAACAACCAAGCAAAGGAGTCAAGTCCTGGTCAAGCCACTCAGGTGGAGAGGGGTCAGTTCACAGAAGAAAGCCATGTGTTCTTGGACCACCTGGCAATATCTGTGACCAGCTAGACAGACTCCTCAAAGAGTCAAGGAAAGCTAGAGAAACCACAGGAGTTAGAAGAGGGAAGAGGACAGAGAAAGGGGAAGCATGGCTGAGGTTCCAGGGAGCAGCAGCAGAATGAAGAGGAGCTCCAGGGGAGGCAGAAGCAGGTGATGGGACCAGAGCCACTAGGTGTGCCCACTGATTGAACAAAGGGCATCTCCTCAGAGGGGCGGTGGACAGAAGCAGTGAGAGGAGGCTGCACAACCCACATCTCCAGCTCAGTAAGCACCAAATAGCATGTCTCCTGTCTGTGGTGGGAAGGAGAGGGCTGGTGGGTGGGATCAGCTTGCATGCCCCTCAATACTGCAGCCCTTCAAGGGGGAGAGAAGGAAGAGAAAGGAGGAGAAGATGGGCCCCAGGAAGCCCCAGGCCAAATTCTTGAAAGAACACAGGTTGCTTTTCCTTCTGCTTTATAAACAACCCTAAATAAAGGCGAGTGGATCTGGAAATCTTGGGGCTCCTCCCTCCCATCTGACAGCTTCTTCTCACCCTCTTTTGTTCCTTTTTCTTCCATGTCCTTCCTCCTACTGGTGGCTTTTCCTCCCTCAGAGCTGAATTAGGCCCTCTTCTCTTCTCCCTCTACATCCCCTCTCTTGGTCACCTCTACAGGCACCACATCTTGATGCAGGTGACTCTCAGATCAACCTATCCAGGCCCAGAGTCTCCCCGGACTCCAGTCCTCCACCATCAATTACCTATTGGACAGTGTCCCAGAGACTTGTCACAACTCACTCTCTTTCCCCTCAAGGCCTTCCCTTTTCCCTACTTTTCCATCTCTGTCAAAGGCACCAGCACACTTCCTATCTCCCCACCTTACCCTGGCATCATCACTCCTCACCCACACATCACATCAGGTTCCAAATCGACTTTCTACCTTCATAACACCTCTCATATCCAGCCCCTGCTCTCTGCTCACATCACCACCAGATGAGTTCAGTCCCTACTCTTCCACCCACAGACTACAATGGTCTCCCCTGCTGGTCTCCCTGTTTCCAGTTCATGTTACACACAGCTCCCACTATGCCACTGGGCAAGTGTAAACCTAGACATGATTCCCCTGCTCATCCAGTTCTAGTGGCTCTTATTTTCTCTAGGATGAAACATAAATTCCTTTGTTTAGCTTTTAAAAGCTTTCCCAATCAGGCCCCAACCTAGCTTTCCAGTCTCACTGGACCGAACTTCCTTCCCACAGAAGGCTGGCCAAACTGGCCTTCTCTCTGGCCCATTTCTGAGCCCTTGCACTGGCTATTCCCCATGCCCACAAGGCTCTCCCTCATCACCTTCAGAATGTACCTTCTACATGAAGCCTTCCCTTCACTACTACTCCTTCCCACCCCTCACCCACATTCAAGCTGCTGCTGCCTCCTCACTCTCCAATGGCTCAAGATTTCACTCATTCTTATCCGTTGGTGTTTAACTGCTTCATACTGATTCACTTTGTACTTATTTACTCACTACTTGGTTACCGACTTTATATGTTTATGTAATAATATACTTGAATACTAATATAACTGAACGTGTACTTGTGTTTCCTAATAGAACAGAATCTCCTTCGTAGTCTGGAAGCCTTCCTTCTTTGAACTTTCATCCCTGGTGTCTGTCACTGAGCAGGTGCTAAAGAAATATTTGTTTGGTTGATGGTGTCAGTGAGGCAGACAAGCAGCATGATGTTTTAAATGGGGCTGACAGGTCAAAGGAGACTTCAAGCAAGAACTGATTTCTGGAGAGGGAACATTCTCTTGAGCCTTTCATTCCCCAGCATATTGAACAAGAAAGTCAGCCACAATTCCTCAAGTTTGGAGGAGTTAGCTTCCTGTGGGGCACACCAGACTTCACTGGCAAGTGAACTGAATGCAAGATGAAACCAAGGACTTTGTCAGGAAAGAAGTTCCAGGCCCCCTGGGCCAAGCTCCCCATTTCTGACCCCTGGGCTTCATTTTCCTTTGGACAGGTCATCTTCAGCACCTGTGAAACTAAGCCGGTACCTCCGAGAAGAGGTGTCATGGACAGAAAATCCAATGGGGAGTCAGAGTGGAGGAATGAATCTCAGCTCCAGTAACTTCCTGCCTGCCAACAAGGCCTGTGCCAGTCATTGGGCCCCAGTTTTACCCTCTGCCTATAAAATGAAGGGACTGGATTCTATTATGCCTATGGTTTCTTTACTATTAAAACAACAATCTGTGCTGACTTCTGCACTGTGCAAATGACTGATGTTCAGGCATTTGACATGTCCTTATATGAGCACTGGGATGACAGGGATATATCAACCCAAATGATTAAATCACATGTATATTACCTGAAAATTAGCTAGGAAGTATTCTGTACTTGAGATTTCTACTGAAAGTTAAAAAAAAAAAAATTCTAACACTTAACCAGTTAACCTTCAGCTGCCTGAGGAAGTTCACAGAATGGCAGCTGTATGTCCTAGTGGATGGAGTCCTAGACTTGGCATCAGAAAGACCCGAGTTTGAATCCTGCCTCTGACACACAGTCACTGGGTGACCCTGGGTGAGTCACTTCTCTTCTGCCTCAGCTCAGTTTCCTCACCTGCCAATTCAAGGGTTAGGGTCCAGAATGCTTGATCAAGGAGGTCACTGTGAGGTCTGGTCACTGTAACCTGCCTCTAGAGATGCATCCCATCTCTGCTTGATCACTTCGCTTAGACCACATGTTCTTCAGTTCTGACAGAGGATGAAGAGGAGGAGGATGCCCTTGCTTCCTTCTCCCCGAGGCTCCAAGCAGGCACATGTGCACCCTTTCCCATGTGCTGTAAAGCACCATGTGTGTAACTGCCTGTGACCAAGCTCTGTGTCCTGGTCTACAAGTAAGGGGTAGGGTGATTTTTCCCTTATTCTTCCTTGAGAACTTAGGCAACAAGGTTGCCCAAAGGCCATGGGTTTGGAGGAGACGAGCTCATCCCTCAGAGGCTCTAATTCTAACATCAAAACAGGTGTCAATGTTTCAGGGCAAAGAAAACAAGTTCACACGGGCGAGCCAACAATCTTGTTTTCTCTGCAGTTAATGAAAGATGCTGGCGGCTCACTTCTACCTTCTTCTACCAAGCGGGGATGCATCTGCCCACTGGCTGCTCCTCTCTACCCCCGTCTTCGTCACCTTGTTTCAGGTTTAGAACCAGACTCCTAAAAAATATCTGAAAATGACAGCCTGCCAATTAATGAAAAGTCACTCGTTAGGGACTTAGGAAAGGCAAAGCCTGGCAGAATGTGACGTGAAAAGACAGGGCTTTATCATCACAGCTAAAGCAAGGTCCTGCCACAGCTGGTTAGTTTTAATCTGCTCGACTCCTGAGTTTTCTTCTTATTGTCCAATGTTACTCCAAGAGTAATACAAGAGTAATTGGTTTAACTACAACTCTCCAAAGTGTCATCATCAGGCAGGAGCTTTTGATTAAGGGAGCAGAGACAGTTATGTGACTGGCCTTGCCCAAGGAGAGCATCCAAAGCCTCATCTCTGTACCTCTGAGAGGCTGCAAACAGGAGAAGCTGACTCTGAGGAGATCTGGAGCCTGGGTTTAAGTAGTCACGGAGGACAAATAGTTTATTTTAGACTTTTGTTCACTTGTTTTTCAGTCATATCCACTTCTTCATGACACCATTTGGGTTTTCTTGGCAAAGACACTGGAATGTTTGGCCACTCCCAAAAATGAAATGACTTGCCCAGGGTCACACAGCTACTAAGTGTCTGAGGCCAAATTTGAACTCAGGAAGATGAGTCTCCTTGACTCCATGCCTGGTGCTCCCTATTTCAGAATAAGAGACTTCATTTGCTCAATATTTTCATTGCCTTGCATGTTATTTTTCAAGTAACTGATTCACTGGAAATTGCCATTAAATCAATCCAGTCAACTGTCCCCATTTTAAGGGAGTCATTAGGGTAGGTACAATTATGTGCTCGTGAAATCAAGAGCAGAAAAACAGTCATGCTTTTGGAATATTAGTCTGCCTTTTAAAAGTGATGTGTGTTAAGTAATGAATAGACTGGTCACAACTGCATTCCCTAGAATTAATCACTTTGGGAGAATCGTTCATTCTCTCTGGGCTTAAAGTAATGTCATCATATACCACATAAAACTGGAGAAATTACATCAAATAACTGTGGCTTGAAAAGGCCAAATCAAAGTCCCAAACCTAACGACCTCCCTGCTCACGCTGTACTCCATGCTGAGTGTGGCCCCAGGAATCATAAAATACTGTAAGAATGCCAACAGGGTTATCACCCCAGCCCAAGTTTGGCAGGAAGTGAGCATTCCCCTTCATTCAGATTTGGCAAAAGCTCCTAGTCGTTCTGATACAGGTATAGTTCTAGGCACGCCCAAGAGAAGCCACAGAGCAGAATGGACAGAAAGCTGGCCGTGGAAAACACTCATGTTCCAGCTCTGCCTTGGAAACATTTAAGTGCTCCGTGGCCAAGGCACCACGTAGGACTCTGCACCCCAGAGATGTAACCCCAATTGCCAAGAAGGTTCCTCGAGCCCAAGAAGCATGTGACCCCAGGCGTGGATCTGAGGTGTATATGAAGTTAACCTTGAGAGGGTGACTTAGAGACCCATTCAACTCATCACAGATGAGCATCAATTCAAAATGGGGGTTTAAAAGCATGAAAATGGTAAAAAATGTGGAGAAATTGGGTAACGGGCTTGACCCCACGTCTTCCTGGCTCAGAGGCCAGCCTCCATCCACTAGGACATGGGCCTCTTCTAGACAGAAACAGAATGAAAATCAGAAAGAAGGAAACAAACCAAGTAGAGAAAAATAGGGCCGGGTGCGTCAGGTCAGTGAGAGTCCAAAAGATTTAAGTTTGTTTTAAAACCACGTCAATAGCTACATTACAGCTACCTATCCACAAATAGCAGTGACACAGATATTTAAAAAGAAAAGGAGACACATGGACGAAGGAGCAGGTGCTGGTCTTTCACAAAACTAAACATGGATGTGCAGTCTGGAGTTGTTGGGGGAGGGCTGTTCTGCAAAGTGCTCTGAAGGCAGCATTCCCCTTGACATTCCAGCAGGCCTGGGAAACAGGGGCTTTAGCTCTTCCCCCCGCTTTCTGGATGAGGACCCTGAAACTAAGCGAGGCTGGACGGCCTGCTGACCCTGCGTCTACACCACTAGCTACCACCACTACTACCAATTCTAAAGCAGAAACGTGACCACAACCCTGCCTGAAGCAGGGAGAACCTGCTCCATCTCTGACACCTCAAAGCAAACACAAGCTGATCTTGGTGGCCTTTTCCCAGACTGCCCCCCCTGCCAGGACACTCTCCCAGCTCCCCAGCTCCTGCCAGCAGTCTTTCCCAGACCCCCTGGATCTCGGACTCAGACACTGCGCTCTAGGAGGCCTCCCACGTATCCTGTCTCTGTGCTGTGTGTACACAATTGTCTGCAGGTTGGATAAAAGGAAAAGACATTTATTAAGGACTCAGGAGAAGCAAGGCCTCCATTAGCTCTGAGCTCTCTGACAGTAGGGCTATCTTCTGCCCTTTGTGGCACGGTGCCAGGCACACAGCAAGACCTGAGAAGAGCAGCTGACTGAGCGACAGCCAGCGCCCTTCTCAGCCTCTTTGTCTCATAAGGCATCTGCCCTGCAGCGAGCCTACCTTCACCAGCCTCCACAGTGCAGCACCCCCTCCGTCTTGGCCCCAGCAGGCCCAAGGCTCCTAGCTCTCCCTTTCATGCCCTAAATTCCCTCCTGACCCTCAACAGCCACTGAAATTAGTGTGGCTTGCACTTGTTCTGCATCCACTTATATGTGCCCGAGTTGTCGCCCCTACAAAAGTAAGCTGTCTGAGAACAAGACTTGTTTCTTTATCTACATCCTCCACGACTGTGCTGGTGCCTGACATGCAGATGGTGCTTAAGAAATGCTTGGTGGCCAACGCATGCAATCACCCAAGGTCGTATAGTCATTCAATGTCTTGGTTAGGATTTGAACCCAACCCTTCTGGACCTCACTACCCAGGGTTCAACACTGTCTCTCATGAATAACAACCCCCATAACTGACATTCATGCTGCACACCTCTTACCTCACTGAAGCCTCTGAAAGGCCCCAAAGTGGCAATACAGGCACGTACATACATGTATTCACATGTGATTTGTGACACATGTGTGAGTGTGCACATGTACACACGCAAACAGATGTGCACAGAGGTGTGGGTATTTATAAGGACTTCTCTGATACCAGAGGAATCTAAACAAATCACAAATCTCTTTAGGATCCTGCTTTCTAACACACAGAGCCCTAACAGTCAAAATTTAGTTTGAAGTAGAGAACCAGCTCTGGAGCAATATGGCATCCTGCCCCTGGAGGCCAGAACTGGTACTGCTACCATTAGACAACATGGGGACTCCAGGCTGTGCACACACACAGGACAGAGGTCTGAACAAAACAAGCATCCTCCCTTCTTTCTCACTTAACTAGCTGGCCTGCAAGCAAAAGAGGTCGGAGTCTGCAAATTAAAAGATGCACATTGGCATTAGGAAGGCAGAACTGGAAAAAACCGAACTGGCCTGTGGAGCGGGGGTTCTCCATACTTACACCCTTCAGTTCTATTCTGGAAAAACTCTTAGAAGAAAGAAAATACCACTGAGATCAGTGGTAGAAGTTCATGCTAAGTCATGCATTTCCCTCTCTGGCTACCCAGATCCAAGGACACTGGGTATGCTCCCCACGTACACTGATTCTGAACATGCTGGTGCTACCGAGATCTTTAACTCTGTGAGGAGGCACTCCCTTCACCCCCACACACTGCACCCAAGCCAAACACAAGCAATGACGAAACCAGCGAGCTTCTGAGGAGCAGCCATTCTGGGCCAGGCACAAGACTCAGGGCGCTCATGCTTTTCTGAACTATTATGGCCTAAAAAAACCCTTCCTCTGGTGGCCTAACATCTGGGGATGAGCTTAACTGAGCAGGGTCTGGGAGAACAGGCAAGCACCCAGTTAGTCTATCCCTAGACCCATGTTCAAAGCCTTTTGAGTTTTAGTAAAACACATTTCTCTTAAATACAAAACAGAACCTATAATAATAAAAATAATAATAATAATAATAATAACTCTACCTTGAGCCACAGTTATACAGCATTGAAAAATTATATAATATAACAAGTAAAAAGTAGGTTAAAAAAATGTGTATTTGAAATTCCATTGTAGAAAAGCATGATTTGTCATTAACGATAGAGCAGATGAGTCTGTAATACTTACACACTAGCATGCGGTTTCTTTTTGGAAAAATCGCAGGCAAGCCCAAGATCTGATATCCTCACATGTCCATATTCATCCAAAAGGATATTTGCAGGCTAGACATAAATACAGAAAGCAACACTTATACACCCTCGCCAGCTGGGGAAGCTTCTCATGGAGGGGGCAGCATTGACATTTCACTCATGACTGCAGCCACGGCGCTGGCAGACTTTACGGCCCCCAGCCTCCATCAGAACTCAAAGCTCCCTAAAAAGGATTACAACAATTACCCCTGCCCATGAGAAAGGAGCCCTCCTTCCTCAGGTCTCATACATGAAGAGAACTACAAAGAAAGGGCCGACATTTAGAGAGTTCTACAAAGGACTTACTGTGCGCTCTACATTGTGCCTGAGTGCCCCAAAACCACGTGGGGAATGGAACAGAGGCATTACGTTATTCCCATTTCCCAGGTGAGGGCCTTGAGGAGGTTCAGGGACTTGTTTACGGTCACAAAGCTAATCAATGCAGGAGGCAGGATCTGAAGTCCTGTAGGCTGTAAACTCAGTGAGGGCACACAGTCTATCTTATTTAGGGTTCTATTTGCTTCCATGGGTCACAGCTGCTTTACCACAACCTTCACATTTGCTGAAATTAATTCAGAAGAAAAAGTGGCACCTGAGGAAAAAGTAGATCCTCCTGAACAAGCCGAGCCCATCTGGCCTGGCACACAGGTCCCTTTGGCAGACAGCCAGAGTAAAGGGTGGGAGTCAGAAGGCCCGAGGCAGTGCCCAGCTCTGTCACTTACAAAGTGTGACCTAGAAGAGGTCACCGACCTGCTCTAGGCCTCCAGAGTACTCAACTACACGAACTGGAAGGTCTCTGCTAGTTCTAAATCATTTCAGCATTTTTTTCATAGGGTTTCATCAGTCTTGAAGAAAAAAGATCAGACAGAAAACAAGAGTGTTTTCAACTCTTGAGGGTCAATAAACAAGCTCTTCTTTGCACATAATACAGTGAAGGGATTTTACAAATGGCACTCACAAACGTAAAAGAAACACAATCACAGAGCAAAGGACCTCAGATCACGCCTTTGTTCTCAACTAAGCCGAATATGCCGGGTTAGCAGACATTTGTTAACCCATCCTCAACTGAGTCACTGGAATAAACAGTCAAGTAGGATGCTAATGACCTTTCTGGCAAAAAAGGAACCCGATAACACCAAATTAGATCATAGTTAATGAAGGAAAATCAACTGTCTCTTTCTTCCACAAAGAATTACAGTGGGGCCGAGGAGCTCTCTGCCAGGGATCAGCCATCAGAATAATACCGTATGATTACAAAGAACAGGGCATGAATAATTCTTAGTAGTTAGAACAAAATCTGAATACAAATTGATTAATTCATACTCCTAAAAAAACCTTCAAAATCAAAAAAGTAAAATATGTCTACTCAAGCCCTGTTAGGGAATTTAGGGACTGCCTGGAGGTCTAGGATAACCCCCTCCTCTGAGGGATGAGAAAACGGAGCTTCAGAAAGTAGCCGTCACGAGCCCAAAGTTACAGAAGGGGCACAGCATCCCAGGCGCTGGCACAGTGCCTGGCAGCCACGGCCTCCCGGGCAAGGGCTCTGGCCTCACAGTGCGCTATCAGCACTCCTCACTTAGAGGCCCTCTGCTTCGGGCAATGAAACATCTGGTACCTGCTGCCACTGGAAAGGTCTCTTTAGAACATCATCATCACCAACAAGCATTTCTGTGCTTGGTCATGCAGACGGAGAACACCCAAGGCCAGCCTGGCCCAGTGAGTCTGATCAGTGCTCCTAGGGCAGAGATGCTGGGCATGCAGAAAATTCGGCATCAAACTCAAACATCTTCCTTTGTCTCGAATGAACCCACTTGAGCAGGCCAAGTAGATGAAATGAGTGTTTTTAAATGATTACCTTCAAATCTCTGTAAACCACACAACGGCTGTGCATGTGCTCTAAGCCCAGGATGATTTCAGCAGCATAGAACTTCACTTCCTTTTCAGAAAACACCCCGTGCTGTGAGAGGTGATAGTGCAAATCTCCCCCTAAAATCAGAGGCAGAATTTCACTCAAAGGGTTTGGATTTAGAGGAAGTACAAACAACCAGCCACAAGCCTAACTGGTCCCTGCCACCGTTAAAAAAACCCAACGCAGAACCAATCTGTGACTTATAAGTATGAGAAACGTCCACTTTAAAACACTTCTTAAAAAGAGAACCATCAACCAACCAGCGAAGAAGCGCTCCTTGGTGACCAGCCAGGCACTGTGTGCTGGGGAAACACAAAAAGCCAGCAGTCCCTGCCCTTTGGGAGCTTACACTCTACCTGGGGAGTGTCAAGGACAGACATGAGTATGGGTAAAACATACACCCAATCAATAGGAGGTCATCTAGGAGGGCAGACAGTCACTAGTCAATGGCCCTCAGGGAGAAGGAGGCGCCTGAGCTGAGCTCTGAAAGAAGACTGAGGAGACCAGAAAGGCCTCTCAGGCCCGAGGGACGGCCCGGACAAGGGTGTGGAAATGAGGAAAGGGAAAATCCAACGGTATACCGGAGGAGTCTATTCAGAGGTGCAAAGAGAGGGTTAAAGCAAGAAAACCGTCCTTATCAAGGACACTGAGGGAAACTGAAGTCAGCCCTAATGCAAACTAAACAACAAATTGGATTTACCATCTACAGACTGAGAGTGGAATAAATATTATGATCCTGCAGTTGACTCAATTATATTGCTCTGGTTGTTTTATTTTCTTTATTTTAATAACTCAATGAGATTACAAGGCAATCCAATAGACTGCTTAGCAATTAATTGTTATGGGAAATGAAAAAAAATCAACTAATTATTATCTTACACTATAGAGAAGTTGATCAGGTTTAAGAAAAGCAAAGCCCACACACCCAACAGTTATCACTCTGGTCGACTTACAGGAATCGATGTGTTCATTTCAGTGACTTTACTTTCCTTCTCCTCTCTCTTTTCATAGCAAGGCAAATATTTTCTATTTTGAAATATCTAGGCACTTCCCCAACTGATTCATAAAAGAAATCCCCATTTCTTCCACCAGCCAGGCCTCTTCTGAGGGCTCGCGGTCCCTCGCCACTCCACTGCCTGATCCTCTCTGATGTCCACAGCTGGCCGTGCTCCTTCTTTCTTCGTGTTCTCCTCTGTTCTGTCTAATTTCTTCTGCACACTCACCAAACTGTCACGTACATTCAGTTTCTGCATCTTTTCCCTTTCGCTTCCTCCAAATTCAATGCCTTGGGCAGGTAGTGAGGAGCTTTACATCTCTGTATCCCCAAGGCCTCATACATATTATGTGCGAAGGATGTTTGGTGAATTGAATAGTCCAAATAAACCATTAACTAACATACATGGGCTATTTGGGTTCACCACATTTTTTGCTGAGGTGGAAACATTCTGGCATACCCTTTCTAGGCTTTCTGATGAGCTGGATCAGTAAAGCTACTGGTCTTTCAGTCCCCTCTGTCTCATGGACTTGATTCTGAGGCATCAATGATCACTCTCAGCCCCACTGATATGGGGAGTGTGAGATGAGCAGGAGAAATCTCCACTAATAAGAAAAAACACTCTAGAAAGTAGGTGTTCAATAAATCTAACTGATGTTTTCATTTAAGTGGATTCATATTCATCAGTGTTTTATCAAGTATAATTTGATAAAAATTATTTGCAAACATTCACTTATTGGGGTGGAGAGAAGAGCACAGAGAAAAGTTTAAAATGTGCTGTTTTATCTAGAATTTGGAGTATTAAGACAGCACAGAACAGTGGACAGTAGACTGGACTTGGAGTCAGGAATACCTGGTTGCAAATGGCACCTCAGATACTTTCTAGCTGTGTGACCTTGGGCAAGTCACTTAATCTATTTGTCTCAGTTTCCTCATCTGTAAAATGAGCTGGCTGGACTTAATGACTGCTAAGGTCCTGGCCAGCTCTAAAGCTATGGTCCTTTCAGCTAAAATCCTGAATTAAAATTCTGTGGCTGTTGCTGTTTTAAACACTGTCTAACTTTCTCCTGGTATTCTTCCTGCCTATCCCATTATTCCTCAGTTTCCTGTTTTGGCCCATCATCCACATTAGCTCCCATGGGTCTTAACTGTCCTGTCCGTGCAGGTGACTCCCAGATGTAACAGTCCGGCCCTGGTCTCTCCCCTGGGCCTCTGTCCCATATCACTATCTGCCTACTGGACATTACAAACCAGACTCCCAGAGACACCTCACACTCATCATTTCCCTTTCCTCTCAAAGCCTTCCTTCTCCACACTTCCCGTTACTGTCCAGGGCACTGCCATCCTGCCAGTGTCCCAGGTGTGTCACATCAGCATGATCCCTGACTTCTCACCCCAGCCTGGGACAGTTTCTCTCTCTTCTCTCCACCTCTCACAGCCGACTCCTCCTTTGTACTCACAATTACTGCCTTAGGAGACCTGAGCCTCCATCACCTCTCAAACGGATTACTCCAACAGCCTCCCAGCTGGTCTCCCTGCCTCAAGTTTCTCTCCATGCCAGCCCATCCTCCACACAGCTGCCACATCACCTCCCGACTCAATCGATTAACAACACTGGCTTCTATTGCCTCTAGAAAAAAATAGAAAGTCCTCCATCTGATTCTTAAAGACCTTTACAACCTAGTTTCAACGTCCTTCTAATGTCAATGGATATTACTTCCCTTTCCACACTCTGAGATCTAGCCAAACCCATCTTCTTTCTGCTCCGCATACACAATTCTCCATTTCCAACCTCTGTGCCTTTGCACTGGCCATCCCCTAGTCTGGAATGCTCTTACTCCTTACCTCTGCATCAGAAAGTCCCTCTCTTCTTTCAAGAAGCAGCTCAAGCACCGCCTTCTGCACAAAGCCTTTCCTGACTCCCCACCAGGGCTACTAGCACCTGCCCTCCCAAACTACCCCATATTTAAGTGCTTTGTACATATCTGCATGGATTCACTTCATGCTAAGCTTTTATAAGTCCTAGTCTCCTCCTCAAAGAATGTAAGCTCCTCTGGGGCAGGAAGTGTCTGATTCTTTGTACCTGTATCCCCCCCAGTGCCATGCACAATAAAGAATGTACCCAAAGTGCCCAAGAAGCTCAAGGTCCCAGATCCCAGCGCCTGGGCCCTATCCACCCTTCCCGCCTTGCTTACCATTCATCAGGTCCAGGATGAAGCACAGCTTGTCAGGGGTATGGAAGGCATAGGTCATACACACAATGAAAGGGCAATCCTAAAGGGTTCAAAATAAGCCAAAGGATTAGCAAGAGGAAAGCAAAAGAAAGCCAAAAAAATGAAGTGGCTAAAGAAAATATCTAAATGCATCTCCTGCTCCCCTCTTCATCCAGCATAAAAGACTTTTACATGCCACAATCCCAGGAGCTCACGAGATCTTTCCTCCTGTTCTGGCATGGGCCGCTGAGACCCAAGATCTGCCCCAGGACACACAGCCAAGAACCATCAGGGCAGAACTGGAACCCACGTCTTCTGCCTGCAGATCCACTGCACCTCCCTATGCCCTGCTGCCCCCAATACACATGACTTAAGGCACACCAACGGAGCAGAAAGAACTATGAGCTGACACTTTGAAAAGCTCTCACACTTCTCTTTAAGTTTGAAAAACAGTCAAATCCATTCTACACCTTTCCAAAAAAACACAACTAAAACTCTGTAGAAAAAACATTTGTCATTGATACAACCACCTCTGTCACTTGACCCCAGCCAATGTTCCTTCAGGAGTTTCCCTAACAGGTGCCCACCACCTCCCCGCTGATCTTGTTTCTTTGTTAATATTTTATGGGCGTCAGTGCCAAAGAGCTGGACATCGCCAGCTTTTCTTTGCTGCACCAGCTATCTGCCTGGCCCTCCGCCTCTCCATTTCTTAATATCTCCTGACATTAAGACTTAGCATTACTACACAGAGGATGATACCATGGGCAACACTCTCATTTTGAAATGCTAACGGTAATATTAGAATTAAATCATAATTTGATAAGTGGTTCACAAGAGTTGTAAACCAGGGCCCAGGTGCATATGTCAAGAGAGGTACTGACAAGGGAAAGTATCAATTACCAAAACACTGAGTGGGAATATTCAAGCCTTGGATGCTTAAAACTGAAAGTGTTCACAAATCATGAACTAGTTCAATGTTTTCATTTAACAAATGGGAAAACTGAGGCAGAGAGAGAAAGGAAGTGACATCCACAAGGTCACACAAGCAGAACATGGCAGAGTCAAGATTTGAGCATGGCCTGCCAGCTTCCAATCTACCAACTGAATACCAGAAGTGCGCTGAATGAGAGCTCGTTCACAAACAGAGACAAACATTTTGGGTGAAAAAAATCCCCCCACTACTACTCTGAATGCCACATCTGCTACATATTCAAATATAATTACGTTCCACTGAATCATTTACATCATATCAAAAGATTAGAAGGATGCTGCTTTAATTTTCCAAGAGGTTAATACTAAAGATGTTAAAAACAGTAAGGTGATGAGGGGCTAATTAAAACAGAAAAGTTAAATGAACCTAAGCAAACAAAGTCATGATCTAATTAACTAGCAGCCCTGGTGCTCTTCCTCCCAAAATCTATTGTATTTCTTTTACATAGATTTATGCCTGTACCCATTATCTAGCTCGACAGAATGTGAGTTCCTTAAGAAAGGGAATACTTCATTGTGCTTTTATAAATCCAGCGCCTGGCATAGCACCTAGCACCAAGTAGGTACTAAATGAATGCTTTTGGTTGATTCATTAAATAAGCATATTTGGGCTTAGAAGAATTCAAGTAAGGGGAGGCTAGGTGGCACAATAGACACAGCACCTGCCCTGAAGTCAGGAGGACCTGAGTTCAAATTTAATCTCTGAACAGATCCTTGCTTGACACTTACTAGCTGGGTGACCCTGGACAAGTCACTTAACCCCAACTGCCTCACCAAAAAAAAAAGTTAAGAAGAAAGTACTCACGTTTGTTTTACGTAGAAAGGTAAAAATTTGTCAGTTTCAAAGCTAAGTATTTATCCCTTGGAGAGGAGCAGGAGAAAGAGGGGGAGATAATCACATTTGGGTAGAAGAGAACCATTTGGCTGCTGTGGGTAGGATAAGCGTAATTATTGCCATTTAACAGATGAGGTACCTCTGGTCCAACCTTTAAAACTAAATGAAAAACTGTATACACAACCACAGGAAAAAAGGCTCCAGATCACTAATAATGAGAGAAAAGTTTTACCTCATACCCTACAAATAGGGAAAAATGACACTGGTCAGTGTGAGAGGGTTGTGGTGGGGTAGGCCCACTAACACGTGGTTGGTGGAGCCCGTTTCAGAAGGCAATTTGGAATTATACAAATAAAGTGACTAAAATGTCCGTACCCTTTGACCTAAAGACTGCATTACCGTACTTACACCCCAAGGAAGCACCTGCTAAGAAGAAAGTCCCCATTTGCTCCAAAATATTTATAGCAGCACTTTTTGTGACAGCTAAGAACTGGAAACAAAGTAAATGTCCATTGAGTGAAGAATGATTAAATTAATTGTGCTAAATGTAATGGAATATTACTGTGCCGTATTGGGCAGCTAGATGGTATGGTGGATAAAGTCAGGAAGACCCGAGTTCAACTCCAGCCTCAAACACTTACTAGCTGGGTGACCCTGGGCAAGTCACTTAACTTTATTTGCCTCAATTTCCTCATCTATAAGGTAAGTTGGAGAAGAAAATGGCAAACCACTCCAGCATCTCTGCCAAGAAAACCCCAAATGGGTCCTTGAAGCGCTGGACAGCACTAAAAGGACTGAGAAATAACACCACCACAAGCAATGATGTGTGATGAATATGGAGAGGCCTAGAAAGAGCTGTATGAACTGATGCAAAGTGAATTTAGCAGAGCCAAGGAAACAACACATGCAGTGATGACTACAATGTAAACAGAATGAGCCATGCAGTGAAACAAAATTAAAAAGATCCAACAGGACTGAAATGAAGAGACAGAAGAAGGGGCCCCTCCCCCACTGGTATCACACTGCGCACGTGTTTTCAGACTTTCTCAATGTACCAGTCAGTTGTGCTGATTTTTGTTCTTATATAAAAAAATACTATTCATCATACAGGATCAATCCCTAGGAACAAGAAAAGGAGGGATATTTGGGCAAACTATGTTGACAAACAGAAAATACCAATCAAAACATTTTTTAAAAAAGACTAAATGAGCTACCCAAAGTCAAATGGCAAAGAAAAGGAAGAAAGAATCAGACCTTGGATAAAGTCCATTCTTCTGACTTCCTGAGCAGGGATCATGAGTTTAGAAGTGGAAGTAAAGCATTAGGAGGTCCTGGAGCGAGATGCATGACCAGAGGGAAGGCCCTTTGTCTCACCCGGCAGGGCTTGGGCAGCCAAGGGCACTTCTGGCCCCACCTGGGAAGTCCACCTCAATTCCATGCTTTCAGTATAAAGTACAGCACTGAAGTCTGCCTGTTCTTAATGTGACCCATGCCTTTCACTTGCTAGCAAAATATTTCACCTATTAAAATATCCTTTAGATCATTCACACGTTGCTTCCAATCATTTTAGGCAGGCTGATGGTACAAACGAAAAGCTGAGCCCCAGCATTTTGATTAGAGCTATCAAAATAATAAAGGCAGATTTATAATTTCAAAGCAAAAGTTATTTTAGGGAGATTTTTATAAGCTATGACTTCACTTAAAATTTCCTTTGCTCAGACAATGGCTAAAACATTGCTTTCATTTATATATTTCTTTTTCAAGCACTTCTCTCTCCCTTCCACTTTCCTATTCCCACTGAATAATTTTTTATAAAGGTAACCCTCCAAATATACAAGCAGTGTTCTGTAAAATAAATGCAGCTCTGATAGTATATAAGACTACAAGTTTCCACTTCATTTCACTGAAGACATGGAAAAAAAAGGGGGGATCTTCCCAGTAGGTCTCATGGTATAATAAAGCAAATCCCACAAAGGTCACATACAAACACTTAGTTAAATTCAAATCACTAGGCTTAGCCTGATCTAACATCTCTCCCCTGAGTAATCTGGCAGAAAAATATAAACTTCAATTACCAAAAAAATCTTGTAGAAAAATAATGATTAGGAGCCAACTTCCGAGGTCATTTTATGCTCCATTAAGGAAATACTTATTTCCTGGGGAACAAGGAAATTACTGGTTACCCATTCCCCAATTACATTCAGATTTTTCTTCTGAACAATTCTCAAAGGCACATGTAAGGTACAATGTAGGTGGTGATGACTGGACAGAAGAAAAGGAGAAGCCCCATCTTTGCTCTATCAGCAGGGGAGGAAATGATTACACTACCGAGTATTTGGTTTCAATTTTAACAGAGTGATTGTGGGTAAGATTCACATTCTGTCAACCACGTAGCAACCCTACACCCAGAGGGTCAACTCAACTTCAAATTAATTTCTATAAATCTTTTTTCACCATTCATTCTGTTTATTTCCCATAAGAAAAATATAGCTTGCACTACGAATACATGTTTATTTTAAGCTAGTTCTGCATAAAGAGAGATGGGGATTGGATCTGTCCTTGTACTGGCATCAGAACTCCTGGGAGAGGAAAGTCTCCTACAGCCCATAGTGCTGCTGAGAGGTGGGGCCCAGAGCCCTGAAATGTGAAGTCCCTCATCCCAGATCACTCAGAGAGGGTGTGGCAGAGGCAGGACTTGAATCTGGGTCTTTCTGGCTCTAGGCCAGCTTTCTATTCCCTTTGGGATGCTGCTGGTCTCTCTTTAAAATACTAGACAAACGAACGCCCTTGGGGTCCTTTGTAATTTGGGAGCAGGGGCTATGTCCAACAGCTCAAGGTTCTGATGTTCCTTACTGTCACTGAAGATGGTGCCCACAGCTGAGATCCCCCTTTTAGGCTCCTCTTTTGTGGATCGTGTCACCCCTCTGCTGGCTGGAGAAGAGGATCATTCTGTGTGTGTCTGAAAAGTGAATGTCCCCCAGGGCAATAAGGGGCAAGGCAGGCCTGAGCGAGGAATGCTCAAGAGTTAAGGAATTAACATGCATAAAATGGATAAACATGTACAAGTACTCTGAAAAAGGTAAAGCCCTGTATAAACGTTAGTTATTATCAGTGAGGAGCAAAGCCTCCAAATAGGCAATCGTCTTTGTTTGTAAACAGCTGACAGTGTGTGGGAGAGATGAAATAAATGCCTTTAGGAGAGGTTTTTAACCTCATATGACCTTGACAAGACTGCCAGCAGGGGGCCAGGACATGGCGACAGACAGTGAGAGAATGGTTCTGAAAAGCATTTTGACAGGAGAATTTCAAATTATTTTCTTCTTTATTATAAAGAAACATGTATGGGCATAAATATTTCAATGAACAGAACAGAAAAAGGAATCATAATGAAACTGTTAACATTGGTCATTGGTCTAGAGGTGTCTATAAAATTAAACAGAATGGAAACCAAACAGCTTGGCCTGTCTAGGCCCTTCTCTGACCCCTCTTCTTCTCTCTTCTGAATCCATTCCTCTGCTCTTCTCCTGGCTCTGCTCCTGGCTTTCTCTAGACTCCAAAACCACATCTTCTCTCCTTCTGGCTCATCCTGGAACTTCCCTAAGCACAGCGGCCCTCCTGGCACTGGAACATCTACTGCTCACGGACTATCCCTCCATGGGTCCCAAGGCCCTCTCCTATTGGCAGCTTCCCCCTAAGCCTCCATGTTATGGAGGACCAAGCAGGCCCACCTGTCCTCAGGACTTCTAAGCTCTGTTCCTGTGCCAGGTACCGCCACTCCTTCATACGGCTCATCAGCTCCCTCTTCTATGCTGTCCTCTCCCCATCTGAATGTAAGCCTCGTGAGGGCACAGCCTGTCTTCCTTCCTTCCTTCTTTCCTTCCTTCTTTCCTTCCTTCCTTCCCTCCTCTTGTTTCTCCTTTTCTTCATGCCTCCGCCTCCCCCCCACCAACCATTGAACTTGAGAAAATGTCTTATAGGTGGTGTAGTTTCCTTATTTATAAAATGGAGACAATAAAACCTGCACAAGCCTCCTCTTCACAGGGCAGTTGGGGGAGTGCTAAGTCAATGCACATCCCTGTTATTTCAGCCACCCCCTCTGTGCTGTCCTTTCTACACAAGGTACCCCTCAGTATAGACCCCCAAGTCGGCTATTCAGCCGTGCCTTGGTACAGAAAGAAAACGCTGCTCCATCTGAGGGCCAGTAATGGTCTGATGTCGTTTCATGCATCACCATGCCCCCAGAAACCTGTCTGAGAGCATTCTTCATCCCCTTCTAACCTAAGGGCCCACCCAAGAAAGATAAAAGTCAAGTGCAACTACACCAGAGGTCTTGGGTGAGAGCCGGCCCTGCCCAAGAAGTCAGAGGTGTCAGGACCAAAATCAGGGAAACCTAACTCTCTGAGCATTCATTAAGCACCCACCAAGTGCCAGGCACTGTCCTAGACAGACATCAAACATTCTATTCCCTCTAATGGGGTTGAGGGGATGCTGTGTGCCTGGATAAGTAAAATGAAATACATATAAAACAGATACCCCCCCAAATGGGGGAAGAAGCAGAACTAACCACTGGGGACATCAGAAAAGATCTCTCAGAGCAGCCAGGGGTTCTGAGAGGCAGAGACATCATTCTTGCCTCCAATAATTATGTAAGTGGGTAACCAGAAGCAAGTGCAAATCTCTGCAAGTCACAGTTTCTCACCTGTAAAATGAGTATAAAGTACCTGTAGGACAGCTGAGAGGGTCAAACGAGACCGTTTCGATGAGGTGGTGCTGGTGGTATTATTACGAGTGTTTTGTTCTAATCCAAACCTTTCACCACCAACTAGGAAAATGGGACATAAAATTTGGGAAGGTAGAAGAAGTCGCTGTAATCACCGTCCAGCTTATTTCTGCAACGGCTGACTGTCAAAACACAGCCTTTTAGTGACATCACTAAGGAGACCACGGGTCCAAATTCATATTTGGGGAGTCCATTTGTATAAAACTTGAGGGATTTGGCCCAGAATTCCTAAAGAAAGCCTCCTGGATGTCTTTCCCTGTCAAACACACCTCACTTCCATCAAAGTCAAGCACAGCTGCACATAAATCTCAAGTTCCCGTGAAGACACAGGAAACCTCGCTTCCCCTGGGGCCTTACTAAACACATGAAGCTGTGGTTGTTGCTGTTGTTGTCAAGGAAGCAGACTCCTCTCCAACTACAGAACTGCTGAACAACCAAAGGCTTTCGGAGCCTTCTTGAATCACAGGTGAAAAGACATAATGTAATACAAAGACCTAATTCTCTGTACTGTATACTACATTCATTGGAAGAGCAACAGAATTAAGGGGTATTCTATTATGTTGCTCTGGATAAGGTCAATTTAGAATCAGAATTCTGACCAGCTAGGCAGACCCCAAATGCTGAAAAAAACATATTAAATATTTCTGTATTTGCCAGAGTCTCCAAATCAGGAAATAAATACTTCCCCCACCAACCCCAACCTCCCCCAAAGCCTATGTCTGTTCCACACAGGAGGAACAGCACCACCTATCAGGCCAGATGCTACCCATTCATCATTCAATGTTAAAATAAGGTGCTTAATTTAACCAGCAGTATGTGAGCAGCCCTGTGCAGGCAGTGCCCATAGAGGTGATCGAGCAGACTCAGGCTCCAGTTCTCCGGGACATGTATATATGACCCTAGGCAAGGGTATTATATAATTCCTGGCAACTCCAATGACTCTAAATTGAAGGAGAGATGCCAATGTGCATGGCCAGGGAGAGTGTCCTCACCAAGGAGGCCCCACAGGGATGACCTTTCAGATCTGGACCAAAAAAAAAACCCAAAAAACCAAGCTTGGCTTGGCTGCTAGCTATTGGTAAGTCAATTCACAAAGGTGATCAAGGATTCAGAGCAGTGGTGGCCTGTGACTCTTGCCAGGAACAGTCTCACTGACAGCAATGGGAGGGGAAGAGCAGAGGCTGAGGAAGAAGTAAAAAGCCCCAGTATACAAGGAGAGGCAGTTCAGGTCACTAAGCCCCAGGGGCCTGAAGAGACCAAGGGGAGAAGACTGAACAGGAAAAGAGCTGGTGTTTGTAGTCAATAAACAAAAACAGGTCATTTGTTTTCAGGACAGGACTCAGTCATTTAAATTTGTTTTTCCAACAAAAGCTGTTTGCATTCAAACAGTGTCTGTGCTTAAATAGATTTTTCACTAATCCAGAAAATTCCTTCAGTTAAAATGCTCCACTCCCCAGTGCTGTAACACCAAAGGCCAGTGTTATGACCCATGTCACACGGGTTAACATGTCACTGTAATCAACAATAACAACATTGGCTAACAGTTGACTAGGAGCCGGGTACTGTGCTAAGCAGGTTAAAATATTATCTGATCTGATCCTCCCAATAACTCTGGGAAGGAGGGGCTTTTTCCTCCCATTTTGCAGATTAGAAAGCTGAGGCAAACAGGATGAAGTGACTTGCCCAGGGTCAGACAGCTAGTAGATCAGGGCTGCATTTGAACTCCAAGACCGGTACTAATAGCAGGGAGGTGCCCAACCAAGGATTCTGAGCCACATCCCACACTTCGCGCCGGTTTGGAGGACCCCACGTCTAATGCTCTCTTTGCTACATCGTGCCACCCTTTGGTGGACTATGACTTTCCTTCCCCTTGGCCAGTTCTAAAGAAAGCTGCTCCATGTCTCTCCCTCAGTTTCTCCATCTGTCAAAGGAGAGAGGTGACCTTAATAGTCTCTAAGGTCCCTTCTAACTGTAAAAATGGCTCTGGGGAGAGGGACAGGGACAGAGACAGAGACAGAGGGGGGGTCCCTAAAGTCCCAAAAACACTGTTCTTGAATCTCTCCAATAAAATGCAACTTATTTTATTTTCTAATTGATTTTATAGCTTCTCTTCCAGAACCATGACAGAAACTCATCCAAGACTCACAATAAGCGCTAAGCTGCGTGAAAACAGTTCACATATTGTCATGGTTGAAGCTAAAGATGAAAAAGGTAAAAACTTTCCAAAGATTATCCAAAGATTCCAATAATTAAAAACAATTATTAATGGAATGTCACTGCTATAAGAAACTGAATGTGAAGAATTCAGATAAATTCAGAGAGACTTGTAGGAACTGATACAAAATGAAGTCAGCAGAACCAGGAAACCATTTTAGACAATGACTCCCACGATGATCAATGGAACGGAAAACCAACATGAAAGTTATCAGAAGTCTGGGTGGTGCTCCACTCAAGGCCCAAAGGGAAAGCCAACCCCACACATGACACAGCAAGGAGGAGGAGGCACTGGGAGGAGACACTGGGGTTTAAAAGGGGAGAGAGGGGAGACAAAAAAAAGAAAAGAATACTTTTAGCTGAGCTCATTTCAATGCAATAAACTAAAGCCATCATCGTCTGTGTCTTACAATTAACTGCACAGGCAGGAGGTGACCATCCCATGTTTGAAAGAGTGTACTTACCCCCGTACTGACAAGGGACAACATGATCCTCTCGTTTAAGGCCAAGGTTTCTCCTTGTTTCATCTTGATCCTCTTTTTATCTAAGCATTTCATTGCGTACCTAGAAACATAAATATTACTGAATAATCTGGCAAGCCAAGTTCTCTTCCAACTAGCTGAACACAAGACTAAGTTTGGTTTGAGAAATACCTGTGACGAGGCAGCTGAATGCTACAAACATAAATCCTTTTTAGTCTTTATGATACTAAGGAAATATTCTACTCATGAAACAAATTAATTTTATACTCTATATGGCTAAGTATTCCCAGTTGATGGAACAGAAAGAGAAGTTAGTTGGGAACCACAACCATAAGGCCTAAGCTGCACCAAGCCTTCCATCAATATCTGTCAATGAACATTTCACAAGGGTAAGGAATCAGGATTAGCATCATGAGAACATCATTTCTCATCTCTCCTACTAGACTACTGTGACAAGGGCAGGGACTGAGACGAATCTAAACTTTCCTGTCTCTCTCAGTATCAAGCGCCACACTCTGCACACAAAATCCTGAGCAAGGCTTTATGGAATGCAGAAATGGATGACCTTGGAAAGAAGTTGGAAGGAACTTCTTTTTTGCACTTGGGCAATCAATCTACAGATCTGTCTTGGCCCCTTTTCCAAGAAAGTAAAGTCCTGGGGACAGGCAGGGCCTGTGTCCTAACCAATTTTATTTTTTATCATCCTTAATGCTTTATACATAGGCATCATCTAGTAGTAGGAAATGAGAAATCTAAGTATTTAAAAGAAGGAAATCCTTTGGAAAAATAAAGCCTCCATTTCTAATCGGAAACTGGAAAACTGAAGTGTCGATTCCCCCTTACTCCCAGGGAATAATTACACTTTGGTATAATAACTCTTTAAGTGGTATAATAACTCTTCTTACAGTCACATGGAAGGGGCCTGGACTCTTCCAATGCTTTGGACCCACAGAGGGCCAGCCAGCCTTTCCCGAAGTACAGCCACTCCTTCTGACCACCCCTCTAAGACTTAGTCGATGTCCGGCATCGACTCCCTCCGGCAGCCAAGCTCTCTACACTGAGCTTGGCTAGTAACCTGCCAACAGGCCTGCAATCTGTCCGTGGGCCCATACCCGAAGGCTTTCAAACTCAGGAAGCCTGGCTTGGTTAGCATTGACTGGCCTTGACAACCCCAGGTCACTTCCATCCAGCGATGACACATGGGAAGATTTCCTGGAGGTCCAGTGACAATACTTGGGGCAAAAATAATTTATAATGCAATGAAATTCTTTAGAAATGAGATGCTAGAGTGGGACAGTTCTCCTTTACAGACCTCATATGCTACTGAGTGTTGGAACTCAATATTTCCACTGAAGCCATTTAAAGAGCTTACATTTTTCCAGTGTCAGCTTTTCTGCAACCATATACTTCACCAAATCCTCCTCGGCCGATAATCCTATGTACACTGAAATCATTCATGGTCAACTGTGAATTCAAAAATAACAGGCATTTCATTTCACTTTATTTTTTTCCCCAAGCTCTCACACAGATTCAGACTATCGTGAGTGGTCGCTCGCTCCGGCGGAGGGGGCTTCCGTTAGCCTCGCCGAGGGCCCCAAGTACTCCGATTCCCAAGTCCAAGGATGGAGAGACCTCCACATACTCCCCCTTCCTTTGCCTCTTCCAAAGTAAATGAAGCACAAGGAAAGGAGAAGCAAATGTGAAGACCACACAATGCGAGGTCACGGGAGCCCGGCTCGGGGGTCACAGGCCCAGAAGAAGGAGTGATGTGCCCAGGCCCCCAGAGGAAGGAAGGCCCATCGGGGCCCATTCTAGTCGTTCTCTTGGATTTCTGTCTGGAGGCTAGATAGCAAGCAGGTCACAGCTGCCCATACCTGGGGGTGTATGCCAGCGCTAGAGAGGCGCTTCACTACAGCAGCCCCAGAGGTCCAGGGCTGAGCCTACGCACAACCAAAGGAGAGACAAAGCGCCTGCCTGGGGCCCAAACAGTAGGGTGGCATTTCTGGCCTTGGCACAAGACGTGGTGGGAGGAAGTGCCAGTGCTTAATCCGGGCTTATGGAGGTGAATTCTAAACTTCAGACAAGGTACCCTGTTGAAGCATGTGCCTCTTGTACAAACCCAGGAAATCAGCTTGTTTTCTCCTTAGTAGGATGGTGCTGGAAAATTGAATCCCCTACATTATTGCACAGTAGCTGAGGCCCCCAGGAAGGCTGGGAGATGGCTACCGGCAGGGCCCTGCAGGGCAGGCGCTTTGTCCAAACCATCGACATCCTGCTCCTCCTGGCAGCGAAGCCACAGAGAGAAGTCTGCTAATCATTCTTATTCAAGGGTAAATACCGGCCTGCTCTCAGTCATTCTCACTTTGGCTCTGCTATAGGATCAAGTAAAGGGGACAATACAGGAGGGAGAGCAGAAGAGCCAACTGTGCCCTTTCCCAGAATAAAGAGAAACAGACCTAAAAGGGTTGACATTGGAAATAAACAGAAGACGCAAGCTAAGCCTTTTTCTAAAAGGTCCACAGCATTTCTAAAGGCACTTAGTAGGGGCCGGCCTCAGAGTTCTGGGAATGTAAATACAAACAGAAAGATAGACAATCTCTGCCCTCAAGGAGCTTACCTTCTAACGGATCAGGAAGCTAGCCCAGTTTTTAAAAGGGAGCTGACAACAGGGGGTGGCAAGAGCAGCAGATACTGAGCTGCATTTGCCTTTCTATTTGAATCTTTGCATTCTTGGAAATATTCTGAGGAGTCAGGCACTACAGCACTAAGAGGCTGATTAAGGACACATGGTCACATTTTGTGAAACAATCTCCTTCCCATAAGTTGGTCTTGTTCGAGGAAGGAAAAGCAATGGAGCATTATCAGAATTTTATATGAAACACAGAGAAAAGAGGACAAGGGAGGCAGGGAGATCAGGAAGGCGAGAGACATGATCACACAATTACTTACATGGATATTTAGCTCTACATTTTTCCACTGACAATATCTAGTGAACTTGTCACTAAAAAAGAATGAAGTTAAAGTAATTATTGAAAAGTTACATTTCTTAGCATTTAACTTATTTACATCCTAAATTCACAGAGCAACTTTAAATAAGACACAATTCTTACATCACTGGGTGTCCCAAAGGCCTATAACCAGCGCAGAAGCGGACCCCCGGCCCCCACCGTCCCACCTCGGAGCACCTTTGCCAATTGGCTTGAAGCCTCGGAGCCATTGTAGATGTCACTCTCTTTTTATTGGGAATTTGGTACATTCTTTCATGTAACATGTTTTTAAAAACTGTTTGCTTGCATATTTTGACCACTCAACCATCTCCTGGGAAATGGTGTTGGTTAGAGGTATTTGTTAGCTGTCAAGATATCTCAGCTAGCAAACCCTTATCAGAATTACTGGATACAGAGATATTTTGATATATACTTGACCTCTTGCTTTTGTACCCTACTTGCGCTGGTTTTATTCATGAAAAAAAAAGCTTTCCAATTGTGTGTAACTGTAATCACTTCTGTCCTTGGGGCAGCTGGATGGCACCATGGCACAGAACATCCTGGGCCTGGAGTCTGGAAGACCTGAGTTCAAATCCATCTCAGACACTTACTATCCATGTGAATCTGAGCAAATCACTTTACCTCAGTCGGCCCATGGGGATAATAACACCTACTTCGCATTGCTGTGAGTAGTTAATGAAAGAGTAACAGTACAGCACTTAGCAGGTGCCCACAACATGAGCGTTAGAGAAATGTTGGCAGTGACTATTGCTGCCCTTATTATCCCTTTATCTGATGAAGAGAATTTCCCCTCCTGCCACCTATCAATCAGTAAACATTTTTGATTTAAAAACTGTTTAGGCAGGACCTTTAATACTTCGGTACATTTTGAGTTTCCTCCTGAATACGACCTAAGGGTGTTGGTCTAAACCCAGACCTCCTACTTCTGTCAGGAATTCTTGGCAGAAAGAGAGCTCTTTCAGCGCATGCTCAGCACCTGGGGGTGGGATTCCTGTTGGTTTTTCTTGTCCTGTGATCAGCTGTGATGACTATGGCTTTATTACCTCTGTTGAGTTGTACAAAGTCTATTCTCTTCCTTCCTACATTGTTCTTCATGCTTTCTTAAGCATCAGTTCCTAAATATGCAAATTTTCTCAACATTTTCCCATATTTGTCTTATCTCTAGGGGGTTATTTTGTCATCTGGATTAGAATCTTTTCTGAGTTTCTTCTTTTGATGATCATATGCTATAATAATAAAAATGATCTAAATGAATAAAGACATACTGATAGGATAAAAATAACACGACTAGAAATCAGATACTCAAATAGCTAGTGTTGTACCACAATGATCCATACATAATTTGACTCAATAAATCAGTTTCCTCATCTATAAAACTGAAATAACACTCTGCTATCTACCTACTTCATCAGAATTTTCTAGTGGTCCAGTTTTCGGAAAGGGGTAAATTATGCCGTTTTAATGATATATAAATGAAAAAGGCTCAAAATCTTAGGTTTCCTCCCGGGGGTAGGAGGAGCCTACAGGGTTTTGCCCCGGGCACCAAATTTAAAGAGCCAAAGACAGCATTTCACAGGAATAACTGAGTTTAACCACAAGCAAGGACAATGGGATTAGGCTTCCGTGCTCTCTCCCATGACCTCTGTGGATGAAGCACTGCCAGAGTCTCCATGGGCTGTCCATGGATGTCCATCTAGAAAGTGTTCCAAGGTGTAAGGTATGGCCATTATCCTTCCTTAACTGAATTACATTCTTAAAATTAAAATTAAGGTCTTAAAAAATGATTTGAGGGCCCCTTTCCTGCTGTTCAACATAGGGTCAGAACTGCAATGCCAGGCTACATCTTTACTAGGTAATCTTCTTGGGAACAGACATGCCAGTTTAGCTATGCCTGTATGCCCTTCCAGGCAGGAGTCCATGTAGTCTGTGGAGAAGGGCCTATAACTCTCTCTAAGTATCAAAGAGTCCAGCGTGTTCACTGGACTAGTTCTGCTGGGTCCCAGAGGGCAGTATCAGCAGGAATGGTGCAGCTCAGAAAGAGACAAATTTAAGCTTGATGTTGAGGGGAAGGCATGCTAACAATCCCAGCTGTCCACTAGTGAGATATGCCACTGGAAAAAGTGAGAGGCTTCCTCCTACTTGTGGGTCGGAGGATCTAAAGCCAGAAGGAAGCTCAGTGCAGTTCCTTCATTTTGGAGCTGAGGAAACTGAAACCCAGGGAGGGGAAATGAGTTGCACAAGGTCACAGGACCTGTCAGAGGCAGGATTTGAATCCAGGCCTTCAAATTCCAGAGCTGAAGCTCTTTCCACTCTACCATACAGCCTCCAAGATAAGGTCCCTTCTATCCAATGACAAGATTCTGATATTTCATGAGGTCTCCAGTCAGGCTTCTGATAGTACTCAAAATAATTCTATCACATAATGCAAGGAACAATTTTGCAGTAAATGGTATTAATAACATCTATTGAAATTGTACAGAATTGCACAACAAACTGACATTCCTCTGTATCTGTGACCATGTGAGGCAGACAGATGCAGTAACAGACTCATGTCTAGACGGTATCAGAAGGTTTGAAAAGGCCTTTGCTCACAACAGCCCCATCAGGCAGTACAAGGACTGTACTGCAAGGATTTGGAAAGAATGAGGGGCTCACACCGGTGAAGTGACCTGCTCCCGTTCAGACAGTCAGTGCTGGAGGACAGGGAATTGTACCCCTATCCTGTGACTCCCGACTTCTGACTAATGACTCAATAGCACTGGCAATGGGACAGAGTGACTGTATGACTTTTATGTGCATGGATTACAGAGAAAGGTGTTTCATGAGAACACATTTTGAGTTCAGGTCACTGGGGGGAGCAAAGATCTTTTCTCCAATAAAGGAAAACTTCACATCTGTAAGAAACTGGGAGAATCTACTAGATCCACCATCTCATAGACACAGTCAGGAAATATAAAGTGAGATTTCAAATTAAAAGACAGCATCTTAGCAGCAGCAGCCAAAGGCAAACCCATGAGCTAGGTATTCACCTATTTGACAAACAACTGAGTGCCTACAAAGGGATGAGATGCTGGGTTAAGTGCCAGCTGTTAACTGTATTGAGATTCTGAAAAGGCACTGGACCTGTATCCTGGAATTCTAACAACCACAATGATTCATTTAAGGGTCTGACACCTTAAATTAAGTCTAGTGAAGGGAAATCCAACAAGTCAAGCAATTTATGGGGTCATATTTGTATTAAAACTGCATTCCCCCTCAGGCTTTTTTTTTTTTAATGTATTAATGTCCCTGGCTGGTCCTTTAAAATGTCAGACAAACTACTTGACAGTGCGAAGGGGACAGTAACCACTTATACATTTAACACAATTAAAGTCTTGAGAATTAAATCAACTATCTCTAACATTACAATGCTAATCAATGAGGAAACTGGATGCAATTTCACACAAGTTTTAGAAACACAAATATTGCATAAATTGAAGTACAGGTTCATAGGACAGCAATTCATATTCAGCTTTTCATACCTTTCAATATATTTTTGAAATATGTTGCCCCGAAGACTATCGCAAATTTCTTCTATGTATGGCTGAAAAGGACCAAAAAAGAAATTCCACACAATGTAAATTGAAACAGACTAAAGTGACCATATATGGAAAGACCAATGATAAAACGCTGAGATTAAAATCTGCAACCCAAAACATATACATATATCCGTACATGCACACACACACAGCTAATGCTTGAACTTCATTGATCTGAAGAGAATCATAAAAAGTTGGAGGCGAAAGGGATCTTCAGCACCTTCTAATCCACTTAGTTCATATGACAGATAAGAGAAGGAAGAGGCCTCACCCGGGATCAGAAAGGCACTTGGAGGCAGAGCCAGGCCTGGAACCCACGTCTCCTGGCTTCTACTCTTGTACCCTTGCAATTACACTGACCACACTCCTGCCCCACTCCCAGTATTCTGGCAAATTTATTATAAATAAAACCAGCAGACACAAATACGACGTTTCCCCCCCATGTACTAGCTTTACATCCACTATCTTATTATAAACACAAAGTGAAAACTAAAATTCTTGCCCACATGTTCTCAGAGCCACTCTTCTCCAACTGTAGCCATTAAATATAGGGAGAGTCTGACCTGGGAGTTTAGGGAAAGGGGATCCTGTGTGCAAAGGCACTGAGACCTCCTCTGACGTGGAAGGGGCAGCCCAAGCAATCCCAGCCAAACAGGAATAGCCCAAGTGGACAATGTGTCCATTACATGAGAACACGACAGCATGTCAGAGTCAGAAGAGATCTCTGAGGTCTCCTGGTCCAAACTGGGCCAGAGCAGAACTCCCTTCGAGCCTTCGTTCAAAGACCATCATGCCAAGGAATGATCAGCTCCCAAGACAGCCTATTCCTCTGGAATCGGGAGGTGTCTGAGTTGGAAGGAATGTGAAGGGTCATCTAATATGATCTGACAGATGAGGAGCCTCAGCCCCAGAAAGGACCAGGGTTGGACAGCTTCACAGCTACTGAGAGACGAGTGTTTGGTCCTCCTCATCCAGTGCCCTCACCCCAAAGATGCAGGAAGGAAGAAGAAATCTCTGAACAAGGGACTCTTCTACTGGGTCAGAGAACTTTTTTTTTTAATATCTTGATAACTGTATTTGGATAGAATTGGTCTCCTCTGTAATCCTGTATATTTCTATACAGTCTCCTTACAGTGTCTATGATATCCGACTAAACTTGGCCTTTGAAACCTGTGCCAACCAGCAAGTCAAGGAGACATCTCTGGGTGTCCAGTCAACTGTCATGAAAGCAAAGACTAGCTGGTACAGTGCACACAGTGCCAGGCCTGGAGTCAGGAAGACATATCTTCCAGAGTTCAAATCCAGCCACAGCCACTTACTAGCTGTATGACCCTGGGCAAGTCACTTCACCCTGTTTGCCTCAGTTTCCCCATCTGCACAAGGAGCCAGAGTAGGAAATGGCAAACCACACCTCTATCTTTACCAAATGAGTTCATAAAGAGCTGGACATGACTGAAACAATGGAACAACAGCAACAAATTCCAGAAGGATGTCAGTGATCCTCCAAAAACTCCTTCAAAACCAAAACTGTGCCTTCACTTCTGCCCCCTAGGGAAAAAATCCGAGTACCTAAGTAACAGGACACCCCAAGGAGCCCGGGCCTGAGGTCAGGAGGCAGAGCCGCCATGTCAGGACTCTCAGTGCCTTGTTCCCAAACAGCTACTTCAACAACGAAGCTGAGCATCGTCAGAACATCATGGACGAGTTCTCCTTCCTCTCTCACCCTGCGGACGTCCGTCCAAGAAGCCCCTTTGAGGGTAAGTGACTGGGCCATATCCACCTGAGTGTAACCAGACCCCTCCACAACATACTTCGATCCCACCCCATGGGGCCATCTGCTCATCATCTCCCTCTGACTGACTTTTCCCCCATGTCCCAGGATGTTCCTTGCTGGGACAAGATCCCAGACGCTATCAGCCTCCCCATGTCTCTGCCTCCTCAGCACCTCTGTCCCCCTGGTTGCAGGGTAGGGCCCGGACCTCCAAACCTCCCCTTGGGACAGTTCCTCCTTTCTTATCTGGCTGGAGTGCTCTGGGGTTTGTGTGGCTCTTTCCCACCATGCACAGTACAACCCCTCCGACCACCCTGCTTTGGCGTGCTGTCTTCTGCCTTTAAAATGTAAGCTCCTTGAGAGTGGAGATGATCTTTTTTTTTTCTGTATTTGTATCCGCAGCACTTAAGATAGTGCCTGGCACATGTAGGTGTTTAATAAATGTTTGCTGACAGACAAATGTTTGCCTGATTCAAACCCCAGTGGAGAAATGCTTAGAACATCTCCTCACACGGACAAGTCAGTAAGGACCTGAAAATTATCAGCACACCAAGGTTCGTTGGTGATGTTGTGGGAGAAGATAACATATATAAAACACTAAACCAACCAGTAAAAGGGTAAGAAGTGGAATAAAAACTTGTTAGCATTCATGAAGACAACAAAGTTGATTTCAATTCAGCCCTCCCCAACGTGGTCCAATTTTGTGTGTCTAGACAAAGCCCCGATCAAAGTGTCCAATCTGTGATGTGGGCAATCTCTGAGCCAAAGCTGGCCCCACCTGCTAACAACATGAAAACCCCATGAGCGCCTGCTGGATGGACTCTCCAGTATTAAGCTCATCATGAAAATAAAAATAAGATGTCATAAGAAAAGACCTTGAACCAACTTACCTCCCACCATAAAGATCACCGCTGATCCCAGGGAAGGCCATGGGCATCTTTGTTTAGCTTTCCCACTCATAAGAATCACAATATGACTTGATGACAGTCTCTCATAAAGCTTTTTTTTTTAAACTTCAGAGAAACCACAAAGGGCCCATTATTCAGTTGAGAGTGTTGACTATCTGCCATTATACTTTCTACGGAAAATACATGGGATGGAAAAAGCTTGGGCAGGGGGAAATACTTTCTATGGAAAATACATGGGATGGAAAAAGCTTGGGCAGGGGGAAATTCTTAGCACTAAAGATGAGCAGACACATGATGATTTATAATTCCAAATCTGACCTTTCCCAAAACATCGCTTTCTTCAACAGTACTCTCATGTTCACAGAAAGGGTAACGAGGGCAATGGTAATTCAAACCAAGGCTCCCTTGGAATAACTTGCAGAACCAACAGATAGATAGCTTGGGCACCCTCTACAATACAAAAGTCTTGAAAACCAATTGTTCCAATCAGGACATAGTGTTTAATGCAGGTTTCAATAGCAACCAATCATCCAACAGGGGGAGGGGAGGTCACAACAGTTCAGATCAGAGAAAGACTTATTTGATGCTCTAGTAGAAAGTATGAGCTAAGCCACAACTCTCAAGGCAAACATCAATTAACAAAGTGTGATCAAAGCATACCAAGGAACTGGCCCTGGTTGTCTGAAGTGCCAACACATCTTTTTTAAAACAGAAATTTACTAGAAAAGCTTTTATAAAGTTCTATGGCCAGGGAACCATATCTTAACTATTTTATTTTTCAAAAAACAAAGAAATCTGTATTAAAGAAAATTCTCTATTTGGAATTTTGGCTGGAAGATAGCTTAATACTCTGAGACATTTGGATTTTCTCAGTGTTCACTTCCCTTTCAGGGATGCGTGCAAAGGCCTCTGTGCCTTCCATGAGTTGCAGAGGGTCGACCTGGTGGTGAGGAGCCTGGTTATGCCAATCAAGGTAGGTTCTTTGGAAAGCACATACATAGCCTGGCATTCGGCACCTACCAGAAAACTTTCCAGCTCAGAGGGAGAAACCAGAAGATGTCTGCACCCTTGTATAGCCTACAACAACCCAAGGCCATGTCCAAACCAGGATGACACATCACGGGATGACATTTAAAAATAACTGACTTTAAAGTAATCACTGTTACCTGATGAAATCTAGTTGGAGGTGCCAACTCCTAGAGGCAAAGACCTTTTCTAGGCTGATACAAATTAAGGACATTTATCCTAAAAAGGTTCAATCTTACCTGAAAAAGATTTGAGGGCACTTTTTTCTTGGCTAGATGAGTTTGTACATGGTCTACAGCTTGCTTTGAGAATACCTTTTAAAAAATTAAGAACAATGATTTTTTTTCACATCAAAATGAAAAACAGACTGCTTTACAATTATAGCTAATTAAGAGTTTCAAACTTTGTATAATCTCTTTTATCAAAGATGATCCAATAATGCTCAACTTTGCCCTTTGGGGCAGCTTTATTTGGTAATTCCTACACACGCACTTCCTGGACAGCAAATGTCTACTGGTACTTGTGGCCTAACAAGGCACTCTGATTAACAGGCTGGTGCTAGGAGGGCTTATGTACACTGGCAGAAATCTAATCCAACAAACCTACTATGTGCCAGTGATAATAGCAGCTGTCCCACACTGAGAAGCATCACCATCACCACTTAGCATTTCCTATCCTTAGGAAAATACTGCCAGTCTCCAAAGGCCTGAAGAGCTGGAAAATTCACTAAAACTTTGAGAGTACCCCAGACATTCAAATTTCTCATTCCTGTAACTAAGAATCCAAAATGGAGAAGTGAGAAAAGGGAGGCTTTCCCAACAAATCTACAAAAATTTTCAAATTAAAATAAAAAAGAACACTAGATAGGAAAAGCATTTTGCAGTACACCTTGGTATTCAAAGCTGAGAACATGTAACCTAGACAGAAAGGAGAAGAAACCAGAGGTTAGGCAGAGAAAATTCCCAGCAGTAGAATAGCTTTCTTACAGATCTAAAATTCAATGGTTCCATTACTCTGCAGGTATGACTGGTTCCACATCTAGCCATACACCTTTACTTTAGGAATGAAGACTGAAAAGGTGAGGTCCTCCAGCTAACTTAGGACCACATAGAGTTTTCTGAGTGCCAACCCTATGTTCTTCACATCCTGGCATGCTGAACTCTATTATTAAACATCTCTTATTAAATTTAGTTCTCTTTGAAAGATAGTTTTTCCTCTTAAAAACTACAAAGGGAGACATCTCTTTAGATTCTACAGTAACAGCAAAGCACCTCATGCAGGCAGGCTCAGAAACCTTACAAAACAAGTCAAAGGCGTATTCCTCGTTAAAACTCACAACATGAAAATTTCCACACTCTCCTAATAACCATCTAAGTGGTTCCGTCACTTAACTAAGTAGTTCAATGTTGTTGCTGTTCATCCTTCAATAGCGTTGGGGACCAAAATAACATCAACTTGTTGGGGTCAAGGTGCGGTGCGTCAGACTGGCCAATCAGACCAATATGAGCTCAGAAGGCCCTACCACAGGGCAGGCACAAATAGCCCATAAGAACACTCAGAGTGGAGATGTCTCTAAATTGGCACATTTCACAGTTCCTTTGTGCTATTACAATTCTGCTTTGCTTACAGAACATAGCACTTTCTTTGATGTGAGCATACCATATTGGGTGCTCCTATGCCAGTGTCACCCACATCTTACAATCAATGCTAAAGTTCTTCAGAGAGACCTCGAGAGTGTCCTTGTACCACTTCTTCTAACCACCTTGTGAGCACTTGCCTTGTTCAAGTTCCTGGTAAAATAGTCTTTTAGATAAACATACATTTGGCCTTCAGACTACATTGCCAGCCCATCAGAATTGTGTTCTCTGCATTAGACTTCGAATGCCTGACAGTTCAGCTTGAGAAAGGACCTTAGTGTCTGGTACCAACACAATACTCATAACACCAATGGCGACTATGAATATGCTGGCATAGTTCCCAATTGCAAAATATAACAGACTCTTCATATATGAGACAGAAGTAAAAACATTTATCCAGACACCAGAGAGCAAAATCCCAACACCAGGAAACCGAATCCATCATAGCAACAAATAAGTTATGACACCACAGCACAGTAGGAAGCTACACCATCCTTTCCCACAAACACACACTCACAAGCCTAACTATCTCCTTGGGTGCATCCTCTTCTCCCTCCAATTCTAACTGCTCTGACTTCCAACTTCCTGTGGGCTCTGCTCCATCCTTCAGCAAGCTCCTCCCACCACAGGCTCTATGTGATTACATTCAGCCTATTAGGGAGCAAGGAAGATCTTCAAAGCAGGAAAGACCTTCAAATTCCATTAGGTCTATTAAGGGGCATGGAAAATCTTCAAATTCCCATTTCCATTACACTTATCCTGCTTAATGATCTTCAAAATCTTCCTACGACAATTCAAATGCTAGTAATTTCATTTCCTGGCATGGTATTGGCAGACTGTCCAGGTTTCATGAGCACACAACAATGAGGTCATCACAATAGCTCTGTAGACCTTCAGTTTGGTAGGGAGCCTAATACTCTCCCACACTTTCCTTCAGAGCCTCCCAAACACTGAGCTAGCTCTGACAACGTGTGTGTCAACCTTATCATCTATGTGACTGGAAAGCATACTGCCAAGGTAAGTGAACTTGTCTATAGCATTCAAAATTTCTCTACTTGCTCCATGTCTGAATGATGTGGCGCTGGCTGGTGGGGAACCCGTTTTCTTGGTGTTGATCATCAGGCCAAAATTAGCACAAATAGCAGAGAACTGATCCATACTCTGTTACATCTCAGCCTCAAAGGCTGTACTGAGTGCACAATCATCTATGAACAAAGTCGAGCACCAACTCTATCTCCATTTTCTTCTTGGCTTGTAACCTTTTCAAGTTAAATAGTTTACTATCAGTGTAGCAGCTGACCATGATGTCATTTTCATCCGCATTGACAGTATCTGACTGCTGAAAACATCATATTAAAAAGCATGGGAAGAAACAGAGCCGTGCCTCACTCCACTGGTGACTGGGAAAACATGAGAGCACCTCTGTCATCCAGAACCCACACAAGCATGCCATCTTGGAACTGATGAACAATACCGATGAACTTCTCCAGGTAAGCAAATTTCACCACAATCTTCCCCAAGCCCTCACGATGACTGACAGTATCAAAGGCCCGGGTTAGGTTGATAAACACTGTGTAAAGACCTCTGTTCTGCTCCTGGCATTCCTCCTGGAACTGTTGGGCAGCAAATGCCATGCTGACTGCTATTCAGCCCTTTCTGAAGCCACACTGGCTCTTAGATCAATGACCATCTTCCAGGTGAAAGATCAGCCTAGTAAGGAGGACTCTGGGAAGAATTTTATCAGCAGTAACTAAGAGAGAGAGAGAGAGAGAGAGAGAGAGAGAGAGAGAGACACACACACACACACACATACACACACACACACACACACACACACACACACACACACACACACACACACACCCCTTCTGATTGTTACAGGACAACCTGTTTCCTTCTCCTTTACGGAGATGGACAATGCTGGCAGCCTTGATCTCCTGGGGTATAACCATCTCTTGCCACATAACCCAGAAGGTCTCAGAAGGCTTATGTAGAAGCAGTGGAGCCTCTGCCTTACAGATCTCTGCTGGGATGGAATCAGCACCAGGCACTTTGCCACACAAGAGGAACCTAATGGTATTCAATACCTCTTCTTCAGCTGGAATTGTGGTTAGAGAGGGAATGCCTTCAACCTGAAGTTTACAATAAATGGCTTCAGCACTGACTGATGATGGTCTGTTGGGAACAGTGGGGAAATGCTCAGCCCGCCTCTCCAGGATCGTGTCCTTATCCCTGATTGGTGCGGCTCCGTCAGCTCTCAGGGGCTGAGATGGACCAGGGGTCTTTGGCCCTAAATAATAATAGCCATTCTAATAGCAGTTCAGCCACTTATCTACGTGGTTCAACAACTACCCAGTGGCTCAACAATCCTCCAACAGGTTGTTCATGAAATTCCCTGGGGAAACTAGAAAATAAAGGAACAGTTCCGTGAGAAATGCCCCCCTTATCTGTTGCTATTCAAATCTCCATAAATCTCATTATCCATGAGCATAAAGCTTTAAAGTGTCCTCAAATATCGAACTACAATAAAACCATCTCCATGCAACAAAGGAATTTCCCCTTGAATTGAAGTTCTTCCAAGTCATGGGTGGAATAAATTATATCACCATCATTTCAGAGCTAAGTGACTTCTCTAGACTATGTTTTTAATGCTGCGACACTATACCCTGAAACATTACTCGTTAAACATTGAAATGTGACCAATCAGACAGCAGCTCTGCTGGACCTGGTTTCTGTAGGTACGAAATTGAGATCAATGGATGAAGGGTCAGAAATCTCTGATTTCACTCACAGCTCATCAAGGAACAAGGAAATCTGATGAGATTCCTCAGAATCAGAATCAGAAGGAGGACCTTAGAGATGACCACATCTTGACCTCATTTTACACAGGACAAAACTGAGGCCCAAAGGAGGCTCTTCCAAGGTCGTCCAAGTAGTAAATGGCGAGGCCCGGATAACAATTCACTCTTCTAACGCTAGGCACCAGGTTCCTCCTACCACACCACACTACCTCCGAGCACCAGCTGTGTCCCCTGGAAAACAGAAATACTGAGGACGAAAGAATCTGCCTTCACAAGGTCATGGTGGGGAAAGTGCTTTGGAAGTTTTAAAGTAACAAAGAATACAAGTAACTCCTGTTACCTACTGAAAGTGGCTTTATTAGGCAAAGTAATGATGCTCACCCTCCAGAAGACAACAAGACTATTTCCTTGAATTACCCACTTTAAAGACACAATTGATTGTAACTGTCATTATCAATTCATCAAAGACAGTCTCTAAGGCTGGTCGACTGGCCTCACCCTCAAAACCCACTTTCAAGTAGTAAAGTCACATTTCTTCAAATGAGTCTAAGATTTCAGTTTCACTGATTCAGATTAGCCTTCACTTCCATTAATTCACACTAATAAGGGTTTCTTTTGATAATTTTTTTTCCCAGAGGAAATGATTAATTTCTGAAAATGGCACACATACTAAAGAACTGAAATTACAACAGGAAACAAGGAAGGGTAGAAAGCATCTCTCTTCCTTAGTCCTCTGTTCACCACTGCAC
Source organism: Pseudochirops corinnae (assembly GCA_028646515.1). NCBI lineage: Eukaryota > Metazoa > Chordata > Mammalia > Diprotodontia > Pseudocheiridae > Pseudochirops > Pseudochirops corinnae. Next base: position 341,423,831 of record CM053587.1, on the reverse strand, counting down.
TTACACATAATACGGAAACTTTTTAAAGAATCTTGTTCCAAAAAAAAAACCTTCATTAGAACTAAGACTGCCCAGCAGCCACATTACAAAAAGAAAATACTCACATGGGAAGAAGACAGAAGCTCCTTCATGATGAATGTGTCGTAAATTTGCCGACTCCTCTGGAGACGTTCTTCTTCAGAATCGAGCTTCTCATATTCTTTGATCTACACATTAAAAAGTGGTCAGGATCAGTGAGGCTGTTGCCATGTCATTATATTACTTAGCTGAAGGGGCTCATTAGTCACCACGGTGAGAACCACTTCCACAGGACGTAAAATGGCACCTTCCACAGAACACTGTCACTGATAACTATACAACACTGATGTTCTATAAAGTGAATTCATCAGAAAGAGATTTGTATTTTCTATAGTGACCACTATCCATTAAATGGATGAATACAAAGTCAGGGATTAAAGAATCTCATGGGTAGAATGACTTTGCAGCATAATACCTGTGGCTGTCATCCATCCCTACCAATTCCCCTATCCCATTAGCTGAAATTTGAAAGTTGACTGTAATTAAATATGAATAGAGTCAGGAAGCCCCAGGTTGAAATCTAGTCTCAGACCCTTACTAGCCAGGTGACCTTGGGCAAGTCACTTCATCTCTGCCTCAGTTTTCTCATCTGTACAATGGGCATAATAATAATAGTACCTACTTCCCAAGGTTGTTGTGAGGATCGAACAAGATCATATTTGTAAAGCACTTTGCAAAACTTTAAATGCTGCTGTTATTCACTTATGATGCTACAAAAGCAAATCCAATGAAGGGAGAAAAATATTAACTAAATTCCTACCCAAAGTTTTGAAAAGGACCTGCAAGTCCCAACGTGGGATTCTATAAGGAACCTAGAGATACGATGGCAAGCCGCCTTCTGGAAAGGAACGATTTACCTGCATGGCACCTTCTCAGAGTTGGAGGGTACTGGTCTCAACTGCCCAAAATGCTGCCTCTCCAAAGGGGGATTGTTAAACATGGAATGGAGATTTCTAGATAAAGAGTTTCGCAACTCACTAAACAATTAAGTACAGTTATGTCTCATACAGAAACGATCTCCATCCTTTCCCCTTGTTGGACAACCAAAGAGTAGGTTAATATGGATCTGGGGAATACCCACATTTACTCACATGAAGAGTAAGAACTGCAGGCTAATCAAAGAATAACAGAAAGATGTGGTGGCAGGAGAATGTAAGAGAAGTATGCCCCTCTGCTGCCTGTGATGTATGAGGATCAGAGTGTGAGCAGCTGGGCAGGGACAAACCAGGACACCCAGAGGCACAGCAAGGTGGCCACGGCACTGGTGGCGCAGCATATTCAAAAGCTTTGAGGAAGGCTTTCAACTTTTTGGGTCAACCCTCGTTAGGGAATTTATGGAAGGCAATCGTGGAATGGCAATAATCACACCAGATGACAAAGAATAAATGAGTTCAAAATATCAAAGGCATTTTAAAATGACTGGACAAGCAAGCAGCCAAAGAAAATATGTGTCTCACAGGAAGACCACAACAGTGCATGAGTAATAACCATGAAGCAGTATAAAATACTCAGTCACAAACTACGAAATGAGCGGAATGGCTGCAAAGAAAATCATGTCGTAGGTTATTTCTGCTTTGGAGTTTATTTAACAAATAAGGTAGAGTATGAATATTACCATGACTCAAAGGCTCTGAGGGTTACACTAAATGACAAAACTCCTGAGCATCTTCAAGAGAAAAGGTATTAATGTAGAAACTTATCAAGAAAAAAACTGTTGTGTGAAGTCAAGACTGTCTACATAACCACATGCTATAAAGCGGGAAAAGAACCCATCTGATAAACAATGATTCAAGGTTTATTTCTGGCCCTATAACAAAAGTACACTTTGTAAATCATCATTAATCATCATAAAACAGAAAATAAGCTTCACATCTGGGAAGTGGTACACCGTTATCTTTTCAAGTAGGAAAGTTAAATGAGCCTATTTATAGAACAAGCAACCTCAGAATCAATACATAACTAAATTATGCAGCCAGCTGCACATATTTATTTGGAAAAGCAAAATAGTTAACATAAAACAAACTAATAACAATGACATGTATACAGTGCCTACAATGCACCAAGTCTGGCGCTGAGCACATACCAAACTGTATCTCACGTGATCCTCCCAACAACCCTCACCGGCCTTACGATCCCCATTCTATAGTTGAGGAAATTGAAACAAACAGAGATGAAGTGACTTGCAGAATCAGTAGGTGTCTGTGGCTGGATCTGAACCCAGATCTTTCTGACTTGACCAATGCTCCCTAAGTCATGAAATTAAACCTAACTGCCAAAATGAAAGATGGTTGAGAGACTGTATGATAGAGAACAGGGATCAAACTTACAAATATAGGAGGGTTGGATGGACACCCCAGACAAGTCTAAAAACCTCTACTGAACAGAGAAGTCACTACCTTATGAAGTAGCTCATTCCATTTTAAATTAATATAACTGTTAGGAAGTCCTTCCTTTTACCAGAGTGGAAATCTCTCTTTTGAACTTCCACCCACTGTCTGTCTTCCAGATGACAGCCTTTCAAACATCTGAAGATGATCATCCTATACCATCCTATACTCCTTAAGTGTCTTCCTAAGACTGCATGTTCCCAGGTGCTTTAGTCTTCTCATGTGAGTAAAGCTCACGACGATCATTCTGCTCATCCTCCTCATTCATACTTAAACTGGTCCATATCATTGTTAATGAACCAAGCATAGCTGGGAAGCTACTGGCCAGGGCCCGACACACTGTAATTCCTAATTCGGGGGCCTACACAGCATTATTTTTTGTTCGTAGCCACAGGACCCTGCTGACCCTACCCCAAATCCTCCTGTTCGGCATCAGCTGCTGCTATAAAGGTCTCCTTGACGCTGTAGTTTGACCACTGAGTCTTTGAACACAGCTCTAGGACCTTCCTCAATGCCCTGTAAATCTGTCCAGTTCAGACTTTCACATATACCTGTTGAGACTTTCTGCAAGCTACCAGAGCTTTGTGTAACGCACAGATTTTGCAAGCATGCCTTCTACATCCCCATCCAAGTCTTTATAAGCCAAGGTTCTGGATCAGCCGTTCTAAGAACTCCCTCCAGGGGCCATTAATCCAGCATTCTTTTGGGTATAGTCATTCATCATCTAAGAATCTATTTAACTATATTATCACACAACCCACATTTTGCCAACTTACTCACAAGGATATCACAAGAGACTGTCAGGTGCCTTCCTGACATTCAGACGTATCACGCCTCCAGAATTTCCCTGATCTACGCAGGCTTTATCTAAATGAGGACAAATCTGTGCCAGCTTGCAGAGATCATGACTTCCCTTTCTGTGTGCCCACACACTACCCCTTAAGTACTCTGTTCAACAGTTTTGTAGTGATGACGATAATCAATGAGCAGGCATCCATTACACATCTATTCTGCCCCAGGCGCTGTCCAGAGTGCTGGGCTGACAAGGACAAAAAGGTCAGTCCTTGTTTCAAGGACCTTAGTTCTATTCTACATGACATGCACTACAGAGTACTATAGAATCAATACAAAAGGCACAAGATAGTTTAAGGAGGGCATGAGCAGTCAAGCTAATCAGAAAAGGTTTCAGGAAGAAGATCTGCTTGAGCTGAATCTTGAAATAAAGGATTCTAAGGGGCAACTAGGTGGTGTACTGAATAGAGCACTGGCCCTGAAGTCAGGAGAACCCGAGTTCAAATCCGGCCTCAGACATTTAACACTTACTAGCTGTGTGACCTTGGGCAAGTCACTTAACCGCAACTGCCTTGCCCTCCCCCCTCCAAAAAGCAAAAACCAAAAAGCAAAAATGAAATAAAGGATTCTACAAAGGAGAGAGGATCCATTCCACATATAGGAGACCAGTGCAAAAGCATGGAGAGTTGCGAGTGAGAGACAAAGAGGCAGCCAGCTGGAATAAGCCTGACAGTACAAGACATGAAATAATACAAAATGAGGCTCCTAGAAAGGTAGGTTGGGACCAAGTTGTAAAGATCTAAAATGCTAGTGGAGGAGCCTCTGTTTGATGCAGAGGGCAGTGACATGGTCAGAACTGTTCTTAAGGAATCAAAGCCCCTGGGCTGGGACCTGTGGCTACAAGTACAAAGAATGAAAACCCCAACTCCCAGGAAGCCTATGTTGTCTCAAGGGAGTCAACAAGTACATGTAAAAACAGGTCCAGTATAAATTTCAGGTTAATAAGCCCAAATCAGCACAGAGTGGTCTGGGAGGGAAGCCACAAGCAGCTGGGAGGACCAGGAAAAGGCTTCATGCGGAAAATGATGCCCCAGCTACATCTTAGAGAAGGAGACAGACTTCAAATAATTCCAGGCATGGGGGACAGCCAGTGAAGAGGCAGAAAGAGTTGTGTGAGGAACACAGCTAAGGCCCATCTGGCTGGATTGTAGTGTGTGGGTAGGAGAGTAACGTTCAAAGAGACTAAAAAGATAGGCTGGAAGCAAGTTATATGGGGCTTTAAAAGCTTAACAGAGGAGTTTATATTTGATCCAAGAGACAACAGTAAACTATGGGAATTAACTGAGTAGGAGGCACACAGTCAGATATGCACTTAAGGAAAATTACTTTGGCAACAGCATGTAGGATGGACTGAAGCGGGGAGAGACTTGAGGCAGGAGTTTCAATTAGGAAGTCTTTGAGAGAGGTAATGAGGGCCAGGTGGAACAAAGAAAAAGGCATTATATGGAACAACTATTGGGAAGATGGGAATGGCAATATTTGGCTACCGGCTGGAGAGGCATATGGGGTGTGGAAGAGTTAAGAGTTCAAAATAATGACAAGATTACCTGCTAGTCTGGAAAGATGATAGAATCTTTGAAAAAATAACTTTGGCATCTATTTAGAACTGTAGTTCTCAAAGTGTGCCCCCCTCCACAGGAGTCCCTGAGACCCTTTACGGGGTCTACAAGGTCAAAACTATTTTCATAATAATGCTCAGACGTTTTAATTTCTCAAACAGCAAACTTCAATAGACAGAAGCCATATAAATAAAACTTCTTTGGAGTCTTCAATAATTTTTAACAGTATAAAGAAGTCTTCAAACCCCAAAGTTTGAAAACTACTGACTGAGGAGGATGGATTGGTAGCTCCCTCCCTTGAGGCAGAAAGACCAACCAGGAAGCTTCTTCAATGGTGCAGACGAGGCAACAAGGGCCTGAAATAAAGCGATACTTGTGTAAGCAGCAATTAAGGTAACAAATAGGAAAGATGTTTGGAAGGTAAAAATGGCAAACTTAGGCAGCTGAATAGAAACAGAAGGTAGGGCAATGAGGAATTGAGGATAATATTAAGGCTGAAAATCTTCAAAATTGGGAGGATGGTGGTATTTGGAACAAAAATAGGGAAGTTTGGGAGAAGGATGGGTCCTAGGAGAAAGACAATGAGCTCTGATCTTGATCTGTTGATTGAGATGTTAATGAGACATTCAATTAGAAAAGTCCGGTAGGGAGCTGGTGATGTGAGACCCAGACTGGGTTTGGCTATGGCTCTCGAGTCATCTGTTTAGAGATGATCATTAGACCCATGATGTTAATGAAGCCACTAGACGAGAGAAGAGATAGGAGAAGGGCTAGAGGACAGAGTCTGGGAATACACAGTCAGTCGGGGAGGGTGATAGAGACTGAGGAAGAGAAGAACCACGAGAGAGCAGTACCACAATGATGATGATGGCATGGGACATTCACGTAGCACTTTAGATCTGCAAACAGCATTATCTGAGTGGATCCTCACAACAACCCTATAAAATTATTCCACTCGCTTCACAGATACGAAAACCAAGACCAAGATTATGTGAGGCAAATTTTGGTTAGAGATAAGGAAAACACTCTTAACAATGAAGCATCTGAAGATCAGACTTTAACTGACTCCAAGTCCAATGCTGGTATCACTGTGGCAAATTACGGTCCCCTTTCTTCACATCTCACATCACCTCGATGCTTTCTAGCACTCTTTCCTGTCTCATCCTTGCCTCACATGTAGAGGTAGCCTTTCTCCTTGCCAAAGCTAAACCCTCTATAGCCACAAGTGACTCCATCCCACCCCATCTGCTCCAGCAGACTGCCCCCTCCATCATCCCCACTTTCTCACTGATCTTCAATTGCTCTGTCTGAGCCATAAACATGCCAATGTCTTCCCCATCCTCAAAAAACCCTCACTTGATCCATCCATCCCGGCTGTCATCCCATATCTCTCTTCAAAACAAAGATCTCATCTTTTATAGGAAGACTTTACCAGCCGTCCTGAATTCTAGAGCCGTCTTTCCATTACTGTGTATTTCCAGATTGTCTCCTCCATTAGAATGTAAGCTCCTTGAGGGCAGGGACTGTCTTTTGCCTCTTTTTGTATCTTTTGTATGTGTGTCTTATATTTTTTTTATTTATTTTGTTCTTTCCCAAATATATTTTTCCCAGAATTTATTTATTTTTAGTTTTCAACATTCATTTACACAAGATTTTGAGTTCCAAATTTTCTCCCCATCTCTCCCCTAACTCCAAGATGGCAAGCATACTGATTACCCCTTCCTCCAGTCTGCCCTCTCTTCTATCCCCCCATCCTCCCTCTTACCCCTTTACCTCTTACTTTCTTGTGAGGCAAGATGAATTTCTACATCCCACTGCCTATATATATATTATTTCCCATCTGCATGTAAAAACAATTTTTTAACATTTGTTTTTAAAATTTGAAGTTCCAGATTCTCTCCATTCTTCCCTCCTTGCCCCCCTCTCCCCGCACTGAGAAGACAAGTAGTTCAATATAGGCTATACACGTATAGTTATGCAAAACATTTCCATAGTGGTCATACTGTGAAAGATAACTATATTTCCCTCCATCCTATCCTGCCCCCCATTTGTTCTATTTTCTCCTTTGACCCTGTCCCTTTTCAAAAGTGTTTGCTTCTGACTATCCCCTCCCTCAATCTACGCTCCCTTCTATCATCCTCTCCTCTTATCCCCTTTCTTCCTATTTTCCTGTAGGGTAAGATACCCAATTGAGTGTGTATGTTATTCCCTCCTTAAGCCAAATCCAATGAGAATAAGGTTGACTCATTTCATTTTACCTCCCTGCTCTTCCCCTCCATTGTAACTGCTTTCTCTTGCCTCTATTATGTGAGATAATTTACCCTATTCTATCTCTCCTTTTCTCCTCCCAATATATTCCTCC
>CM053587.1:341390609-341416093 GCA_028646515.1 Pseudochirops corinnae | reverse complement strand
TTTTCATTTCCACATCATCTCACACATCCATCTCCTCCTTTCTGTACATGGCCACCACTCTGGGTCAGGTCTTCAGAGCCTACTGCCACAGCCTCTGACTTGGTCTCCCTACCTCCAGTCTCCCCTGTCTCCTGTCTGCTCCATGCAGCTGACAAAGCAATTATCCCGTAGCATGGCTCTGCTCAGGTCCTTCCTCTCAGCAATAAATCGCAGGGCTCTAACATTTCTAGGATCAAGTGTTTTCAGCATGTAAATGGACTCAACTTACCCTTCCACATTCACTCTACATTATTCTCTTTTTGGGCATCTCAAGACCAGCCACACCAACCCTTCTTGCTCCTCCTCACATACCTCTCCAAGGCTGTCACCTTTCGTGATCCTCCCCGTTATCAGTGGCTTCTCTCTCAAAATTATTTTGGATTTAGTGCGCCTATAACTACACACGTACATGTTATCGTTCCCAACAGACTGCAAACCCCTTGAGAGCAAGGCCATTTTCACTTTTGCTTTTGTATCCCCAACATACAGCACAGAGCTAGGTACAGCACTGGTGCTTAATAAATGCTTACTGATTGGTTAAATGACTCCATGATTTTCAAAGTCTCTTATTGCTCTAATGGTCCCATGCATCGCTAAGATTCTAGCATTCTGCAATTCTAAGGTCCCTTCCAACTCTCCAGTCCATTCTGGCTCTAGCATTCATTTTCATGTGGTTCTAAAATCTGAAATGCATTAGTTGGTCAACAAGCATTTATTAGGTACTTACCAGGCTAGAAGCCCTGTGCTAAATACTGATAATCCACCCTCCAACAATCAATTACTCAATCACCATTTAGGAAGCCCTACTAGGCCAGGCACAGTGCTAGGAACTGAGGAAGTAAAAAAGGGGCAAAAGGCAGTCCCTGACCACAAGGAGCTTATAATCCAATGAGGGAGAAAACATGCAAACCAATTTATACAAAGCAAGCTTATATATAAGATAAAGAGGAAATAATTAACGGAGGGAAGGCAAGGAATTAAAATGGGTCAGGGAAGGCTTCCTATAGAAAGAAAGATTTTAAGAGTCAATCTTTTTTTTTTTTTTTTTTTTTTTTTTGCTTTTTGGAGGGCATCTGGGGTTAAGTGACTTGCCTACGGTCACATGGCTAGTTTTTTTGTGTTAAGTGTCTCAGGCCGGATTTGAACTCAGGCCCATCCTGACTCCAGGGCTGGTGCTCTATTCACTGTACCACCTAGACACCCCTGAAAGAAAGATTTTAGTTGGAACTTCAAGGAAGCCAAAGAGATCACTAGTTGGAATGGAGGGAGGGAGTGATCTGGGCAGGGAGGATGAGCAGAGGGAACGCGGAGCTGAGAGAGCAGCCAGGAGGCTGGTGTCACTAGATCACCAATGTGTGAAGTGTCTGTACTGAGGAGTAAAGTGAGAGAAGACTGAAAAGGGAGGGGACCAGGTTAGGAAGAGCTTTGAATGACAAACAGAGCTTTCTGCATTTGCTCCTAGAGTTGACAGGGAGCCACTGGAGTTTGTGGACTTGCATTTCAGAAAATCACTTTAGTGGCCAAATAGAAGAAACCACTGGAGTGGGAAAGAGACCTGGGCCACACAGGCTCACCAGCAGCTAATGATCTAGGCATGAGGGGATGAAGGTCTGCACCTGGTGAGCACAGTGTTAGAGGAGAGAAGGGGCACATTGGAGAGATGGTAAAAAAAGGAAATGGACAGGACTTGGCAACAGACTGTATATCAGGGGTTAGAGAGAGTGAGGAGCGCAAGGTGACCCCTAGGTTGTGAGCTGACAGACTGGGATGATGGTGGTCCCCTCAAGAGTCATGGGGGAGGTAGGAGATGGGGAGGGGAAGCACACAGTGAGCTGAAGCTGTCTACCGGACATCCAGTGTGAGATATCTGAAAGGCAGTCGGAGACGCAAGACTGGAGGTCAGCAGAGAGCTTGGGGCAGAATAGACAGATCTGAGAATCAGCAGCAGAGAGATAATAACTAAATTCATGGGAGCTGATGGGGTCATCAAGTGAAGTAAAATAAAGGGAGAAAAGAAGGAGACCCAGGACAGAACCCTGAGGGACACCTATGCACGGAGGGCATGATCTGGAGAGGGATCCAGCAAGGAGACAGAGAAGGACCAGTCAGAGAGGGAGGAGGAGAACCAGGAAGGGAGCGAGGGGGGTCCTGAAAACCCAGAGGGAAGAGAATATCAAGGAGGAGAGAATGATGGTCAGTATCAAAAACTGCAGAGAAACGAGGTTTGAGAAAAGGCCATTGGATCCAGCAACTAAGAGATCGTCAGTAACTTAGGAGAGGAGAGGCTTTGGTGGAGTGATGAGGTCGGAAGTCAGACTGTAAGGGTTAAGAGAGTGAGAGGAGAAAAAGTGAAGGTGCCTATTTGAGAGAGTTTTCAAGTAGTTTAGCTACAAAGGGCAAAAGAAATACAGGATAATAGCTACTGGGGATGGAAGGATCAGGGGAGGCTTTGGTTTTTTTCCAAGATAGGGGAGACATGGGCATGCTTGTAGGCAGGAGGGAATGAGGCAGCAGAGAGGGAAAGCGTGGGGATGACAGAGGGGCAGTCTGCTCGAGGAGATAGGGCAGAACAAGCCCCTTGGTGAAGAGGAAGGCAGGGGCCATGGAGGAGACAGTGGTTGAAGGCACCTGAGTGATGAGAGATGAGGAAGAGGAGAGAAAGAGTTTAATGGCAAATGGCCTCAGTTCTTCTCTGCAAAATATCCGGCAAGATTCTCAGCTGAGGGGGGGGAGGGGGAGAAGGCGTGGAAGCGCCTCGGCAGACAGTAAGGGAGCGAATCGATCTGCGAGGTTTCTCTCCATCCCGTTCAGCGGCCCGTGCGCGGGACAGACGACGATGGTGATCGGGGCTGAGCCGTGGCTGGGCGTCACTGTTGATATGATGAGGTCCCAGGGTTTGAGACAGGAGGAGAGGGTAGAGCTAAACTGGTTCACCAAGGAGTCAAGATGGGGAGAAGAGGGTGGCTGCTGCAGGGGAGGCAGCTGGGAGAAAAGCGAGGCATCCAAGAACTGGAGGTCTTAGTGTGGACAAAGGGTAGGGTTATGCAAAGGAAGGCAAAGGGAGAGATGAAAAGCCAAGAGATTATGGTCAGAGGAGGAAACTTGAGGATTTTCAAACATAATGTATTTGTCGATGATGCCAAGATCAACAGGATGGCCATCTTTATGTATGGCTAAGGTGGGGTGGAAGAGGAGCTCAACGGAGGTGAGTAGATTGAGGAACTGAGTGGTTATTTCAGGGAGAATCAATACATATGCCGAAGTCCCCTAGTAAGAGGGCAGGAAATGGGGAGGAGAAAAAAAATTGTAAGCCATGTATCAAACCCATTGAGGAAGGAATGGCACTGACCTGGGAGTCTGCAGACAATAACTGCTGGGACTTTGATAGGGTGGAAGATGTGAATAGCATGAACCTCAAAGGAAGGAAGGTTACTACTGAGTGGTAGAAGGGGAAGAATCTGAAAGCGGCGAATGGGAGCAAGGAATATTCCAACTCCCCCACTTCAGCCAGTGAGACCAGGGGAATGAGTGACAATGCAGCCAAGTGCTAAAAAGGCTGGCCAGGAGGGCTGGGTCATCAGAAGGGAGCCAAGTTTCAGTATGAGCCAGTAGATGGAAGGAATGGAAAAGGAAAAAGTTTTAGGAAGAAGGAAGTTTACGGAACAGGCATTCCAGAAGGCACAGTGGAAGGGGTGAGTGGAGTTAGGATTAAATCTGGGAGTGGTGGAACCCATGGCCTTAAGGCCACATGTGGCCTTGTAGGTCCTCGGGTATGGCCTTCTGACTGAGTCCAAGTTTTACAGAACAAATCCTTCTATTAAGGGGATTTGTTTAAAGAAGTTTGGATTCAGTCAAAGAACCCCACATGAGGACCTAAGGGGCTACATGTGACCTTAAGGTTGCAGGTTCCCCACCCTTGGATTAGCTTTGGGGTGGGAAGGTTGAAGGGGACTGGAATGAGGAATCAAGTGGGAAGGGATGTGAAATGGGGCTTGGAAGATGAGCTACAGGAGTTCAGAGTCCCTGGGATATAAAGGGTATGAGCAGGCTGAGCATGGTCCTCACTGAGTGGAGTCACCACTTCTGCACCCTCCAAGGACAAGGGCCCCAGGAGATGGGAAGCCTTAAGTCGAGGGATGGCTGCTCTTTTCTGTATGGGTGATTCTCCACATCCCATCTGGGAAATGTCTGGATAATGGCCTGTTCTACTACACCACTAGCCTGCTGCTTGGTCTCCCCACCATGAGTCTCTCCCCACTCAGTCCATTGTCCATTCAGCTGTCCAAGTGATCTTCCCAAAGTACAGGTCTGATTCTGTCCCTCCTCACTTACTATACTCCAGGGTCTCTCTATCACCTCCAGGATCAAATACAAAAATGGAGATTCAAAGCTTCTTCCTACCTTTCCAGTTCTCTGGCCCTTCACTTCCTTCCACATACTCCACCATTCAGTGACACTGGCCTCCTCCCTCTCCAGATTCTAGTCCAGGCATTTTAGCTGCCCCCAGGCCTGGCATGCTCTCCCTCCTCCTCTCCCCCCACCCCCACCTTTTCTGTCTTCCTTGGCTTCAGCCCCAGGTCAGATCTCACCTTCTGCAGCCCCTTGACGCTAGGGTTTTCCTTCTCTTGACCATCTCCAGTTGATCCCGTATACACCGTGTTTTTCATTATCTGGTTGGATGTCGTCTCCCCCATTAGAATGACCTCCTTAAGAGCAGGGACTGTCTTCTGCCTTTCTCTGTATCCTAGGAGCTCGGCCTCGTGCCCAGTACACAGTAGTTAATTACTAAATGGTTACTGACTGAGCTCTGTCTTGACTTGCTTTTACCAAAAATCCAATTTTAAAAAAAAGCTCCTCGTGTGTGCCCAATTTATAGTCACACTTACCTTCGTCAGAGCTCTGCAGTATTTTAAAGGGGCATGTGCAGGCAAATCAAACCCTAACAATTAGATCCTTGCTAAAAAGCACCGTACTGTGGCTTCACCTGAAGGAAATGTCTTCAGCAGAATGCGGGCTTTTACAGCTAACTGAATAGTTCTGTTACCTTTCTGGCCAAGACAATCCCATTTACGTATCATTTCCTCTACAGGTTCCAACTGTTCTAACCACGAAGACGGTGACAATAAGCCAGGCATTTAAAGAGGTGGGGGAGTCAATCATCATTAATTTAATCAGTTAAATAACTAATTAGCAAATTTAGAAAGAATGCTGCTGCTTCAGATCTCTGCTGTTTTAACACACAATGGTATATCCCTAATGTTCATATCCATACACTGTAGCTACCCTTTGGGCACAAGGAATCTCTGCAGCTGAAAATGTGACAGTGTGGAAAGGAAACTGTTCTATTTTAATGAAGGTCATGAAATATTTCCTCTGCTTGTTTTTTCCTGCGATGCTTAATGGTATTAAATATAATGAACAAATGCCAACTTTATTGGTCAGAGAAAATAAAGATAATCTCTTTGATGTTGAAGATTCCTGGCTTTCTTTGCTAATCCATGTCAATCAAGACCCCTTCCTCCTCTTCCTCAGCAGAAGCAGTCCCAAGCCCGCCCACGGGACCCAACCCTCTCCTTAGTCATGGACTTACACAAACACACTGGGATTCAGGAGAGCGTGGGGGTGATCTGCCCACTAGAGCTTTTATAATTCCTTGTAACCAGGTAAACATTTCCAAAAATATCGGAATAGGTTTCTACTTGTAATTAAAAAAAGAAGGTTTACTTTGAAAGGCCTCTTGAAACAGAAAGTTTTTTAGGAAAAGGATTGCTTCTTACCTCTTCATAAAACTTCACCTGAGGGACAGCTTCATCAATTTCATTTAAACAAAAATCTTTAAAAAGCAAAAAACCTAAAAGCAAACAAAAACATTTTTCAGATTGTGCCCGGAAATACGATGAAGATTTCTGCAGAACAAAACACCAGCAGAACTCAACAATGACACGGCCCCAGTCGGGGAGGGGCCGATCCGTTCCCCAGCTCGGCCGGACTCTCTGGCCAGGTTTCCTCGCCTTTCCAAATGGGAAGCCAGGCCAGCTGAAGCCAAGGCCAAGGGCAGCAGAGTAAGAGACAAACAGAACAAGAGCCACTGCCCTTCCTGGAGAATAAAGACAGCAAAGGCAGGGGCAATCGCAAGCTCCCAAATATCAGGAAGATGACCAAGAGGGTCCTGAGAAATGGGGACAGACCAGCTGGAACTTGGAGGAAGAGGGGGCAGCACCAGCAGCCCGGGGCTGGAGCCTGGGCGAGCCGGGCGAGGGGCGACCTCTGAAGCGAGTGGTCCCACCAGAGAGTCTCAGTCAGCCCAGCTAGCCTTTGCCCAGGCTTCACCTAAGTTATGCTCTGAAGCCTCATTCCTTGTACGTATGGTCTTTTCCTTTAATTTATAGGAGAATTTCCTTTTGAAAACTAAGCATGGCTAGGCTCAAGCCAAGGACTGGCCATGTGTACACAAACCAGCACAGGGTGATGGGGGTTAGCGACAGCAGCCAGACCAGACCAGACCAGGAGCCCAGGACAGAGCGGGGAAAAGAGTCAAGGCTAACGGTGGGTACTGATTCCCTTCCCAGTTTTCATTTTTGGCTTCACATAACTTTAATCATTACATCAGTACTTTCAGCTTATAGTGTAGGCCAGTACAGCAGAAAAGCTCTTGGTTTGGAGTCAGAGACTCTGGGTTCAAATTCTGATTCTGCCACTTGGGCAAGGCCTCAGTTTCCTCATGTGTGAACAAAGGGGCTGGGCTAGCTGACCAGTTGTAGACTTCAGATCCTCTAACTGTCTAATGTGTGACACTGGACCCGAGGCCCAGCAGGGCTCTCACACACCAACCCAAGGCCCAGAGGCTCAAACTGTCAACCACTTTTTCTGTACTTAAGCAAATGTGATAATCAGAACTTTTATCTGTAGTAAAAGGGGATAAGAAGTGCCCAAGTTAAAAAAACTAAAACTCCAAACAGTCCAAAGCACAATCTGCAAACCAGGTTAAATGTCCTCATATAAAATTTGTTTATCAATCGTCTTAGGAACGTGAATAGTCATTTCCCCTCAATTCCCAATGCTGGACACTGGAGCAGGTGTCAATGAGGAGTATAAGGTGAGGAAAAGGAACTGCAGAGATTCAAGGACCCCTCATGCCAGGAGAGAAAGCAGAGAATAGTGAAAGGAGACCTGACCTGAACTCAAGAGGACTCGAGTTCAAATCCCACCTCAGACACTTCCTAGTTGTGTGACCCTGGTCAGGTCACTTCATCTCTGCCTGCCTCAGTTCCCTTATTCTAAAAATAAAGGGGTAGACTCATATCTAAAGTCCTTTCCAGATCTCAATCTGTGACCCTATGATCTCTAAGCTCTTTAATTTGGAAGATGCCTTGGAAAGATGTCGATCACAACCTCTCCATACCTGCCCCTCATAGGTGACTCATGTCCATCCAAAATTCTCCACAGAGGGTCTGCTTCCCCCCCCTCCCCAGTCAAGGGCCTGCCTTCCTTTGTCCTGACATCTCCAGGACACCAGTGGAGTACCTGCACTAGCCACCTGTCATCCCTCCCCCTCCCCCTAGAACGATCCCAGTTTCTTCCCTATCAAACATCTCTGCATCATTTCATCTTTGAAGTTTCATAGTGGGTTACGTGCCGCAATCTGCTCACACTCACCAGGAGTCCCTCCATTGGATTCTATGTGATACTCATTTTACATTATTTGGAGACTCTTGTTTTAGTGCTGTGGGGCAACACTGGCCAAGCCTAGAATCTACTCCCTTTTCACCTCCAATTCTGAATTCCTTCAAGATATAAGCTCAAAGGAGATACTGTCCCCCCGCTCCACTGGAGAAACTCTGCAAAAGTAGGAGCCCAGGGGTGTGAAATATGTATATAAAGTGAGACTTCTTTCACATGTTTGATTGTTTTGTAGAACTTATTTTTTGTTTTTTCTCTTTCTTTACTCTTTATTATAAGGAATGGTTTTCACAGGGAAATGATACAGTGAAAAATGGAGGTCTCATTTCTAAGATATATATAAAGAAACTGATTGAAATTTATAAGAACAAGAGCCATTCCCCAATTAATAAAATGTCTAAGGATATGGAAGGCACTTCTCAAGATAAGAAATCCTCCAGATAACCATGTTTTTTAAATGTTCCAAATTGTTAATAATTAGAGAAATACAAATTAAAGCAATACTGAGATTCTACTTGCATGCCTATCAGATGGGCAAAAATGACAAATGTTAGAAAGACAGGGAAAACAGGCACACTGATGCACTGTTGATGAATGGATTGAGCCATTCTGGAAAGCAATTTGGAATGACACACAAAGAGTTACTGAGCAGTACATGCCCATTGAAGCTAGCAACACCAGCCCTAGACCTATACCCAAAAAGGGATCACAAATAAAGCAGTAAATGTAAAAAATGTGTGTAGTTGGCCAATTAGCATTCACTAAGTACCTACTGTATACTAGGCCCTGTGCTAAACTCTGGGGATACAAAGAGAGTTTGTAAAGGAGAGTTTCTGTCCTCAAGGACTTCATCATCTAACAGGAAAGGCAGCAGGCAGACAACTACATGTGAACAAGTACATGTGAGCTACAGAGGAATCAACAGAGAGAAGCTGACAGAATGAAAGGAGATGTGGTCGGAACTAACAGAGTCTTGTTCCAGGAACGGCAAAGACAGTGATGCCAGGGGCCAGAGGAGCTGGTGAGGGGCGGGGTGCTCAGATGCTGGAGAAATATAGAGAGCTGGTGATGGTGGACTCTGGAGGCCCAACAGTGGCTTTTATACTTGGTCCTGGATGTAACCGGGAGCTGTTGGGGTTTGCTGAGTAGGGGCGGAAGGGGGCGAAAGGACTGGCCTCAAACTTGAGGTAAATCACTTTGGTGGCTGGAGGATGGATTAGAATGAGGAGAGAGACCCACAGCAGATGAGGAGAGGGGAGCATGCACCAGGACGGTGGAAACACCAGGGGAGAGCAGGAGGAGGAGCGGAGATGTCACAAACATAAAACTGACAAGCCTTGGCAACAAACTGGATGTGGGTGGTGAGAGAGCATGAAGAGTCAGAGCGACACCTGGGCGGCAAGCCTGGGGGACAGGGAGGATCACGGAACCCTTAAAAGCAATAGAGGAAGTCTGGAAGGGAGGAGGCAGAGGGAAGAAAGATGGTGATGAGTGTAAGATGTCTGCAAGACTTCCAGTATGAAATGTCTAGAAAGCAGCTGGAGATGATGATGGCGCCAGCAAAGGGGAAAGAGAATAAACAGCGGCATAGCACCTGCTACACACCAGCCACGTCCTCAGTGCTTTGTACAATATTCTCACGCGATTCTCACAACAACCCAGCACTAGGTGCTGTTATTGCTCCCACTTTACAGCTGGAAAAAATGAGGCAGATGGAGGTTCAGAAGCTTGTCCAGGGTCACAGAGTAAATAACTGGGGCCAGATGTGAACTCAGGTCTTCCTGACTGAAGGCTCACTGCGCGGCCTAACTGCCCTAATACCCAGATGTGAGACTGGATGTTAACAGAGAAGGGCCGAATAAGTAGATCTGAGAGTCATCAGCACCGAGATGGCCAATGAATCCATGGGAGCTAAGGAGATCACCAAATGGAATATCATAGAGAGAAAATAAGGCAGCCCAGGGCAGAGTCCTGCTTAAGGATACGTCGTGGTTAAAGACCCAGCAGAGAAAACCGAGGAGCAGTCTCAGGTAAGCAGGAGAACCAGGAACGAACAGCATCCCCCAAACTTAGAGATGAGAGGGTATCAGGTCAAAGAAGGTGACTGACAGTGTCAGAGACTGCAGATAGTTCTAGAAGGATGAAGGCTGAGAAAAGGCCACTGGGTTTGGACCAAGAGATTGTTGGTAGCTTTGGAGAGAGCAGTTTCAGTGGAAGGATGAGGTCAGGAATCAGACTGTACAGAGATAAGAAGAGAGTGAGAGGAGAGAAAGTGGTAACACCGACTGCTGGTGACCTTCTCAAAGAATTTAGCCAGTAAAGGCAGGAAACATGAGACAACAGTTATCAAGTATGGATGGATCAGCTGAGGATGGGGGAGACATGGGCACACCTGTGGAGAAGAGGGAAGCAGTCAGTGAACAAGGGTGAGACTGAAGATAAGTGAGGTAAGGTGATAGAGGGGGCAACATATTGGATGAGAGGGAATAGAAGGGGAACACTTGTGGAGGTACAGGAGTGCTTTGGCAAGAAGGGCCACCTCTTCATGTGAGACAGAGAAGAAGGAAGTGATAGTGTCAAAAGGCATCTGAGTGATATGAGATGAGGAGAAGGGCACAAGTGGGAGATCTCAGAGAATGGCTATGATTTTTTTCAATAAAATATGAAGAAATCTTTTTAGTTAAGAGGGTAGGAGGAGGGAGCAGGCATGGGAAGTTTAAGAAGAAATGAAATGGTATGGAGGAGAATCTGAGAAGAGTGGGAGTTTATAAAGGAAATGATGTGAAAGAATTGCCTAGCAGAAATGGAGCCTCCTTAATGTTGTGTAACAAATTTGTGGTGGACCCCGTCAGAATGGTTTGTGATTTTTTTTTTCCCACCATTTTTCAGCAGCACAAGTGAAGAAGCAATGGCAGCAGACGGTGGGAATGATCCAAGGCCAAGGTTTGGTGAGGAACAACTGGCAACTTGATAAAGGGGTAAAGGACTCAAGAGAAGAGGACAGTGTAGAGCTGAACTGGTTCATTAAGGAATCAAGATGTGGCAAGAAGAGTGTGACTAGTGCAGGGGTAAAGGCTTGGGAGAAAAGTAAGGGGTCAAGCGCCTGGAGGTCATGACGAAGATGAAGAGCATAAACTGACGTGGAAAAGCACAGGGAGAGGCACAAAACCAGTGACCGATGATCAGAGAAGGGGTTTCAGTCACGGTCATCTCTCCCGGTAGTTCTTAGAGAGGAGGGAAGGGGGTGCTGGAAAATGAGTAAGTTGTGGGACTGGGAAGTTCGAGCGAGTAAGAATTCTTCGAGTGAGCAGGGTTCTGAGACGCAGGAGTGATGAGAAGCCCACTCCAGGTGGGGGGGGGGTGGGGGGGGGGGGGCTTCCACAAAGGCTTGGCACAAAGAAGGGAAAGGGAGTGTTGTTCGGGAGACACTGAGAGAGGCCAGCTGTGCTGGATCCAGGAGTGCGGGAGGCAGGCAGTGCAAAATGAAGCGGAAAGAGATATGGGGGCCAGATATGGGGGCCAGGACAGAACAGGCTTCTAGGGGAGTCCAGAGACAAGAGGAAAGCACAGCAGCATCAAGTGCTCTTATGAGCAAAACACCAAGCAAGGTGAACACGGTATTTGCAACACTGCCCCCCACAATGTTTTGGAGAGAAAAGTACTTTGTCTATCTTAAAATGTCCTATCAATGTGACTTAGCAAAGTTAATACAATTGTTCAATCAATAAAAATTTATTAAGCACTTTCTATGTGCAAGACACTGTGCTAAGTGTGAAGGATACAAAAGTAAGCAAAAGACAGTCCCTGCCCTCAAGGAGCTCACAGTCTATTAGTCACTGATTATGATGCTACCTATAACATATACATCACAGTTTTATGAGATTAATTATTAGAAAAGCCCTAACATGTCAGGACTGATGTCATTTAAAATGCACAGTGCTTTTAAAATTATTATATTTCTTCTGAGGAGAAAAGCTACTAGGGCGCTACATAAGCAAACCTGAAAGGTGGGGTTCTCAAGTCCTGAATAAATGCTGCATGATGGAAGTGCTAATGCAATTTAACTGCGGCAAACGTTACCAGGCACCACTGTAATTAAGCCTAATCCTAAAACAGAGAAAAAAGGCAGCTCCGTGCAGCGAATTAAAGTCGTCTCTTGTGACGGCCTTAAAAAATGTTTCCTAACAATTTATTTAAAATACACATGAACTCTTCTTTCACTTAATACATTTCAATGCAGAAAGTCTTTGGGTTAAAATAAACAACTGGAAATCACACAATCCACATAAGAGTTATCTGAATTTCCTTTCCATCACTAACACTCACATCCAAAAAAATTCCCCCTTTCATTTCCTGTCATACAAAGCCGTTATTACAGGTACAATGACATGCCTCTATTCCCCACATCTCTCTTCTGTTACCAAACAACTATTCAATGGATTACACTGTTAAACCTCTTCTCTAAGATTTCTGAGTTGCCAAAACAAATAAATTAATTAATTAAACAGATTCTGGGTTGTCTTCAAATTTGATCTCGAGCAGCACATTTTACAATAAAATTGGGGGTTTTGACTAAGTCTCTTACAATTGTGCTTCCAAAATCCGAGGTTGGAAAACTCTGACTCAGAATGTCATTCAGTAAGAAAGCACAAGGAGAATGCTGACTGAGGAAGTCAAACCCAGGACTCCATAGACTAATTCTTGGACATTTTGAATCACAACAAATCCGGGTGGAAGGGTCCTCGGCAGCCACTTTGTCCAAGCTGTCTCTGAACAAGACTCCTCCCACAATCTACCAAAAAAAAGCTTCCTCTAGCCACCATTTTAGGACAAGGCCCCTGCCCACCCTTTCTGCTCCAGGGCAGCCCTTCCCTTTCAGACCACACTCTTTCCTCATTCTGGGGTCCCTGGAAGTTCACCCCATCCCTGGACTTCTCACACTGGAAAAGTGGCCTCTTCCTCTGAGAACTCCATTTTTAAGGAAGTCATCCTACAGATGTAGCCAATCAGGTCTTCCTTCCCCTCTGGGTTATACTCCAGATTTTACCATCCCCTCCCCCTGCCCTCCAAGAGGACAGTCAGCTCAGTCTTCAGCTTCCTCCGTCACCTTACCCTATTAGAATGTAAGCTCCTTACATTCTGCTTGCATTTGGTTAGCATGTTGCCTGCTGACCTAACTTGACTCTAGGTGTAAATAGTTTGTCCTCATGGTAAAGACCAGGAGTGGGAAACCTGTGGCCTCGAGGCCACATGTGGCCCTTTAGGTCCTCAAGTGCAGCCTTTGACTAAATCTAAACTTCACAGAACAAATCCCATAATTTTGTTCTGTGAAATAATTTGAATTAAGTCAAAGGGCTGCACTTGAGGACCTAAAGGGCCACATGTGGCCTCAAGGCTGAAGGTTCCCCACCCCTGCTAGAGACTGTATTGAACCACATTTTTTTTTTCTTCATTTCCACACCCTGCTCCTAGTTCTGCCCTGTCAGGCCAAGCAGACAGAGGGGAATCTCTCTTCCACATGACTCGGTATCATCTGTTAAGTTTTCTCTTCAGGAGAATGACCTTCAGCTATGTCCTGGCAGTTTTCAGTTCCTTCACCATTCTGCTCCCCCGTGCATTGGACATATGCATTTTGGTCAGTTAACATCCTTCCTAAAATATGGCCCCAAAACTCAACACAGTACTCCAGCTATGACTGGAAGAGGGCAGAGATCACTCTGTGTCCAGTTGTAGATGTGAGGCTTCTCTTCATCTGGCATTAGGTCACATTAACATTTTTGGGTAATCTATCACATCGCTAATTTAGAATGGGCCCACAGCACACGGGCGCCGATCCTTTTCAGATGAGCTCTGCGTTGGCCATGTTGGACTGGGGACATTTAGTTCTTGTACCACAGTACAGGACTTCACATTTATCTCTAAACTTCACTAAGAAAATGGAGGCCACTGAAAGCTAAACTTCTTCTTTTTTCATTCTCCATTTTCCAAAGTTTCTCAGTATTATCAACCTCTCTCTCTTTTCCTCTAGTCACAGAAAAAGAAATATCCTCTAAAATGAATCCTTCTAGCTAATCCCTTCATCCCATTTGAGCTCTTGTAGTCGATAACTACGATCTCCTGGACAGCGACCTGTTCTCAATGGCCCACCTACCCAAACAGTCCATCTCCTTGCCTGGTTCCTCTCCTCCTTTCTAGCTTCTCAATGGGAACACTCCCCACTAAAGTTCAGATCTCTCCAATCAGGAAGAAGCGTTTGTCTTCACTACTTTCATCTATCCTGTGATTAACCCCCATTTCTCTCTTCTCTCTCGCTGTATGAACTCAAATGAACTCCACACTCTCTCCCAGATCCCCTGCAAATAAATGTGCATTCTGACTGAATAAATCCTTTTCTAAATTCACCAGAGGCCTACTAATGCACAGTCTAACCACCATTTTCCAAGTGTCATTCTCCTTCCCTTTGCTGTAGCTTTTCTCACTTCACACAGACTTCTCCTGCTGAATACTGTTCTCTTTCCCCTTTCAACTTCCTAACACACCACAATCTCCTGGTCCTCATCCTACTGCCCCACTGCGCGGTCTCTTTTCTTGGCTCCTCATCTTCTTTCCAATTTCTTAAGGGGAGGAGGGGAGTAGCTAAGGTATTTCCCTTAGCCCTCTTGCTTCTCTACTTAGATCCTCTCTCTTGCTCATCTCAGTCATTGCTATAAATCTGGTGACCATCTCTATGCAAAGATATTTCCCAATCTCTACTGCAAGCCCTAAACTCTCATATAAGCTCCAATTGTCTTCAGGATATCCTGGCTCTCTTATTTCTTCCTTCCTCTGTAGCTTTAGTCAAGGCCCTTAGCATCCTTGGGTCTCAGTTTTTTCATCTGTAAAAGGGAAGAGGGCTGATCTTCAAGGTCTTAGCTCCAATCACAACCAGGACAGTCCAACTTCACACGTTTAAAGCTGATTTCATTATCTTTCTCTCTAAAACCCTTTCTTCTACCATGCCTTCAGCATTTCTGTCTCTGGCACTTGCCATCTAGCATCAGATACAATGGATTGCTCACATCCAGAGGGTTTCAACACACAATCCTTCATCTAAAATCATATTCCAGTACCCTTGTGAATTTTCACAGCAGCATGAAACAGGCCAGGATAACCATAAGCTGCTTGTCTTCCATGGTGCCAAGGGGCATTATAGGAGTGAGAAGCTAGGGGGTGGCAACTCCCACCTCTCCAGTTCCTGGCCCACAACAGCACTACAGCTCACCTGGGTTTCTGATGTTCACAACTGGAATTCTCTCTGGACCCTTCCCCTACCCTCTCCTATCTGAGCAGCTGCCACATTTTACCAATTCCACCATCTCTTTCACACTTTCTTCTTCCTACTCTGACTAACCTGGTCAGTCCAGGTACTCATGACGTCCTGTGTGGACTACTGCTACGGCCTCTTGCCGGGCACACCTACTTCTCTTTCCTCGCCTCCACAGAACAGTTTGCTTGCTAGATAAGGAGCTGGTCACACAGCCAAGACACCCTGCGCTCTGTGACCCTTGCCAGGACACAACCTCTCAATGCTAGAGGCCAGTGATGTACAACTCCAATACCAAGGGGGCCACTAAGCCCTACATCAGAATCCCTGTAGGTGCATAATGTCTTAGAAAACCACACACCAACATTTTCTGCATTCAACTGTGCTTCTGTTTCCTTTGTTAACTATTCCCTAATCACATTTTAACCTGGTTCTGGGCGCGCTGCAGTGCTGAGGCCACAATGTGGCCCTTCATCCCCACTGCAGCCAGACAGGCTTGCCTTTCTAGCCTTCTCCCTACTGATTCCCTCTGTGCATACTACCCTCTAGCCACACAGGACAGCCCCCAGGGCAAACAGGTGGGCTCCCTTACTCTGGCCTTCAATAATGGAAGGGCATGATGAAAAACATCATTAACAAGCACTTGAGGAGAAGAGAGAGTTGTGGTTTTAGCTCCCTGTTTTCCTTGGCAACATCACAAATAATAATGGTCTCAGAACTGTGTTCCCAGTTTCTCTATCTCTTGCAATGTTCTAGTTAATAGCTGAAGCTGTCTGGTTATATAATTGGACCACAAGTGGCTGTGGAGACTACTCTTCTCCCCTCTCCCAGTTACAGTCAACCCAGGAGGGTTGCACAGAGAAAGCAGAGCTTGCAGAGCTCTGGCCCTGGCCATGGCTGTCTGGAGGTTCTCTTGCCCTCCAGTGGAGCCAGAAGCAGAAATCTGGCTGCTCTGCACCTACTTTTCTCCTCTTTCTTTCTTGTGATAATTCTGGGCTTCAATTCCTCCTGGTCTAGATTCAGCTCCAAACTAAGAGAGAAGGAAAAGCCTGACTATACAACCTTCTCCCCCTTTCACTTCCAGAAATGTACACATGGACACAATCTAGATATGTCCAATCAACTTTAGGAGAGATAAACCAACACCTTCCTATTCCTATGAATGATTGTAGGTGTTATAGGTTTAGGGCATCAGGTTATTACAGATTTTATTTCTATTATACAGAAATCACTATTAGTATATCTCATAGACTCAGAAGCCATCCATCTGGTCCAAGGCCCTCTGTTTACAGGTGAGGGAACAAAGACCCATAAGGGTTAAGCAACTCATCCAAGGTCACACAGGATATATATAGGAGTGTCAGAATTAGAACTCAGTGCTTCCCCCCAGTCCCCACTTTCTGCCTCCCTAGCTTCCCAGTGCTCATCTATGCCAGCAAATGAGCATTCATTAATCACCTACTTTGTTCGAGATGCTCAGGGCACTAGGGATACAAAGAAAGAACAAGATGGCCCCTGACCTTAAGGAGCTTACACTCTACTAGGGAACACAACATCTTCATAGAAGAGCAAATCTAAGAAATATGCAGATAAACATGGACCCGAGATTTCACTGGCTCTAAGAATATCAGTGTGGAGGAAGGCCTGGTGAGGGCAGAGACAATGCAGGAGAACAATTAGATTAGTCAACAAGAGATGAGTCAGGACCTGAACTGGGAGAAAGAGACAAATGGGAGAGATGCTGGGCAGTCTGAACATGAAGACTAACAGCAACAGTACCTGGGAAGACTTGCAGATCTTGCAAAGCATTTCAGGGTGCTATCTCACAATAACCCTGGAGGGAAGGTGCCACTATTAGCTCTAGGCTGGTGCTCCCCTCATGAGACCACCAAGCTGACTGTGGAGAACGTGACAAAAAGCAAAGTCAGAACGACATAAAGGATCAGGGGAAAACAGAAATTCTATCTTGAACACTTAGTTAGCATAGCAGGACTGGAGAAGTCAATCTGGTAGAATTTTCAAACAGAAAAGAACCAGGACTGAGATCTAGGTCACATCCCCACATCTGGGGGATACTGCTGGTGATCTTGCAGAGGAAACTGGGGATAAGAAGGAAAAGGAGCCTGACAGAACCACAAGAGAGAAGCCAAAAGGACCAGAACGATCCGGCGCTGAGCTATGAACGACCAGTGTCTGTATTCAGATGGTCCTCATTACATAAGCCTTTCTCTAGGACACTGCAGTGATTCTGTGTGTCCCACTTTGCTTATATTAGTTTGTTGGTTTACAGTTACATGAAAACTAAAACCCAGAAGTATGGCCAGATCTCAGGGTACAGGAGGTAAAGCCAGAGGAAGCTATGGAGACTCTTTCCCGATCTGCACAATTCCCTTAACCCACAATCTCATGGCTCCTTCCTTTGGCTGAAGTTCCTCAACTGCCATGAACAGCTGAGGTTTTCTCTCTAACCACTACGTTTCTGTCTGTCCTTTAACATCCAGCTCCAAGGAGATCTCCTCTATGAAACTCTCACTGATCCCCTGCAGTAGGACCTCACTCAACACTTTATTTTGTAATTTTCTAGTAAATTCATCATCTAATACTCAATTTAATTTATGCAATCATACTTATCTGTGCTGGAGTCATCGACCCCTATGACATTATAACTGCCTTTAAGGACAGAGACCATGCCTCGCCTAAACTTAAATCACAGTTCTCCCTCTGTATACTGTAGGCACTTACTAAATGTTTACTGTGTCAGATCCATTTCTTATTGTAACATAACAAGTTATCTGGGCAATTTTAATAATGAAAACCATCTAATATACTTTGCTTTCATACAGAGGGATTTCAAAAGAAAATGTGTTCTGAGCCTAATGGGTCTGGATAATTAGCCTCGAGTTAGCCTTTACTAGGATAGTTTTTAAACTATAACAGTATCAATCCAAAAAGAAGGCAATCACACCCAAAATGCAGACAGAAATCTCTTCACTGTATGTTACCATGAAAAGATAAAACTCTCAGCCAATAAAGCCTCAGTGAGGACAAACCAGAATAAAAAAGAATTGAGAAAGGCTTGACAAAAGAAATAAAAATGCAACACAGATGTTAATTTGTGGTTTTCTAAGTCAATATGTGGCAGCAGGGATCCTTTCTGTTGGAATCGGAGACCCCTGGGCTACACTGTTTCACCTCAAATATCTGTTTCAGTTGGTCAGCCAATGAATCCTGCCAAAGCCTGCTACAGTGTGAGGCGCTGTGAGCACCCGGGACACAAAGGGAGGCGACAGAATTCCTGTCCTCACAAAGCTCTCACTCTGCCGCCTTCCTCCAACTAGGACTGTCCTATGGAGTTTCATGTACGATTTCTGGAAACAGAGCTCTGGAAAACCAGGCTCTGACAAAGCCAAGTGGGATTAGAATGAAGCCTACCTGACTAGGCCTTAAACCCAGACTATTCTGGCTCTCACTGATCTGTCAATTTTTGATCCTAGTCCAAGCCCCACTTGGTCACTGTGTGGGTTTTGATGGCTCAGAGTGAGTGTAAATAGCAATTGCTTCTGTTCTGGTCAGAACAGAAGAGTCTTCCCCTCCCAGACTGAAAACTAGGCCACCTTTTGCCTCATTTCTTACCTAGCCTTAATCACAGAATGGGTGCTGTCTCAGACAAACTGAGACCTGGGAAGGGCCTTAGCTTAAAAGGGTCAGGGTTTCTCACTGTATCCAGGGTCATCTCCAGTTGCCCTGACCTATGTCTTGCCACTGGACACATATGACTTTGGAGGAGAGAGAGAGTGAGGCTGATGACCATGCACAGCCTTGCCTCACTGTAAGAGGGGCTATTATAGTATCTTGCTTTGCTCCCATAAAAAGTTATTGGAGATAATCAATCGCTGTGGGGAAGCTTGCTTATCTTATTTTACTAAGATAATGGCCATCAGGGCTTCAAGGGGAACTAGAAAGCTGGGGGTGTGGCAAACATCTGGGACCCTAGAGGTCACACCCCAGTTTGCAAGCACCCTCACTACCACGCCTATGTAATCTGCATAAGGAGGGAATGTAGGGAAATGAAGTGAGGAATTTGCACTAACCCTAACTCTGACAGGAAGGACAGAACCATATAACCTCACTTTATATGAGTGTGGGTATTCCTAGTGAGCACCACATCTACTCTCTCACAAGAAGTGTAATAAACCCCATCCTCTGACCACTCTGTTTCAGAGTTCTTTCAATGAGAATGGGTTTGCCATACAGGCGTATATCATGTGGGTCTTCCTAAGGACACCTGGGGAAGGAGTGGACAGTGGGAGCTCGTCCAAGTTAACTCCCTGAACCTGCTTGGAAAGTCCTGTGATCCCCACAAGTGTGTTTCTCACACTCACTTAAATCCAATGCATTTGCAAGTCAAAAATCACACCTTCCTCATGTGATCAGTCCTCTTCCAGAATGAAGGACAAACAACAATGCCCTGTTTAAGTGGAACTGGGAGGAAAGGCGAAGGTCACCAACATCATCTGGTGAAGAAGAGTCTGGAAACCACATAAAGTTTGGAAGTTCACACACTGGCTCACCTCTGAAATGTACAGAAACACAGAAGAGCCTTAAAGGCCAACTCTTCCACCCCCTCCCTCTACAGCTAAGGAAAGGGGGGGCCTCAAAAGGGAAATGACTTGCCCCAAAGCACAGTGCCAATTAGGGACAGAAGCCAGGACTCCTGATTCCCAGAGCCCAGGGCTCTTCCTACTGCACCAGTCGGTTGCTGGATATAAACTAAATTTTTAGCCACATGTGAAATGGACAAAAAAGTTAATATTTATAAATTTACAATATTGTGTACAGCACATGTTTAATATATAATGCAACAATTAAAATAAGATTGTTTTAATTTGACTTTATCATAAATGGAATTTCCCATTTTAACTGCAATTCACAAAGAGAAAAATATTATAAACAAAATTCTATCTATGGCAAGGCATTTGCTAGGATCAGAGCCTCTCTCCTCCACTCAAAAACTCAAAATGTACAAGATATGCTGGAGAGCAAGGAGATAAAATAAGCCAACACTTAAAGAGAGTGACACAGATTACTCACTGGGAGGACAAATACTGAAGCTGAAGCCCAAAATCTCTGAACGCATAATGAGAAAACAGGACTCAGGGGAGAAGACCCTGATGTTGGGAAAGACCTGAAGGCAAAAGGAGAAGGGGACAGCAGAGGATAAGATGGAGGGACAGTGTCATGGACGCAAAGAACATGAACCTGGATGGACTCTGGGAGATCAGGGAAGACAGAAAGACCTGGAGTGCTGTGGGCCATGAGGTCAAGAAAAGTTGGACATGACTGAACAAAAGAACAACAGTGGGATATATGAAAGTGTTAATAAAACCACCCAAGTGATTGGGAATGAATTAACTTTTCCTTTCAATGATGAACTCCGAGAGATTACAGTTAGGATGTGCCAGAAGTCTAAGCAATGGTACAAAACAAAAACAGTGATGAAAGCCAAGGAAAAATCCTGCCCCACCCCAACCCCTACCCCTGGCAGGAACCAAAGAGGACTAAGAGCAGGTGATGGGAGTAAGAATATCAGGGCAAGAAAATTCTATCAAAACTCAGCCAAATACCAGGAGACTCCTTTCAGCCCTTTTCAAGCATTTTATTGAATTACCTCAGCAAAGTAAAGGCTTCTGGCAGCACGACAACAATGTTTGTTCTCTGTGCCTATCAGACCTTGACAGATTTTCATTTATTTCATTTATATATGCATCTGTTAGGAGTCAAGTCATGTAGACAGGAAAAATAAGAAGTAATTAAGTAAAACTAAAAGTAATTTTAAATTAATAATAAAATATCAACAGACATTTCTAAAGACTTTGTGTAAGATACAGAAGTGAGAGGCTTCGGGGTCCAGTGGGAGGATGATACTGAACTTTTACTAGACCTGTGCTGGAATACTGTCATTTATGGTGTGAATTTCTTCAGTCAGATTGCTGACTCTCTTTTCATGATTTTCTTGCAACATTCTTATTTCTCTTCCCAATTTTTTTTTCCACTTCTCTCATTTGGTTTTCAAAATCCTTTTTCAGCTGATCTCTAGGTTTTAGGCAATCTTCATGTTTCTTGGAAGCTTTTGGTGCTGGAGTTCTGTCTTCCTCCCGTTCCCTGCTTGGATCCTTCTTTTCCCCAAAGAAGGAATCTAGGGTTTGGTTGCTGTTCTTACTTTGCTTCCTATGCTTATTCATGGCTGGCCAATCAGAGATTTTTTTAGCTCTGTGGAACTCTGCTTCCAGAGGGAACAGCTCTGTCCCAAATCACTGGGGTTTTCCCAGCTGCCGGAGCTTTTAGGAGGCTGCTGGGGCCCTCCCCAGCTCTGGCTCACTGAAAAGAGATCCCAGGACCACCACCCAAGACCGCAATCTGGATCCAGGCTGCTCAGCATGAGAGCACTTGGCCTCTGAACGATCGCTTGGCCTCTGAACGATCGCTTGGCCCCCTGCAGTCTGCAGGCCAGGAGCTCTGAAATGGCAATGTGGAGCGGGGTGCAGGACCTCTGCTTCTGCCACTTCCTTGCCCTGGAGGCGGTTTGGCTGGACCACTTTTCTCCCCCAATTTTGAATTCCACTAACCTTTCACTTAGTCCTTTTTAATTTTTTTTTCTTTATGGCTTGATAATTCTGGAAACTGCCACCGCTGCAGCAGATCCGCTCTTCTGTTGCTCCAGCTGCAGCTCAGTTTGTCCGGCTGTCCCCAGGGCCAAGGCACCGTTTCATGATGGGCTGATTTCAGCTTCCAGCGCTGAGATGGTGCCTCCTAGACAAGCTGTCTTTAGCGGAAAGTATATTTGTGTGAGTTTTAGAGTTCTAGAATTTGTTTAGTCATATTTTATGGGTATTTTGAAGTGACTATGTGGGAGCTGCGATACTTTGCTGCTCCTATGCTGCCATCTTGGCTCCATCCCCAATACTGTCATTTATTAGCTGGGCAACCCTGTTCAAGTCACTAAAACACTGACCAATGCAATAAGCAACCACTATTCAGACAGAGAAGTGAGGTACTCAAGATGCAGAATATTCATTTTTAGATATGTGGAATTTATTATATATTTTTAAAGAAAAGTAAGCTGCACACACTAGAGATTCAAATTCTCTTCTTCATTCCTCTTCTGTTCTATACTGTATATGAAAATACTCTTTTGTGTTTAATTTCAGAATTTTAAAAAATTAAAATTCTAATAAAAGGTGAAAAATTCACAATTCCACCTAGTGTATCTGCCCTTCAATAACTGATTTTTTGTTTCTTCATCTTTGTAAATATGATAGAAATGAGGTAGGACCTCAGAGTTATTTTTTATTTGTATTTCTTTATTCTGATTTAGATTTTGAGCATTTTTCATATAGTTACTGATTGCTTGCCTTTATTTGAGAAATAATTATGTTCATATTTTGAATACATATGGAGTCAATTAGCTAACAGGCTTTTTATTTGGCATGTACAACATGCAGGCACTGGGCCAGATATCAAAATGGCAAAAAAAATAAATAAACAAATAAAAGTCTCTTCCCTCAAAAACTAATATTCAAAACCGGAAGACAAACACAAAAAATGATCAGGTCCATACAACTGAGGTAGAAAAGGATATCCAAGCGTATGTCAATAGGAGCTGGGCAAAGGGGTAGCTGGGCGGGTGGAGGGAGCCAGGAGAAGGCTTCCTGCAGAAAGTGGGATTTGTACTGAATCCTGAAGGAAGCAAAGGAAACAAGACAGTGGATGTGGGAGGGAGAACGCTGTAGATGGCCAGGGCAAAGGCCTAGAGATGGAAGATAGGGAGTTAGTTATACTTGAGAAACTACAAGCAGATCAGTGTGGCTGGACAGTTATATGTATAGAAAGGAGAACCATGAAAGAAGGCTCTAAAGGTAGAAAGGGGCCAGGTTACAAAGACTTCATTGAAAGGCCACACAGAGGAGAGAAATGGAAATCCTGCAAAGGAGACTGTGGAGGTGAGTCACACAGGAAGGAGAACCAGGAGAGAACAGTGTCACAAAACCCTCAACAGGACAGAGTATCTGAGAGATGGTGAACAAAATGGCCAGAGTACGGAAGGATCAAGCCTGAGAAAGTGCCCTTAGATCTGGCAATTAAGACATCATTGGTAACGGGGTAGAAGGAAGAATAATAAAGTAGGAAACAAGAATGCAAGTAAGTGATATGGAGAGATGGAAGTGGAGGGAAACTCCCCCAGACGGCTCCCCCTTAACTGACTGGCTGCCCCATTTTCAGGCAGTTTAGGCTGCACAGTGGAGAGAGTGCCACACCTCTAGGCAAGAAGACCTGAGCTCAAATGCAGCCTTAGACATTTAACTGCCACGTGACTCAGTCTGACTCAGTCTCCTCATCTATAAAATGAAGATAATACTAGCACCTACCTCACAGGACACGAGTACAAAATGAGGTAAGATATGTATAGAGCTTCTGAAGTCTTCAATTACTATTTCAAGGCCAGTTCTCAGCAGCGCCAGCAAGGGGGTCATTCGAGAAGGAAAGAGATGTAGAATGGTAACTGATGAGGATACTTTAAAGAAGGAAGAGGGGTTGATCTTCAGAATATAAAGCACCATCTAAATGTCAGCTATTACTATGTTTTTTTAAATAAACTAATTTATTTTCTTGTTTACATCAAAAAAAAAAAAAAAAGAAGGAAGAGGGGAATGGAAGAGACATGGACAAATTTACAGGCAGCAGGAAAGGAGCTTGTGCACAGGGAGAAACCAAATATTCCAAAGAGCTGGGCTGCCAGTGGTGGCTTTGTGCAGGAGAAGATAGGAGAGGATGGCATCAAAGGGGAGAGAAGAGGGGTCTGCTTTGGAAAAGGCAGTGGATTACATGGCTATGCCTCATTCTGACATAGGAGTGAGGGAAGAGATCGTGGGGGGAGGTATCTTAGAGATGTGAGATGAGAAGGAGAGAGAAAGGAACTCTCTTTGATTGATCTGACTCAATATTTTCAGTGAAGTATGAGACAAGGTTCTAAGCAGAGGCTTGGGTTGCAAGGTGCTGGGAGGTCTGAAGAGAGGCAAGAAGCTCTGCAACAGTTTTCTGCAGAAAACAGGACAGCCAATCAGTTAAGGAGGAGCAAAGTGATCTCCAAATCAAAGAAAAAAATATTGAAAGCAATCAAAAAGAAAGAATTAAAGCACTGACAAGCCAGGGTAGGGATGACAAATGATTTACTTAGCAGCCACCACCAACAAAAGAGCAGGGAGCTTGGAATACGGCATTCCAGAAGGCAAAGGATACAGCTTGCAGCCAAGAATAAGCCCCCCCCCCCCCCCCCCCCGGAAAACTGAGTGTAATCCCATGGTGTGGACCATTAATAAAAGAGAGAATTTCCAAGCATTCCCAATAAAAAAAAAAAGGCCAGAGCTGTATAGAAACTTTCAAGTCCAAACACAGGATTTCAGAGAAATATAAAAAGACAAACACCAACGAACAATCATAAGAGACTGAACACGCATAAAATGCTCACCGCTACACTGATACGTGTGCTCCTCTGAACCCTATCGTCAGCTGTCATAGAGAGATTAGATAAATAGAGGGTGTCTAATTAGTCAGAAGGCCCAGGAGCGGTTCTGTTGGGTCTTTATGTTCCTAAAAGGATAATTTAGGGTTAGAATTGAAAAGAGAGGAGAAGAGGAATACACTGAAAAGTGAAGGGAGGGAAAGGAACGTTAAGGAAAATCATCTCACATAATCAGAGAGCTCAAGGAGACACCTATGCAAACAAAGGGGAGGGGGGGAGAGTGGCTAATATTTGAACCTCCCCCTTTGCTGAACTGATGAAAGAAGGGGAAAATACACAGAGAATTCAGTTCGGAAAGGCATCCTACTCAATAAGCAAAGAGGAGAGAAAGGAGAGCAGGGGGAATTGGAGGAAGGGTAGGCTGAAGATGTGATTGGTCCTAGGCAGAACAAACTCTAACCACTTATAGCTCTTTTTGAGGTGGCAAAGAATGAGAATCTGAGGAGGTCACCATGAACTGAGGAATGGCTGAACAAGAGATGGTAAATGCTATTGTGTTATAAGAAATGACCAAGGAGGACAGTTTCAGAGAAGCCTGGGAAGACATCTATGAAGTGATAGTGTGACGTGAAGGGTAAAGACAAACAACTTTAAAAGACTTAGGAACTCCAATAAGCATAAGGACCAGTCATGATTCCAGAGGAAACTCTGGAGAAATTCCACAGGAAAATACCCTACCTTACTTTCTGAGAGGTGAAAAACTCAAGAGCGCAAAATGAGCCATGTGTGTATACACACAAATATAGTATACATATATATATGCACATATAAACATTAGTGTCAATGTGGAAATTTATTCTGCCCAACTATCCATGTTTTTAACAAAGGTTCTATTTTTCTTTCATTCTCACTCTGTGTGTGGAAGGGGGTGGGGGGGGGGGG
>CM053587.1:341361687-341383051 GCA_028646515.1 Pseudochirops corinnae | reverse complement strand
ACACACACACACACACACACACACACACACACAGACACACACACACACACACCCTCCAAGGATGCTTCCCTTAACCTCCCATTCCCAAAAATCTAAACACCTTCTATACCCTCCTTTTGCCTATTTCCTCAGTCTCCCCTCTAAAGATCCCTCCCTTGTCCTCTTCCCCCTCCCTATGCTTCTACCGTTTTATTTCTTCTGAATTTAGAAGACTTTTATACTCTTCTAAATATATATGTATTGTTCCCTCTTAAACCTATTCCCCATGAAAGTAGGTTACCAGAACTACTAGCCCTCCTCCCTCATCTAATTCTTCTGTATCAGTTCTTCCTCTTCCATTTCATTTGGATAAAATAATTCCTCTTTTTAGTTCCTAAATGGTTTTACTTTTAAAATTCATATCATACTCAGGTTTACCCCAGTTTTTCTTATGAGCTACCTAATTATTAATAAGAATATTAGACATACATTTTACATATATAAAAAGTAAACAGTCTGTGCTTATGAGTGCCTTATAATCAGTCTTTGGTATGTTCCTTATATTTCTCTTGGTTCTTATATGTCAAATCCTCTATTAAGTTCGGGATTTTTTTTTTAACAGTCTTGAAAGTCTGAGAGTTTGTCAAATGTCTGTTCTTTTTTTCATTCAGGTTAACACTTAACTTTGCAGGGTATGATATTTCCAGCTGGAGCCCCAGTTCTTTTGCTCTTCCATATGTTGTGTTTTAAGATCTGTCGTCCTTTAATGTCTCTGCTGCTAGGTCTTGTGTAATTCTAATTGTGGCACCATCATATTTAAATTGTTTTAATCTTGATGCTTTTAATATTTTATCCTTAAGCTGGGGATTTCAGAATTTGACTGTGATATTCCTATGAGTTTTCCTCATAAGATCTCTTTTAAGTGGTGATTGATGGATTTTTTTTCTATTTCTACTTCCCCTCCTTGTTCTAATGCTTCAGGACAATTTTCTTTAATTATTTGTTGTATTATTGTATCAAGATTCTTTTTTTTTTACTGTAACATTCAGTTACAATTATTGACATTAGTTTCTTTGATATTCTTGACCTTTTGTTCTTCCAAATTAATTTTGTTATTTTTTCTAGCTTAGGAAAATAATTTTTTTGGTAATGTAATTGGGATTGCATTAAATACATAGGTTAATTTTGGTAAAATGTTAATTTTTATTATATTGGCCTTGCTTACCCATGAATAATGAATGTTTCTCCATTTAATTAAATATGATTTTATTTGTGTGCAAAGTTTTTTTTTGTGATTTTGTTCATATAGATCAACCTTCCTAATGCTGTGACCCTTTAATACTCGTATGTGGGTGTATCCACATGTGGGCGGACCTGCCTGGAGACAGACAGAGGAACAGTGACTCAGTTCCTAAGACCACCGGAAATATGTGTTTTCTGATGGTCTTAGGCAACACCTGTGATCCCTGTGAAAGGGCCATTCGACCTCAAAGGGGTCGCGATCCACAGGTTGAGAACCGCTGCTATAGATCCTGTGTTTGTTTTGGCAGGTGTATTGCCAGGTATTTTATACTGTCTAGAGCTATTTTAAATGGGGTATCTCTAGCTATCTCTTCCTGTGGGATCCTGTTGGTGATATATAGGAATGTTGATGGTTTATGTGTTTTTTACTTTGTAGGATTTTCCAAGTTTATCATTATATTATCTGCAAAAAAGAGATTAGTTTTATTACCTCATTCCCTATTCTGATTCCTTCTGTTTCTTCTTCTTTACTTATTGTTATTGCTAGGATTTCTAATACAATATTGAAAGTACTGGTGACAGTGGGCATCCTTGTTTTATACCTGATGTTACTGGAAAGGCTTCTACCTTATCCCCATTACAAATAATGCTTTCTGATGGTTTTGGATAAATGCTTCTTATCAGTTAAGGGAAAAGTCCCTTTCTGCCTATACTTTCAAGTTTTTTTCCCCATAGAAATGAATGTTGTACTTTATCAAATGCTTTTTCTGCATTTGTTGATATTATCATAAGGATTTTTGTTACTTTTATTATTGATATAATTAATTATGTTAATAGTTTTCCTTGTGTTAAATCACTCCTGCATTCCTGGTATAAATCCTGTTTGTTTATAAGCTGCCATTTTTAATACCTGAATCTCTAACTTACTTTACTTTTTTGTGGGCATGCACCACTATGTTTTCTATTTTTTTAAAAAAAGATACTAAAACTTAAAAGCACAGTAAGAAAAGGAAACATTATAAACTTAAATATTGACATTTAAATATCAAATACCACTACATTTTAAACCCTCTGAATATCTTCTTCTCTCTTGCCTGGCACTTATACCTATAAATTTCCCCTACCTTGGGAAATGAGAATATTTGTGTTGAAATGCTTGTTCATAAATTTATGGCTCCTCCTGTGATCTAGTAAAAAAAGGGCGCCTGCACAGTACATTGGTGTCAAAGTCAGCTTCCTCTTTAGTGGTGTGGTTTTGTCAGGTTCTTAAGCCTCTTTCTTCCCTCATTTTTCCATTTAAAAATTGATGATAATATTTTTCCAAATATCTGTGTGGGTAATTTGTGATCCGCATTATTACACATTAGGGAGGAGGATAGAGGTTTAGGGTTTAGAAATTACTCATCAATATCATGGCTATTTGAATGATGCTTATGGAAATACAAAGGTAACACTACTTTAAGAAAACCCTGAGATGAATATTTCAGAATTCATAAAGCAGACATATTGAGGTTGTTATTTACTTAGAATGGATTCACTTTTAGATATCAAGATATCAGTTACATTAAATTTTGACTTATAATCCAGTTCAGCAAATAGTTATTAAGCTTTTGGATTCTTACTTGTAGTTTATTAACTTTTTTCTTTTTGCATTTAATAGTATTTTCCTCAACTACATGTAAAGATAGTTTTCAGCATTCATTTTTATAGGATTTTGAGTTCCAAATTTTTCTCTCTCCTTCCCTTCTCTCCCCCTCCCCAAGACAGAGAGCAGTCTGATATAGGCTATACATGTACAATCATATTATTAAATGTATTTCCACATTAGTTATGTTGTGAAAGAAGAATCAGAACAAAAGGGAAAAACCACGAGAAAGAAAAAACAAAAAAAACAGCCAAAGAGTGAAAATTGTATGCTTTGATCTGCATTCAGACTCCATAGTTCTTTCTTTGGATGTGGATAGCCTTTTCCATCACAAGTCTTATGGAATTCTCTTGGATTGTTCTATTGCGGAGAAGAGCTAAGCTCCTCATAGTTAATAGTCACACAATGTTGCTGTTTCTGTGTACAATGTTCTCCTGGTTCTGCTTACTTCGCTCTGCATCAGTTCATTTCCATCAGCTTCAGTCTTTACAGGTTTTTCTGAAATCTGTCTGCTCATAATTTTTTATAGAACGATAGCATTCCGTTATATTCATATACCACAGCTTGTTTAGCCATTCCCCTCAACTTTCTTTGCCATTACAAATAGAGCTGCTATAAATATTTTTGTACATGTGGGTCCTTTTCCCTTTTTTATGATCTCTTTGGGATACAGACCTAGTGGTGGCATTGCTGATTCAAAGGGTATGCATAGTTTTATATTCCTTTAGGCATAGTTCCAAATTGTTCTCCAGAATGATCAGATCAGTTCACAACTCCACCAACAATGCATTAATGTTCCATTTTTCCCACATCTTCTCCAACATTTATCATTTCCCTTTTCTGCCATATTAGCCAATCTGATGGGTATGAGATGGTACCTCACAGTTGTTTTAATTTGCATTTCTCTAATTAATAATGATTTAGAGCATTGTTTTGTATGTCTATAGATAGTTTTAATTTCTTTGTCTGAAAACTTCCTGTTCATATCATTTGACCATTTATCAATTGCGATGACTTGTATTCTCATAACTTTGACTCAGTTTTCTATATATTTGAGAAATGAGGCTTTTATCAGAAACACTGACTTTAAAAATTGTTTCCCAGTCTGTGATGGCTAACTTTGATAGACTGGGCTCTTCTCAGCAGTGCAAGACTATAAAACAACTCTAAAATACTCATGATGGAAAAGGTTATCCACATTCAGAGAAAGAATTACGGAGTCTGAATGCAAATGGAAGCAAACTACTTGCTCTCTTTTTTGTTTTGTTTTATTTCATCTTTCTCGTTGTTCATCCCATTGGTTATAATTCTTCTTTACAACTTGATTACTGTTCAGTGTGAAGGTATATGTAGAATCTTTTTTGGATTGCATGCTGACTTGGGGAGGAGAGGGGAGAACAGGGAGGGGGAGAAAATTTGGAACTCAAAAACTTGTAGAACTGAATGTTGTAAATTAAAAGTAAATAAATTTAAAAGAAAAAAATGTTTCACAGCTTTCTGCTTTCCTTCTAATCTTGGTTGCATTGGTTTTGTTGGTGTAAAAACTTTTAAAATTTGGTTTAATCCAGATTATCCATTTTGCATTTCATAATGTCCTCTGTCTCTTGTTTGGGCATAAATTCTTCCCCTCTCCATAGATCTGACTGGTAAAACTATTTCCTGTCCCCTGATTTGCTTGTGGCATCACCCTTTATGTCTCAGTCATGCACCCATTTTGAGCTTGTCGTGGTATAGGGTGTGAGATATTGGACTGTGCTTGATTATTAACTTCTTAACTGAGTTGTTAACTATGCTGAAGCCCTAGTTAGGAATCACTGCCAATTCAGCAGCAGCTACTTGAGCATCAGTCAGAAACTAAGATAAATCCGCTCTGTAACTGTGAATTGCAATTAATGGAAAACGTGGATTACAAAGTTTTGGCAGCATGTCTACTACAGAAGATACCTTGGAATAGTTTGTATATGTGCCTAGAACCATAGAGTGTTTAGAACTAGAAACATAGAAGAACGTGGAATACCATAACTAGAAGAGGGGACCTAAGGATATAAAATGCTTTAGTTGGAAGATACCTAATAATCTTATCTGGTGGATCCCATTTTACTGATGAGAAACTGGGAATCTGAGGGGTGGTGCTGTTAGTCATAAAGTCAAAGCTAGATTTTGAGTAACTCAGCTATTTCCAACTCTAATAACAAGCTGATAATGCTAGAAAAAAATCAGGAATCATTGAATTGGATTAGCTCAGTAAACTACATTAGAAACCTAATGTAGCTACATCCATGTATGTAATGATTTTTACTGGAAAAATTTAAGCCAGCATATTTAGTACCGTTTTAAATGGGAGGTGGATTGTGACAATATTATAGAAAAAAGACAGTAATTCAAATCCAATTTAATTTTATTGGTCTGTTGTCTATCCTCCTTCGAATGTGGATTGTTCCATACTGAGCTGTTAATAGAATGCAAATCACATACAAAATTTGCCTGGAACAGGC
The DNA here is from genome assembly GCA_028646515.1 of Pseudochirops corinnae. Taxonomy (NCBI): domain Eukaryota; kingdom Metazoa; phylum Chordata; class Mammalia; order Diprotodontia; family Pseudocheiridae; genus Pseudochirops; species Pseudochirops corinnae. The sequence continues at coordinate 341,377,690 of CM053587.1, read as the reverse complement.
TGGGACCAGCAAAGAGGCCTTGGAAAGAATTGCCTCTGAACTGGGCGGATTCATTTCAGAAAAGCCTCGGAATCTGTCTGGTTTACTGCGGCAGTTTGTAATCTGACTTGGAAGTTTTTGTTGAGATTGGGAAGAAGGCAGCCCCTTTGGGGAGTCTTTTATTATGTAGTGAGCTGTGTGGAGGACATCCAGTTACTGTACAGATTTCAGAGGAGGTGATGGGAACACGGGAGCTGGAGGGCGTTCTGGACCTAGAGTCACAGGCCTGATGTCAGATCCTCCCTCAGGCAGTCTTTGGGTGTGCCACACCAGGCAAGTCATTTAACCTTTGCTTTTACATATCTGTAAAATGGAAATAGCCCCTACCTCCCAGGGCTGCTGTATGGGTCAAGTGAGATAATGTTTGTGAAATGGTGTGTAAACCTTAAATATCTACATGTAGTATTACTGTGGTTGTTGATGACATTTATATGTGCTTGGCAATGTGCTGAGCTCTTTACAGATGCTCTCTCATTTGATCCTCACAGCAGCCCTGGGATGGAGATGCTGCTGAGACCCCTAATTTACAGTTAAAGAAACCAAGGCAGACAGAGGTGAAGTGACTTGTCCTGGGCCACACAGATAGAAAGTGTCTGAGGTAGGATTTGAACTCAGATCTTCCTGACTCCAAGCCTAGCTCTCTCTATCCCCTGTGCCACCCAGTGGTCATTATACATGTTTGGGATTTTTCTTGAGTTATTTTGGAATTAGATCAGGGTAGGAAGAGATTTTCTTAATACTTGATTGTTCTTAATAGTATTTACCATACATTTAACTTTTCAGTTTTGAGTTTTCTCTTCATTCTCTGGTTTAAAGCTCTGGATTAAACGCCGTGTTTAAACTCTATTCTGGTTACTCTTATTCTTCCTGTTCCTCCAGTTAAAAGAGTATGCACGGCCATCTCCTAGACTTCTTTAATTCTGTAGTTTACCAAGCACTTTTCCCTGCAAGATGGTGGGAGTAAATAATGTGTGTGTGTGTAAGTGTTGTCAGCCCTGTTTTATAGATGAGGAAATGGAGTGAATTAGCTGGCGGCCCAGTGGAGAGAGCTCTGAACCAAGCCAAGAAGACCTGAGTTCAAATCCTGTCTCAGATATTTTCTAACTGACTCAGGGAAGACACTTGAATCTATCTTCCTCAGTTTCCTCATCTGCAAAGTGGGGATAATCATAGGCCTTGCCTCACAGACTTGTTATGAGGATCAAATAATATTGGTGAAAAGCTTTGTTAACTTTAAAATGCTACGTAAACGCACAAATGTCGTTATTATAATAATAATTACTATTACCGTACATCTTTCCAGCTAGGACAAACAGGAGTAGCGAGGGGTAGGGCCTGTTCGGGGTAGGTCTTCAGACTTCTTCTGGGCTTCCTTCCTCTTTCCTACCATTTTCCATCAGAGAGAGTGGTTGGGACTATGTGCTCACACCGGGGCCCAGAGTCCTGCGGCTTAACCTTCCATACGTGGGTAGGTAGGTAGGGATCCGTGGAGGACGGTTTCCTCCTTGAGTCCTTCCTGACCCCTCTGTGTTCTGTCTGTTTTCCTTCTGTGATGTTTCTCCTGCAGGCCTTTGCAGGTGGGACTGCCTAAGAGGTGGAGTGGGTAGCAATGGCTTCAACCTGGCGCTGTTTAAACAAGACAAAGCCCTAGCACCACTGATGTGCTGCTTCCCATCTGGTCCAAGCAGACCCAAGTCAAGAGACTTCTACCCTCTTGACCTTCTCAGCTAAAATTCTTTATAACACTTTGAAATTTTTAGATGCAACACTGGCTCTCTTTGGAAAGAATGATCAACAGAAACATTCTGAATGACTCTGCTTCCCATATGGAAACTTTTCAAGAGCAAAAGAAGGCCTCCATTCAGACAGCCATGACAACTTAAAAAAAAGACACACGAGCCATTTAGATCGTACCCCCAGACCTTTCTGAATCCTGAGAGTTCAATGCAATTTAATAAGCATTTCCCATATAGCTAACGTGCCAGACCCTGGGCTGAGTGCAAGGGGTACAGAGACACAGCCTGTGTAAAGGCCTCAGTGTGGAGACCTGTGGGGTGAGCAGTAGGTAGGCCAGTCTTACCGGACTGCCTGCTTCCTTTGGAGTGGGATGTGACATCAGAGCCAGGTCGATAAGGACTTGAAGTACAAGCTAGAAGAGATGGCACTTCGCCCTCAGAGCTGTAGGAAGCCATTGAAGCTTCCTGAGCATGGGAGAGAATGTTACTGTCCCAGACTTAGGCCTTAAGGGCATCAATTTGGCAGCCATGTGGAGGATGGACAGGAGAGGTGAGAGACAGGAGGGTCAGTAGGAGGCTTTTGTAATGTTCCAGGTGGGGTGGAGAGGAGGGCTGAATGAACAAGAGAGATGGGCTGGGGATAGAATTGACAAGCTGTGGCATCTCATTGGATGTGGAGATTGCGAATAAGTTATAGGCTTAATTTAATATTTAAGTTTTTCTTTTTTTATAATAGTTTGGTACAGTGACATCCTAGGTTTTCTGTGCTAGATTTCTGTCTGGGTCCCTTGTGTAAGCAGTGTGGGCAGTAGGTTTTTTCCCCAGTGGTACAGAGTGGTTTGCTGGAGAGAATGGTCAGTGGGGACGTCCTGAAGTGCCATGTGTGACATCGGCACTTGAAGCGCTCTGGACATCAGCTTTTCAGCCCCTATCACAGAGGGTGGCTGTGCCCCACAGTATCTGAGGACCCTTCGCATTGGAGTAGCATTTTACTAGGCAGTAATTGCATTTAACACTCACCTTATCTGTGCTTTTATGATACATCAGTGACTCTGTTATCTATTAGTTGCTAGATCCTTCTTCCAGAGCACAGCCTTCAGTTAAGAAATTGTTCCAGTGGCCAACAACCCATTTAGGGCCTTGTTTTAAACTCACATCTGATGAAAAGTGGGAGATTATGATGAATTGCGGTGGTATAGTGTCATATGTGGTCATAACTATAGTTTCAGGGACAGCTAGGTGGTGCATTGAATAGAGAACTAATCCTGGAGTCAGGAGGACCTGAGTTCAAATGTGACCTTAGACATTTGACACTTAACTAGCTGTGAGACCCTGGGCAAGTCACTTAACCCCTATTACCTCACCAAAACAAAATAAAACATAACTGTAGTTTCATACACTTAGGTGGGGCTGACCAGAAAAGCAAAGAAAATGACTGGCAAGTAGTTCTATAGGTTTCTGTTTTGAGTCCCAGTGATGGTACGCGTGTGTATATACATATGTGTGTATGTATATGCATGTATGTGTGTGCATCTACACATCCAGATGTGCCCCTCCTTGGATCCCCCTCAGTGCAAAGTGATCTCAATAGTTACAATTCTCAGATGTGCCTGTGTTGGGGATGAGACAGAGTGGCAGTGTGTAAGACATATTGTAGCCCAGCTTTAGTAAGTTGTCGCTGTGGGTCACAAAAGAGAGTCCGATGATGTTGTGATAGTGAGAGCCTTGGCCAGGCTCCCCTCTTGCCTCTGTGGGTCACCAGCTATGGAGAAGTCCCATATTCAGCCACTTACCAAGGACATGTTAGCACCTACAGTGTGCGGGGTGCTCTAGGACGTGCTGGGCAGGGAGCCGACTTTCCACTGGGGGAAGGACAACAGAAGTCAGTGCCCAGGGCTCTGTAGGGAGGGCACTGAACAGGGTCTCAGAGTGAGGCTGGCTTGGAGGGGAGCATGGGAGCTGAGTCTTGCCTGAAGTGTGGGTTCTGTGAAGTAATGATGAGGATGAAAGATGAACCAGGCATGAGGGACAGACACCTTGAGACCTGTGGTGGAGGAGACTCACTGTGGCAGCTGTTGAGAGGGTGCTGTATAGAGGGGAAGGACTGGAGCAAGGGGGAGCCTGCTGACAGCTCAGGCAAGAGATGGTGCCCCAAACCATGGTGGGTGCAGCTCATGGGAGAGGAAGGAGTTGGGGATGGCTCTTACTGAAATTGGAAGCCTCAGTGACTGGGAGGATGGCAGTGCCCTCTGTGGTAATAGGGGAGTTAGGAAGAGGGAAAGGTTTGGGTTTGCTATGTATGGGGTTTGAGATGGCAACTGGTGGCACAGTGGAGAGAGAGGTAGGCTTCGAGGTAGGAAGAACTGAGTTCCAATCCAGCCTCAGACACTAAGGAACTGTGTGATCCTGGGGAAGTCACTTACCTAACTGTTTGCCTGAATTTCTTCATCTGTAAAATGAGGAAGATTATAGGGTTATTGTGAGGCTTAAATGAGGTAAGATTTGTGAAAGGCAAGTATACCTGACACATGGTAAGCTCTGTAGAGATGTAGCTGCTTCTTTATTAGGATTGGCATTAATGTCTATAGAACATCTGTTTGGAGATGTTTAGTTTGCTGTTGGTGTGGAGCCGGAGCTTGAGGAAAAGACCCGGTAGTGCAGTGTATATAGATGTGGGAGGCGTCTGCATGGATATGGCGGCTTGTGGTGCAAGTGTAGACTCAGGGTCTGAGTGGGAATCCTGGCTCTGATTTTGGCTTTCTTTGTGACATTGGGCAAATCCCCCTGCTTTTCTGGTCCTTACTCTTCTCATCTGTAAAATGAGGGATTTGGGTGAGATGACATTTAGCATCTTTCTCAGCTTCAAATCTGTGATCCTGAATTTTGGGAGGATGGGTGGGGAGGGTAAGAGGGAGAGGGAAAGAGGGAGAAGGAGGGGGAGAGAGGGAGAGAGAGACAGGGAGAGAGACACAGAGAGAGAGAGGAGACAGAGAGAGACAGAGAGAGAAACAGAGAGCCAGAGAGAGCCAGAGAGAGAGAGAGAATGAGAGAGAGAAAGAGAGAGAGAGAGAGGAGAGAGAGGGAGAGAGAGAGAAGAGGGAGACAGACAGAGAGACAGAGAGACAGGAAAAGAAAGAGAGAGAGTGAGAGAGACAGAGATAGAGATGAGAGAAGAGGAGAGAGAGAAGAGGGAGACAGAGAGAGAGAGAGAATGAGAGAGAGAAAGAGAGAGGAAGAGAGAGAGAATGAGAGAGACAGAGAGACAGGAAAAGAGAGAGGAAAAGAGAGAGGAAGAGAGACAGAGAGACAGGAAAAGAAAGAGAGAGAGAATGAGAGAGACAGAGAGACAGGAAAAGAGAGAAGGAGACAGAGAGAGATGAGAGAAGAGGAGAGAGAGGGAAGAGTGTTAAGAAAGAGAAGTAGAGAGGCCAGCATCAAACCTTGGGACACACCCACACATGGTGGCCAGGACATAGATGATGATGCAACAGGGACACTGAGGAATGGCCGATGAGTGGCAGGTGAGCAGAAAGTGCCCCAGAGGAGGCTTGGTCAGTGGTTTTGGGTGGTGTTGGGGGAAGAGCCCCATGGGTTTGATAATGAGATCCCTGGTGACATCAGACTGAATAGTTGCCATTGACTGAGGTCAGACCTCAGGAGAGCAGGGGCAGTGGGAGAAGCAAGTGGACACAGCTCTTTCCCGGGTTTGGCTGTGAAAGGAAGGAGGGGAGGGGAGGGTCCGGCAGAGGGCTGGTGGTTTGGCGGGCGGCTGGGTTGTTTGTTTAAAGTAGAACAGAGGCCTGGGTGGTTTGTAGGCCACAGTGGGGAGCGCTGGGGAGAGTGCTCAGGCCGCCTGGGTCTCTTCCCGGCTTGGCCCCTGGATCCATTTACCGACTGTCCCCACTGACTCAGACAGCATGGCTTTTGGCAGCTCAGTTTCCTTCTCTGCAAAAAGGGGGTTGGGCCAAATGAGCTCTAACATCCTTTCTAGTCCTAACATTCTGTTTAATCTCTCAAGACCTTGTTTCCTCGTCTGTAGGATGCAGAAAATAAAACCTTTTCTTTCCTCCTCTCAAGGTTCTTATGAAACATAATGAACATAAAACAATCCAGTACTTTAAAGGGCATTTGTACTGGCTGTGATGCTGATTGTAGCCCCCGGTATCATAGCAGATTATTTTTATAGAAGCAGCGGAGAGAGCTCTGGGCCTAGAGTCAGGCCTCAGATACTTCCTAGCTGTGTTCACCTCTGGTTGCCTTAGATTCCTCATCTGTGAAATGGGGACAGTGACAGCTCCTTCCTCCCAGGGCTGTGTGAGGATCAAACGTGGTCATACTTGTAAAGGGCTTAGCGCAGTGCCTGGCCTGTGGCACGCGCTACGTGTTAGCAGCTGTTGTTACATGATAGTATGAGAGCATAAGATTTTTTTATCCAGGAACCAGGTAAAATGTTAATGGGAAATACTTTACAAAATAAATAAAAATACAATAAAATGTCATCTTCATATGTGGGTTTCTTTTTTTTAATTAATAGATTTGTTTATTTACTCTTAGTTTACAAGATTCCGTTCCACAATCCCTTGAGTTTCAAATTTTCTCCCCTCCCTCTCCACCTCCCTCATGGTGGCGTGCAGTCACGTACAGGATCTGCAAATACTTTCACATTGTACAATAATCTGGTTGTATAGAAGGGTTGTAACCAATGAGTGAACAATGGGAAAGAGGAAAGAGAACCAAACATGGAAAAGAACGAGAGCATGTAGACTGCTTCAGTCTCCATTTAACCTCTGTTCTTTCTAGATCTTTCTCTGAATGTAGATGTCTCCCTCCATCCTGAGACTTGCAGAGTTGTCTTATACCTGTGCATTGCTGAAAAGAGTCCAGTTTATCAAAGTTGGTCATCACACATACTTTGTGTCTGTGATTGTGTGCATATTTTTCCTGGTTCTGCTCTTCTCACTTAGCATCAGTTTGTATAAGACTCTCCAGGTGAATATGAAGTCCATCTGCTCCTCATTTCTTATAGCACAATAGTATTTCATTTCATTCATATACCACAACTTGTTTAGACATTCCCCAATTGATGGGCATCTCCTTAATTTCCAGTTTTTTGCTACCACAAAGAGAGCTGCAATAAATATTTTTGTACATATGGATCTTCCTTCCATTTCTGTGATCTTTTTGGGATACAACCCCAGAAGTGGTATTACTGGGTCAAAGGGTATGCAATTATTTATAGCCCTTTGGGCATAGTTCTAGATTGTTCTCCAGAATGGTTGAATCAATTCACAGCTCCACCAACAATGCATTAGTGTTCCAATTTTTCCACATCTTCTCCAGCATTTCTCATTTTCAAGTGAACATGTTGCCTGAAGGGATCCTTTATGTAGAGTTTAGTGGCATAATTTCTGTCTGAGTTTGATACCACTGCTCTCAGCAACTGTCAACAGACCATGTGCTGCAAAGAAGGGGCCACTTTGATTGACACCAGGGGGAAGGGCAGGCATTGGATAGCTCTGGCCAGGTCTCTTTCAGGAGGAGCCCCAGCACCAATGCCTCATTTCCCAGCAGGCTGTAGGAGGTTTTTGGACCCCTGCCTGCTCACTCTCTTCCCTGTTGCCACTTCCAGACTCTACCATTGCTCAGGAATCTCTCCTCATTCAAGGTTCATTGAATCTGAATTGATCACACAGGCAGGATTCTGTTAGCTCTTCTTTCCCAGTCTCTAGCACTCTTTCTTCCCTCCATCCCTCCCTCCCTTCCTTCCTTCCTTACCTTCCTCCCTCCCTTCCTCCCTCCTTCCCTCCTAATCTCCCTTCCTTCCTTCCTCCCTCCTTTCTTCCCTCCCTCCTGCCCTCCCTCCCTCCCTCCCTTCCTTCCCTCCTTCCTCCCTTCTTCCCTCTCTTCTCCTACTTCCTTCCTCCCTCCCTTCATTATTCCCTCCCTTCCTCCTTCCCTTCCTCCCTCCCTTCCCTTCTCTTCCTCCCTCCCTGCCTTCCCCCTCCCTTCCTTCCTTCTCTCCTCCCTCCTTCCTTTCTTTCTTCCTTCCTTTTTTTGTGAGTTCAGTGCCAGGCTCAGTCCTTCTTCCCCAACTTCTGCCCTCCTACTAGGAGACCTCTGCTCCCATGGTGATGATACTCTCTAAGTCCCCAACTGCATGATTGCTCAGCTTCCTCCTTTCCCATGATGTTCGTGTCAGCTCACCTCCACTTCACACAGACTCCTATCTTCCATAAGTGTTCTCCTTCCATGTCCATGACTTCCAACATTCCTTTATCTGATTACAGTCTTGTCATTCCCCCATTCTTTCCGTCATACAGTCCCTCTGCCCATCCCTATTTTGTCTCCTTGGTGAGCCACTTCACCTCAGCACTGTTCTAGTCTTTCAAGTCTTTTGCTCTCATCTTTGATCATCAGTCTTGTGTTGCTGAGCCTCAGCCTTGAATGACTCCCACTCTTGCCTTTGTGGGCTGCTGAAAGAAGCTGGAGAAAATGCTGAAGCCGCGCTGCCAGTTTAGATCTTCTCAGCTGGGTTCCCATCATGGCGAGGCTCGTACATGTTCTGATTCACTTCCCACTCACTACAAACCTTGGCGTCCCTCCTTACGCCTCCCTCCCTCTCAGAGGAGAACCTTGCTTCATATTTTGTTTAAAAATGAAGATAGTTCTCTCCTCTTCATTTCCCACTTAGCTGTCTCTCCCCACCCTCCCCAATGGGGAAGTGGGTTTTCTCCTTGCCAAGCAGATCCCTCAGCAGTCCTCACTCCTGCTCCTTTTCTTTTCTCTCTTCTGAACTCTTAGCAGTTTGGCTTCTGGCCTCATCCTTCCCCTGAAGTGCTTTCTCCAATATTGTCAGTGATCTTTTCTCCGTCTTCGTCCTTCTTGACCTCTCTGCAGCCTTTGGCCCTGTCACTTACCCTCTTCTCTCTTGGTTTCCATGACACACATCTCTCCTGGTTCTCTTTGCCTGCCTGTTTGACTGACATTTCTCACTCTCCTCTGCTGAGTCTTCATTTAGGTCATGCCCACTAACCGAGGGCGGCCCCCAGGGTTCTGTCCTGGCCCCTTGGCCCTTCTCCCTCGGCCGTTTTTCACTCGGGGATCTCAGTTCCCACGGATTCAGTTGTGCTCTCTGTGCCAGTTGTTCTCAGCACCTTGTCTGGCCCTTACCTCTCCGCGTGTCAGCTGCTCATCTGCCATGTGTCCATAGGGAACACCTTTAGTGTCTCACAGTCTCAACTTTCTTAGTTGTAAAATGGGAATTGATGTGTGATGATGAAGTGGAAACAATAACCTCCCAGGGTAGATGTCTTATAAGGGCTTTGCATACCTGACAGCACTCTGGGAGTATAAATAATTATTTTTAAGGGGCAGTGATTTCATATTTCAAGCCTATCAGTGTCAGTATATTTCTAAGGTGTTTTGCCATGATTTTCTAATTATTCTTTGCAATAATTCTTTTGAGATGGGTTAGTATGCATTGGACCCCTGTCTGTCATACAGCTAAGAGACAAATGACTTATTAGGTTTATATAGTATTATGAAAGCAATGGGTTCAGCCTGGGGCAGGCTTGTCAACCGTCTGTGATGCCCTTATGTGGCCCTTCCTGTAGTCTTCTTTATAAGCCTTACATTTCCTGTTCCCTGCCCACAGGTGCTCAATACTTCATGGATCCCATGTTGCCCAAGGGCCCCCTTGGATGAAGTGTCCCATCTGTCAAAATAATATTTCCTCATTTTTTTCCTCCATTTTCCTCTTCTCGCCCCCTCCCCCCCAATCAATTCCACCCATCCATCCCTCTGTGTGGAAGATCTTAGGCAGGCCGTATGAGAAAAGCAATAATATGGAGTGTTAATTGGCAAATGACTTTCCAGGCTAATGATTCTCCCTGTTTTCAAGTTACGGGGTAAAGTTTACCCATTCAGATTTTTAAGTGGTCATGGTTACCTTGTTCTTTTTAAATTAGGATGAAATTTTCTTTAGTTCCCATTATATGATCTCCATCTTACTTGCAGTTGCAATACTGAGATAAAAACCTAAAAGCAAGAACAGTATCTCTTAGCTGGTGTCTGAAGCAGCTCTTTTATATTATTTCACTTATTTAGAAGTATTTTACAGACCCAAGATTTTACTTCTCTGATAGATTAAAGAATGGTAAGACTGGTGGAGAAACTGAGGCCAGGTGGAGTTGTGGAGTGTAAAGCTGGTGTTTGGGTCCCAACTTCATTGGTTCCTATTCTTATCCCAGAGTCCTATCCTTGAATTGAAGGGGTTGTATTGACTTTTGATGCTAGGATTTTTTTTCCCTCAAAATTCAGTTTATTTTCCTAAGAATGTGCTTCCCTGTTGTTTTTCAGTAAGTTTATTTTCCTAAGAATGTGCTTCCCTGTTGTTTTTCAGTATCCGGAATTTAATGCAGAAGTATCTTAATGAGAGAGGTGAATTAACATTTGACAAGATTTTCAATCAGAAAATCGGTGAGTCCTACCCTGCATGCTTTTGTTTCAGTAGTGATGATTGTTATGATAGCACAGTAATTATGAATGTGCCATTTAGTATTTTTATATCTGATATGGAAAAGAAGGGAGATGTTTCTGGTAAGAAAAACGTGTCCTTGGTGAAGCTTTATTTGCTGATCGCTAGAATAAGGGGGTCCATCCTGCAGAGAATAGTGGAAAGGCCACAAGCCTGAGCTGGTCTGGTGTGAGGCCTGCCTTTGCCATTTGTGAGCTGTGGGCCCTTGGGCTCTCATTCACTTCTCTGAGCCCCAGTCTCTTCAGCTTTAAAATGGGAAGAGTAATGTCTGTGTGCCTGACCTCATCGCATGATTGGGAGGAATCGCTTTGTTAGCCAGATGAACCTGAGTGAGCATGGCACCAGACAGCGTGTAGCTACTTAGAGTAGCCTCTGAGAAAAAACAGATTCGCTCCCAGGGACTTCTTTGGAGCAGTCTCTGCAAGTTTCCCTGCAGGGTCCTTTGGCCAGTACAGAAGGGTGCCATCGGTGAATTCTTTGGAGTACGGGAGGAGTCACTTAGTAGCCAAAAAGGACTCTTTCTCTCTTTAAAAATCTAGTATATTGGCCAGCGAGGGGTCAGCTGCTCCCAGAATGCCATCCCTTGATGGGATTTTTAGTTTTCCTTCTTCCATGTGCCCTTATCCCTCCTAGTGAGCTGGAGTCACTTCTTGGGAACATGACCTGTGTCTCAGAGCTCTGTAGGTGAGGGCGAGGTAGAAGGAACCCCGGGTTTGGAGTCAGAGGACAAGGGTTCATGTTCCAGCTCCCTTTTATGTGTGACTTTGAGTAAGGCGTGCTGCCTACCTAGGACCTCAGTTTCCTCATCTGTCATTGTTCTTGATAAAATAAAGAAGCCCCTTTGGGCAGAGTGGAGAAGAAATTGCCCTGTCCCTTTTTTTAATCAAGAAAAAATGGGCACTTAATGAACTCATCCCACTTATCTGGACAACATACAAGTTTTTGTTAAATACACAAAATAAAAACAATCCTTTGTGCGTGTCTGTGCCTCTGATCATAAGGATTCTCACCCTGTAATGTGGCTAATTCTGACATGTTAGCCAGATGTGGGCAGCATGTTTACCTGCTGGTGTGGAAGATACTGATTTTGGCCAGGCATGATACATAATTATTGGTTCCTGGTTGCCTAGCAGTTAATTCATAGCAAACTTATGAGTGGCATCAGGCACCTACAAAAGCAAGATGGAGAAACAGGCAATCCTGGACTCATTTGTCTCAGAAGGTGACAATCGACACATTTGCTTGGAGGTAGCCATCAGTTGGCCCAACTGGACAAGGTGGCTCCTGGTTACTGTTTTTCTCCCCATTCCCAGGAAACAAATGATGCTTTTCAGAAACTGTATAATTCCCTGAACAGTATTTTATTCTCAGTCAGGACAGGGTTCATTTGTCTTCCGTCTCTTTTATTTAGCATGACAGCCAACAGAACCGTCAGGCCACCTTCCTTGGGATGATGAATGTGCTGATTCTAGGGCTCTTGGTGTGTTGAGCTTTCCTGATCTTGGGAGAACTCTCCAGGCCTAGCTGACAATTCTGCTACCTGAAACGCTGCCTTTGCCTTTCATGAATGGGGACTTGCTGCAAGGACTGCCTTCCTGTGGGTTGCTGCAGACCTTGGCTTTCAGGAAGATACTTCCCACAAAACAATGACACTGTTCCCCACCCCGGCTCCCCTTTCTCCATTTTATCACTGAGCTGGCATGTCTTCAGAATTAATTCAGTCCTGATCAGTGGTTGGAAGACTGACTAATGAAGAATATTGTACCAATAGCTACTTAGTGTGGATACGAGTAAAGAGAGTGGAGAGACTGGGTGTCTTTGGGATCCGACACAAAGACCTAGGTCAGGTGCTAAAGAGGGAAGACTTGGGGGATGTGTCTGCTAATTGGCAAAAATAAGTCAGCCATCACCTGTCACAGCTTCTAGCTTCTAAGGCAGTGGTTCTCAACCTTCCTAACGCTCCAACCCTTCAATATTCATATGTGGGCGTATCTGCATGTGGGCGGACTGGCCTGGAGATGGATCGGGGATCCATGTCTTGGTTCCCAAGACCATCGGAAATATGTGTTTTCCCATGGTCTTAGGTGACCCCTGTGACCCCTGTGAAAGAGTCCTTCGACCCCCAGAGGGGTTGTGACCCCCAGGTTGAGAGCCGCTGCTCCAAGGCCTCAGCTGCTCCAAGGCCTCACCGGTCTGTCCCATCAGCATTTGGCCGCGCCCTGCTTCTTTGGTTTGTCTGCTTTTTGCATCTCAAGGCGGGTCGTTGCCCTTTCTTTCATTTTGATTCCATTTACAGTTTTCTAGATTGATGTGTTTCTTGTAAGGACCGGGTGGCTTCTTTTGTTCGTGTTATGACGTATTTTATTGGAAATTTAAGGGATTTACTTTTAGTGTTTAATTTGTTGGGTTTCTTTTTTCACTCGGTCTCTCAGCAGGGAGTCTGTACTTGGTTCTTCTCAGGCCCCGTCCTCGGTATGCAGGAGGTTGCTTTGGGATGATCACTCTGCCAGTCCCCACTGCTCTTCTCATCCCGAATCTCTCTCCTTCTTCTGCTTTTTACATAGTTTCTTTCTTTGAAATACCCAGTGAAACATCGCTCTGGATTGTTTTTGCCTATGGACAAGACAAGCCAGCTTAGCTGGAGTGGTCTGGGAGTGTGATAAGGGGGCCGGGGGTGATACAGGAACTCGGGCCCCCAGTACTCGCTCCACCACCCCCTCCTTGCCAACCCCAGTGAAGACTGCCCAGGACCCTGAACCAAGAGCCTTGGAAACCACAGCGTTGCCCACACCTCCACGCCTGCATCCAGCTTGTGTCCCGCAGCCATCTTGGAGGGGAGAGATCACTGGAGAGAAAAGACCCATCTGACTTACCACCAGCTGCTGATCACCTACCACTGACAGCCCGAGCGCCCCTCAGACCACCAGTCCCATTTGTACCCCAGCCCCTGAAGCTTCATCTCAGGAAGCAACTCTGCAGAAGCTGGAGCCCCTGAAAGCCCAGAAGAAAACGTTCTTATAGCCAGAGCCCTTGGCACTGTCAGAGGGTTCAACACCAGAAGCCATTAAGATTTTGTTGGATGGAGGACTTGAGGGAAGTTGCCCCACTTTCCACGTTGCTGCTGCAGTCTGTGGCCCATGAGGGCTTTCTGTCTCATTGGCTACTGAAACCTCCTGACCCCGGCTATGGGCCCTGTCTCACAATGGGGGGACTGGCTGACTTTGTTTCCCCAGGGCTTAGCACAGTGTTTCCCCAGAAATCCTTAATAAGTAATTTTGCATTCCATCAGACGCTTGTCTCTCTGTGAGTCTTTCAGTCTAAGTACTTCCCAGGTGCCTTTCTCAGCTTTACTGAATTTTTCTTGCTAGATAATTCTGAGCTCACAGCATGTGCTTCTGAAATTTATAGATGATATTTTTCGGCTTTTCCCAATAATTTTACTTCATCCTTGAAAAGTCCTCTCTGATCTTGGTATGTTTCTTGGTAAATGTTTTGTATATTTCTGCCGTAAGCTTGAAGGATTTTTCCATTTATCATTGTGATGCTGGGATTCAGGACTGTATGTCTAGGCAGGTTAAATCTTGGATTCTTCCTTGTCAAGAGACTGTGAATTTTTTATATGTGTCCACACTTGTTTCTCCCTAGTTCTGGGAGACTTTTCTTTGGGTGTTTTCTAGGATATGGTATTCAGATTTATTTATTTTTCTAAGTTACTTGGGATATCAGTAATTTTGAGAATAGGACCCATTCTCTAGGTTTGTCATGTGAATCTGCACATTTTCCTGTACTTTGTATACTTTTATGACATTCTAACTGCTTTTTATTCTTTGTTGCTTCTGTGAATTTTTGAAGTTTTCTTTCCCCTACAATGATTACGCAGTCTTCTTGAGTTTTTACTATAATTAAATTTTTTTTTCAAACTTTTATTTGGTTTTGTGATTTTCTGCCACTGTTGGTTTGATAGATCTCTTTGTGCCATTTATGTCTTTGAGGACAACTGGGATATTTTGGATTTCCTTTTTCATCTCCATTTTTTCTGGAACTTTGTTTCAGTACTCCATATTTTAAATTTTGATTGATCTCTATTTTCTGTGTTGTGTTCTCTCTCTCTTTCTCTCTTTCTCCCCCCTCCCTCCCTCCTCTTTCTCTGTCTCTGTCTCTCTTTCTTTCTCTCTCTCTCTCATACGAGCTTGACTCTGAACTTTTCACTCTGCCATTTTACCTGGGAGTACTGTTGTGTGTTTGTCGAAGGACTTCTGCGCATCTGTGATTGGAGGCCACATGTGTGTATGGTACCTTATGGTTTTCACATGGCTTCCCATTTAATGACTTTAGGGGTGACTAGTATCATGATCATTTTGCTAGCAGGAAGTCTCCTAATAAGCTTTTATTAAGGGCCTGTTATGGACCAGGAAGCTCCAAAGACAAGGAACCTGTGATCTATTATGGAGGGCCCTGGGTCCTGAATAGGCAGGTAGTGCACAGTGGCACCAGTGAAGGTCAGGAAGAAATGGCTTGTTCTCTGTTGTCTGGCCTCCCTCTGGGGCTCTGTAAACTGTGCCCCTTGTAATTTGGGGGACCACGGATCATTTGGTGATAAAAGAACCCTTCACTTGGGGACCAAACCTGAGTTGGAGTGTTAGCTCTGGACCTGCTTATTTGTCTGTGGGCAAATCATTGGGTTTAAACATTTGAGACTTAATCTCATTTTTGTCAAATGTGGACAATCATTCTTTCACGATGGACTTCCCTGTGTTATTGTGAGGGAGCTAATTTGTGACCTACACAAGGACCACATAGATGAGTATTATTAGATATTTATTCTGCATTGCATGGTTCAAAGTCTGATGACTAGCCATTAGACACAGGTGCTAGTAGTTTATACTGAATTCAGAAAGCAACAGGAATGAAGAGAATGGTTGCCTGTGTCCAGAAAAGAGACTACACCTCCCTCACACTTGGGGTGGATATGCGCTCTCATGGTTAGCTTACAGATTGTGGCCTTTACTTTGTAATTCTTATTTTAGGAACTGTTTGTTCATATCTTATATATCTTGGATACTAAGCCCTCATCAGAAAACTTGGAAACACAGATATTCCCCCCATCTGACCACTTCCCTTCTTAGCTAGACCTGTGGCCACGTGTGGCCTGGAGGCTGCAGGTTCCCCATCCCTGCCCTAGATGCGTTAATGTTGTCTGGGCAGAAGCTTTTCAGTTTCAAGTTCCCTCTTTTGCGGCAGACTTAGTATTAGGTTTCTTTAGTTACTTTACTTGAATCTTTTTTAAAGATGGCCCAGTTTCCCCTGGCTCTCTTGCCCTCACCCTTGATCTGCCCCGGCCTGCGGGGCACAACGTGGACCCTAGAAGAGAAAGAGGGATGGGGGACAAGAAACACGAAGAATGGAGACAAGACAGGCTTTCTGATCAAGTCTCCTTTATTGTATGCAAGGGCATGAGTATATAGGGAAGTAGAGGATTTCCACAGGTAGATAGGCTGCAGCATGTTCCAGTGAGATAAAACATTCCAGGAAACGGTATGCAAGGAAGTTGGCCAGCCACGAAATGTTCCGATAAGATGTTGCAAAACATGACCAGGTGTTAATCACAAAATACTAGAATTTCCCACTTGTCTCCAACAGGTCCCCCTTCTTTATTAATTAAAGAGGGGTGATACATGCTCCCGGATCTGTG
>CM053587.1:341284677-341361187 GCA_028646515.1 Pseudochirops corinnae | reverse complement strand
TAATGAGAGGAGATGGGGAGAGACAGAATGGGGTAAATTATCTCATACAGAAGAGGCAAGGGATAACTGTTACAATGGAGGGGAAGAACAGGAAGGCAAAAGAGAAAGGGTCAACCTTACTCTCATTGAATTTGGCTTAGGGAGGGAATGACATACACTCTAAATTGGGTATTTTGCCCTACAGAAGAGTAGGGGAGAAGGGGATGAGAGGGCAGATGATGGAGAAGAGGGCAGGTTGGGGGGGTGGTTAGAAGCACACACTTTTGTAAAGGGACAGGGACAAAGTAGAGAATAGAACAAGTGGAGAGCAGGATATGACGGGGGGAAATATAATCAATCTTTCACAATACGGAAATGTTTTGCATAACTACACATGTACAACTATATTGAACTGCTTATCTTCCCAGTAAGGGTGGGTGATAAAAGAGGAAGGAAAAGAATCTGGAATTTAAAGTTTTAAAATCAAATGTTTAAAAAATATTATTATTATTTTCATTATTATTATTATTATTTACATGCAACTGGGAAATAAGATATACAGGCATTGGACTATGGGATCCATCTTGCCCTACCGTAAAGTCAGAGGGATGATGGGGGAGGATATAGGAGAGAGCAGATTGGGGGAGGAGGTATACAGTGGGATTGCTGTTTTGAGGTGGTGGGTAGGGAAAAGATGGGGAGAAAATTTGAAACTCAAAATCTTGTGGAAATGAATGTTGTAAACTAAAAATAAACATAAAATTTAATTTATAAAAATAAATAAATAAAATAAAAGTAGATGACATAAAAAAATAAAATAAACTCAATACCAAGTGAAAAATGCAGAATTCAACCACACCTTTGTTTTTACTTCCCAGTTCTTTCAAAGAAAAAAAAACCTTAATGTTTTCATTAATAATTGCTTAGATTAGTGTTGGTAATTTGCAACTAATAATACTCTTAATTGCAGCTCATATTAATTAACAATTCTTTATACAAATAATACTTTCATGGCTGAAAGGGGCCTGAGATCTCCCAGTCCAATCTCTTCTTTTGAAAAGATGAGAAAGCTGAAACCCAGGGAAATCTCAAGATGTGTCCGAAGATCACAATAATTCCTAACCAAGCCACAACTTGATGCCAGATCTTCTTACAAAGCCGCCCAGCGCTCTCTCCTTTCCTGCTCATCTCTCACCTGGCCTGGGTCTTCATACTCTCACTTCACTCCCATGCCCCAGGAAGCTCCAGATGAAATCTGCTGAAGTTTGTCTGGACCTCTGGTTGTTTTTGCATCTTTTTCCTTACTGCTGTTTTTATATAAAATTGGTAAATATTTATATTCTTCAATCTTTTCTCTGATACTGTAAAAGAGAACTGAGGTGTGTAGTTTTGTTTTGTTTTTATTCTGTTAAATCTTCCTAGCATTTCCAATAAATAATTCTAAAATTCACACACACACACACACACACACACACACACACACACACACACAAACACACACACACTCTCCAGTCGGCCTTGGTACTTCACCTTATCACCACTCTCTGTCCCTCTGATGGGAGGGTGAGGCCATGACTTCCCAAACTTCCCGTCAGAGAGGGAGCTCGACCCCAACATCTCTTCATTTCTCACCTGGCTGCTCTCCTCTGCAAAGCGGTAGCAGTGGGCACCTTCCTGCCACTTTTGTGCGCTATCTTCCTCCACTAGACTGCAAGTTCCTTGAGGGCAGGGACTGTCTTTTTTCACATCTGTATTCCCAGTGCACAGCACCTGTACAGAGCAGGCCCTTAATGTTCATTGACTACTGTATCTCCCCTACACTCTCTACCTCAGGTAGCAGCAGCCTATTGAAAAGTGACCCGAATGCTTCTGGCAGAAAACTTCCATTCGGCTAAACGTGCAAGGTCACTTTTGCCAAAGAAGAAAGGCTTCTGGTCAATTCAGCAAGATCTCAATTTTAAACCTAGTCTAAACTTTACCCACATAAATCAATTTCCAAAAGCACATCTGACAAAAATGAAGTCTTTTAAAAAGGTTTATGATTCTTCAACTTTAGAGAAAATACACTCCTCCAGGCCTTCTTGCATTCTCACCTTTTCCCAAGGACCCCGTAGGTTGTGCTTTCTCCTCCCCCAGCCCACAGCCTGGGGTCCCTGGATTTACTATTTGCATGTCTGATTAATCATTCATCTGTAGTTTCTATCTGCTTCCACCACCACTCCAACAGACTCTCCCTATTTAAGGGAAAAGATATTCCCAGTCTGTGATTCCACTGATCCAGAGACCTCCCCAAGCTCTTAGATGACTTACCCAGGGTCACTTGGTCAGGATGTGGGATGGACAGGACTTGAAGGTGTGGCCAGTTCTTTATGCCAGGCTACCTCTCTTGAAGAAAAAGATCAGGGTTTATCCTCGAAGGATTTTTTTTTCCTTTATGTTCCCTTCTAACTTAAAAGCTATAAACAAGGTGGAGCCCCCAATATCTCTTTCTAGTATAATTTAAACAAGTGTCTTCTGTCAAACTCCCCTCAGACTTTTTTTAAATTCACAGCTTCAAAAACCTTTTAAACTTTTTAAAACTACATCTTTCAAAAGGCTCAGCTTTTACTCAGAATTCTGCATAATCTCCTCCCCAAAATGGGTATGCAGCAAGATGCTACACTGACAAACTGAGTCTAAGGGAACAATTAAATGAAGGGAGGCTGAGAGGCTGCCAATCCTCCTTCAGAGGCCTCCCACCTGTAGGCCCTTGGGCCACCACTTTCCCTTGCCAAGGGCTCACTGGCTTCATCTCTGGCCTCAGAGGTCTCTCCCAATTTAGGTCCATGATCCTATAAATCTCCCCTTCCATCACAAAGATAGGACTTGGGAGATAATCTGCTCACACATTCCAGATGATGGGGAAGCCATTTTTCCAAGGATGTATATATACTGACTTAATGTCAGAGCACCAATTCAGGCACCAGCCTCCTGGACCAGCCCATTTGTTCCACTTTGGGACAACTCTAATTGCCGGAGAATGTCTGTGCATCTTTAGCTTCCATCTTCCCCTCTGCAGGCTCCATCCTTTGCTCCTGATTCTAACCTCTAGGACCCAGTAGAACAAGGCTAACAAGTTCCTCCTTAAGAAAGTTTTTCAAATAGATAGCTATTGTATCTCCACAAGTCTTCCCTTCTCTGGGCTAAACTCATGCTTGAACCAATCCTCTCGAGGCCTAATTATAAAGGATTTCACCATCCTGTGAATATTCTCAAGCTTCACAATATCTTTCCAAAAACATGCCAGCTAGAACTGAGCCAAGCCTGAGTAGAGCAGGATAAAGTAGGACCATCACCTCCCCCACCCAGTCCCAGGCACAAGGCCTTTCCTGAGGCGACTAAGAGATCCTGTTGCTGACAGTGAACTTGCAATTCACTGAAATCCCCCAACTTGTCTTCAGATGAGCCACAACCTAGCCATGCCCCTCCATCTTGAATTTCAGTACAAGATGAGTCACTCTGATAAAATGATTTTGTCCTGATGTCAGAGTAACAGCCTGTGGATCTTCCTAGAGGAAGCTTACTCCTTTTGAAAGATTTTTTTTAAGTCCAAGAGTATTAGTGGAATGTGAGGCAGCATACAAAAGAAGAAGTTAAAAAAAATAAAATGAGTAACTTGGGGAAGGTGGTTTTGTACAGAGAAGGAGCCAGAAGAGTCCAGGGGTTGGCCCATGGCTCAGCTCCCTTCCTAAGATATTTCTGCTTTTCTCCAAACTTCCTCTTCTTAAAACCATAGCATTCTAGAGCCAGAAGGGAACTAAACAAACCAGCTTGCCCAATGTCTTCACATTAAGGGTGAGTAAACTGAGGGAGGTGCCTGGGGCAAAACTCTGGTGAGTCTGGATCCCCTGACTCTTGGGTCACCACTCTCTCCTCTTTCCTCTGCTTCTAAACCCACAGACTTAGTGAAGGCCCAGCACAGAGAGTCCACACTTGGAGGCGGCTCAGGGCTGCCAGGAGCACTGCTGCTGGGGTTGCGCCCTGGCTGATTAGGACGGGCATGGCCACTGACAGTTATTAGCACTGCACACGTGTGGCTCGTTCTTCCCTCTGCCATCCCTTAACATGTTTTCCCAGAAGTCTTTGGATTCAAAACAATCAATCAATCAACATGTATAAATCATTTAATAACACTTTTTAAAGTGACAAGTGAAGCCCTTCCTTCCATTTTTCTTACCACATGGTAAATAAGCTACCAAAGTTTGAGGGTTCAGATCCTGGCAAGCTCCGATTTCTTCTGCCTGTGTTGGGGGAGGGGGCTGGGGGGATGCTGGAAAATAATAACAATTCATATTGATGATGATGATGACTAATGTCTATACAGTATCTACTATGTGCCAGCACCGCGCTAAGTGCTTTCCAAATATTCACTCATGTGACTCTCCTAAGAACCCTGGGAGGCCAGTGCTGATATCATCCTCATCTTCAATACGAGGGCACCGAGGCAAACAAAGGTTAAATGATCTGCCCAGATCATAGGGCTGGGGTCTGAGGCCATATCTGAACTTGGGGCTTCCTGCCCCCTGGGCTGGTGCTCTAACCCCAGTACTACCTCGCTGCTCCATTCAATGTATTATGTATCAAAATAAGCTCAATGACCAAAAAAGAAAACTGGGTTTCTCAATGTTGATATGAACAAAATGTTGAAACTGTTAAAAACTAGAAGCCTAATGAACTTTAGAAATCTATTCATGACCTGGGCTAGAAACAGTAACCATATCACAAGGGATTTCAGTCACATCAATCAAAATGTGCTTTCAGTTTTCCCCATGATAAATATGGAATTCGGCTGAAAGTTTGTTACGCAGGTTCACAAACAGCACTAATGCTGGATTTTCTCTTTTGCCAAAGCAATAAGATCACTGGCTCCTAAGACAGGAAGGATCCTTAATGACAGACCAGCTGGTAATCTGAGCTCCTCATTTTAAGGAGGAACAAAGTGGGGTCAAGAGAGATCACAGGATTTGCCCACCACCCCATAGTTACTAAGTAGCTGAGACTAGATTCCAAGTCGGGCCCTTTGAGTCCAAACCTGGTGTGCTTCCAGGGGTGGGGAACCTGTGGCCTCAAGGTCACATGTGGCCCTCTAGGTCTCTAGGGCAGTCAAAGGGCCTTACTTAAGGACCTAGAGGGCCACATGTGGCTTTGAGGCTGCAGGTTCCCCACCCTGAACTAGGTTATAATGCCTCACAGATCTTAAAGAAGTCTATTAACGATGGACAACCCCAAAACCTCTGAGACAAGAAGGGGCCTTATTAGTGTGTGCATCCCCCTTATCTTCAGGATGGCTCATAATTGGGACTTTTCCCACATTCTCTTGTTCCATTATGCACCAACATGCAACTAAGTTCACATACAAACAACAATTTCAGTTTTGACAATTTCCAGAGCATAACCTCCCTTTTGTTTTCAGTAACAAAACTGACAGACGGATTTTTGTTTTTTAAACTGGCAAAATGCTGAATAGTTTGATAGAAACTGCCTCATTTCCTCCCCACCCAAACACAAGCTTCCTCTTGCCCATAAATCCCATCCCCAGACAATGGGCTAATAACCCCTGAGCCACCAATGAATTTTCTTCCAAGGACGCTCTCTCCAAGTCAATATGTGACAAGGACCAGTCTGTGGAAGAGCTCCCTAGCTGATGGAATTCCTGTCAATGGCTAAAAACAGTTAAATTCTTTAACCCAAATTCAAAGTCTAGAGAAAGAAAAAAAAGTAAAATGTTAGGAGTTATCAAGAAATTTAACACCAAGAAAAACAACAAACCTATTCATTCAGTTAAACTTTCTAGACTTGCGTCACGAGGATACATTACAATTTTGTTTTCCACAGGTTTGTCTAAAACTTATCAGTTCTACCAGGAGAATTCTTATTTTTCCATTTTAAAAGTCAAGAGAATTGAATCTGGGCACCTAACAAGAGGTATCTTCTCACAGTTAAGTAGGCCAGATAAGGCAGCCCATGAAAATTTCTAGAGGCTATCTATGTAAGCAGACATGGATGAGTATGACTGACTTGTATATAGGCAGAAGCCCTAATTAGAAGCCAGTCTACTGAAGGGAAGGAAGAACAGAGCTAGGAATAATCTATAGGTGCCCTCTCATTCTAGAACTAGTCACAGAGTGCATGCATTGTAAGGCACCATCCAGAAGAGGTCCTGCCAGACCCCCCCGCACTGCCATTTCTGATGGGATGACTAGCTTGGCCAAGGAGTAGAATGCTATAGAAATCAATGTTAGCAAAGCTTCTGACAAAAGAATTCAGTAATCTTTTCAAGGAGAAAGTGAAGCCATTTGCATGAACACCATTGGATGGACTCAGAACTGCACGGCCAAACTCCATGGATGCTTTACACACTGACTGTCAATGGAACAGTATGTCTCTAGGGCAGCAGTTCTCAACCTTCCTAATGCCACATCCCTTTAATGCTTGTATGTGGGCATATCTGGATGTTTCTGCATGTGGGCAGACCACCTAGAGCAGATAGAGGAGCGGTGTCTCGGTTCCTAAGACCATCGGAAATATGTGTTTTCCGATGGTCTTAGGTGACCCCTGTGAAAGGGTCGTTTGACCCCCAAAGGGGTCACGACCCACAGGTTGAGAACCACTGCTCTAGGGGAATGGCCCAGGGATCTATAATTGGCCCCATATTATTCTACTATTTTAGCAAGGATTCTGGCAAAGGCATGGATCAAATCTGTAGAAAAGACAAATCTAGGAAAGAGAGCTAAATCAGGGGAAGACAGCATCTAGACCCAAAAGGATCTCCTGGCAATCTTGAACAGTGGGCTGAATCTAAGAAGATGAAATTCAGCAGGAATAAATGGACAGTCTTGCATTTGGGCACAGAAAATCACCTTTACTCATAGAAGATGGGGATCTGGAGGACTGAAAGTCTAAAAAAAGTCTAAAGGGCTGAAAACCCATGAGTCAGTAGGGTGATGGAGCAGCCATACAGATGAATAACATCTTGGGCCATGGCTTGACTTATGGCCTAGGTGGATACCTCAAGAGGGGGCAGACCTCCTAGCTTTCACATGTGCACTCCAGAAAAATACTAAAGTTGCCAAGAAATCAAACAAGAAACTACATTAAGTGACTTCTATACCAGAATTGCACAAAATGTAACACAGGGCTGTCTATGAACAAATCCAGCACCAAAGCAAGAATGACTCCCAGAGCCTATAACAGCAAGAAGATGAGGGTTCCCCTTGAAAAGCTCTGAGGGAGTCAGCCCCAGGAAGACTGGTAAGTGACAGAGGGCATTAGTTGGCACAGCACCACCTTGCACTGTGCCACCCAAAAAAGATAGCAAAGGACAGAAGAGGCTCAGGGGCTCTGACGCCTACATCACTGAGACATCAAAGAGGACCTTGAAGATTCAGTCACCAAATTCAAAGATCCAAAAGGTGGAGGCCAGCACAAGAAGCTAGGGGAACCAGGGCAAAACCAAGCAGGGTCAACCACTACACCCAAAAACACAGCAAGGGGCACAAAGCCTAGCCCTGGTGGAAAACCACAACTGGGGGGTGGGGTAAGCCAAAGCGATGAATTAATCAAAGAAAACATTAACCAGCAACAAAAATTATTGCCAAGCTAGTAACTCCATAACAACAGCAAGCAAAAACTCAAAGAAAAAAATGGATCTTCCACAAAGACTACAGGAATAGCTAAAAGAAATGAATCAAGAGCTAAAAAATGAAACCAAAGAATAGTTAGAAATATTTAATAAGTAGCTTAGAGGAGAAAGCAGTAAACTTTACCCACAAAATATAATCCTTGAAAACTAGAATAGACCAAAGAGAAAGTGATGACTCCATGAGATAGCCAAGAATATTAGGACAAAAACAAAACAGTGACTAAATGGAAGAAAATTTAAGATAATTGTTTTTTTTTTTAAATTGACCTGGAAAAGAAGTCAAATAGAAATCATTTAAAAATCATTGTACTCCCCCAAAACCATAATTTTTTTACAAAATCCTGCCCACCCTATTTTAGGAAATCAGAAATGAAAATTGAGTAGATCTACCAATCACCTCTTGAAAAGAAACTCCAAAATATCAGGATTTTCGCAGTCAAAATCTAGAGCTCCCAGGTCAAAGAAAACTACTGCAAGCACCCAAAAAGAAGCACTTTAAGTACCAAAGAACTATAGTGAGGCTCACATAAGACTTAGCAGCTTTTACTAAAAACCAGAGGAGATCTAATATTCCAAAAGGCAAAAGAGGCAAACCACCAAGAATAATTTATCCTCCAAAGCTAAGTATACTCCTACAAGGAGAAAAATGGAACTTTAATGGAATAGGAGACTTTTAAGCCCCTCTGGTGAAAAACCTAGGGCTATATAAGAACTTTGAAACACAAACACAAAGGCCCAGAGAAAGGTCAATGTATTTGAACAACTGAAGGCACTGTATGATAACATAACCAACATAAGGCTAACATTCTAATAAAGGGAGAAGAGAAGTATCCTTATAGAACCCTAAGGTACTGAGAAAATGAAATAAGAAAAACAGAGGCCCTGTGGGTAGACTGTTCCTGTTGTGAGGGTTTTAAGAGAAGAAAGAGAATGGAAAATAAATGGAGACTCTCATCTAGAAAGGAAGAAGGGGGGGGGGGGGGGGGGGGACCTGCAATTTCTCATAATTAGCATGTGAAAAGAAGAATATTCAAACAAGAAAGAAGTAGTATATAGGGTAGGCTTTGGATAAATTTCAGTCTTCTCTGAAATGGAAAAAAGAGGGTTGAAAACACACACACACATTCTCTCTCTCTCTCTCTCTTTCTCTCTCTCTCTCTCTCTCTCTCCCTCTTTCCCTCTCCCTATCTCTCTCCTCTCTCTTCCTCCCTCCCTCCCTTCCTCTCTCTCTCTCTTTCTCTCTCTCTCTCTCCCTCCTTTCCTTCTTCCAGTTCGATATAGAAATGCAACAAATACCACAGAGAAATGCATGAGGAAAAGGAAGGAGTGGTTAAGATGGAAGATAATATGGAGAGTAAAACAAACTTTCTGATCCTGAAAAGGGAACAAGGGAAGGAAAAAAAGAACTCAAATCATTCCAGGTTCAGAAACCCTGATCTAGAGGACGGCCATCAAAATGGGCATTAAGTCTATGTCATTCGAGAATCACCTGAAGGTACTGGGGGTGTTTAGCCTGGAGAAGAAGGGAGACAGGATAGCTGAACACAAATACCTAAGGGCTGTGATGCAGAGGAGGGATCAGAGCTGATCTTTTGGGTCCCAAAGGTCAGCACCATGAAAAAGGAACAAAAGTTGCCAAGAGGCCAATCAGGCTCAAGGTCAGGAACAATCCTGGTGAGCCTGGCTGTCCCAAAGCAGCCTGGGCTGCCTGAGCAGGGGGGTGGAGGCCACAGTCCATGTCAGGCACATTCTAGTGGGAATTCCCTTCATGAATGCATGGAACTAGATGACTGCTGAGTCCTTTCATATTCTCCAATTGTGTGATTCTGTGAATTGGTTCTTTCCAAGGTCTACTGAGCCTCAGT
This sequence comes from Pseudochirops corinnae, assembly GCA_028646515.1. Classification (NCBI taxonomy): domain Eukaryota; kingdom Metazoa; phylum Chordata; class Mammalia; order Diprotodontia; family Pseudocheiridae; genus Pseudochirops; species Pseudochirops corinnae. The sequence continues at coordinate 341,351,662 of CM053587.1, read as the reverse complement.
CTAATGTTCTTTCCACTTGAAGTGACAACATTAAACAAAATAAACAAAATCCCTTTAAGTAGATGAATGCGGGCAGAGTTCTAGACCACATACCTGACGTCTAAAAGAACGAACAGCCTGGCTACGTACACCAGGTTGGCCACATACTTTTGGCCCCAGTGACTCTTGAAAACTATCTTTTAAATTACAGAGCATTTGTCATGTGTGAGGAAAGTACTCATATTACAAAATTACCGATCCCCAGAAGTATTCTGGAAGGTAGCCTAGGAAAGTGAATACCTGAAAGATAATTTTTAAAATGTTGGCCTCAGGGCATTCCAGCAAATGAGGGAAATCCCAGTTTATCTTTACTATGATCTCCAAAGCACTTAATTAAATTTTAAGCTTTCCTCTGGAAGCAGACTATAACCTAAGAGCTAGCCAAAGGAACACTTAGGTTGCTGACTATTGACATGACATGATTAATATCAAGTACTAGGCTTTAAAAACAACAGAAGATACAAAGGCAAGAGTAGTAGTTCAAACATCCTATAATTGCTAAAGAGGTTAGGGGAAGGTTCAGACTTAAAAGGAAAAGGCCAGGATTAAGTGTAAAGTCAGAAAGGAACTTCCAGATGGCCCCAAGCCCAATTAAACAGTAAAGAAATATGACTCCTGTAATTAACTGCAGCATTAAGAATTAGTGCTGCATGGCCCAGCAGATGTAGTGTTGAGCCTGGAATCAGGAAGACCTTGGTTCAAATCTGGCCTCAGACACTTCCTAGCTGTATGACCCTGGACAAGTCACTTGATCCTGTTTGCCTCAGTTTCCTCCTCTGTCAAATGAGCTGGAGAAAGCAATGGCCAACCACTCCAGAATCTCTGCCAAAAAACCCCAGATGGGGTCACAGAGAATCACATGTGACTGACAACATTTTTATCTCCTGTCATTATTGGGGGTTTTTTGTTTGTTTCCAAGTCTTCCAGGAAGATACAGGAAAAACAGAGGGTAAGGTAAGAGACAGATTCCTTTTTGAAAACAATATGAAGCTCTTTATCTTTTGGAATACATTTTCTATTCCACTCACCTCCTGTTCCACTTCTTCCTGTGGAGGACTGCCTCAGCCTAAGAGAGTGGATGAACCCCCTCAGTGTCAATACTGGTGACTGACCACCACACTGCCAACACTGGCTCCAGGCTCCTAGCCACTTACTTAGGCAGGATTTCCAAGTTCTATTGGTCTTATCTAGCTTTAACATTCTAGGATTCAATCTGATTTAACAACAGTGTATGCTAACAGCAATGTCATCTGAAAGAAGTGAGAAAATGCAGATAAGGCAGTACCAGCCTCACTACCAAACATTAAAATGAGGCATTTATAAAATAAATGACTAAATGTACAAAGCTCTAGGCTTTACAAACAAAAAAATTACCAAAATAAGCCAAAGCCAAGAACACTGAACAACCACGATTATGCCCTTCGTCAAATAATCATTTATTTTATATTCAAAGAAAAAATGAACACTAGAAGTCAATTCATTTCCAATAATTCAATTATTTAATCCAGGATGTATTCAGCATCCACAGTATGCTAGCAGCTCGATGTTTCTGCACTGTGTGGGGCACAAAAGAAACCAAAGAGATGGCCCTGTCCTTCAGGAGCTCAGCCTCCTACGAAAGGTAACATTAAGGACCCAAAGGACAAGCAGAGGCAGCCACTATCTACTGACTAGGTGTAAGAGTGGGGCTCAAGACGGAAGCCAGAGCGGTCAGGAAAGGCTCCTGAGGAGAAGAGAAAAGGGGACTTGAAGCAGACTCAGAAGGGCAGGTAGCCTTCAGGGAGATGGAGAAAAGAAGAGAACAGACATTTAAATAAGGGCATAGGAAGAGCAAAGGCATGGAGCAGGGCGTTCACATGGAGTCTGGAGGAGAGGCAGAGCCTCTGATGGAAAGGATCACAATCATAAGCCTGGAGAGCTCAAAGGGGTCTCTAGTGGTCATCAGGTCACACAACCACCTACCTGACAAGTGGTCAGCTAGCCTCTGTTCGAAGACCTCCAAGGAGGGAGAAGCCACCACCTTTCAAGGCAGCACTTTCCACTGTGGGACAGCTCTGACTGACATCCAGCCCTAATCTGCTGCCCTGACCCCATACAGGGTCCCTCCCTCCCCTACCCACCGGGCCAAACAAAAGAAATCCAACCCCTTCATCATATCACAACTCTCCTGCTCTCTTCTTCATACTAACCATGGCCATTTCCTTCGACTGATCTTCACAGAACATGGACCCAAGGCCCCTGACCATCTTAGATCTCCTCCTCTGGACACTCTTCAGCTGACTGATGCAGTTCTTAAGATATCTTGTGGTGCCCAGACCTGAACTCCAGCTCTGAATGAGATCTGACAAGGGTAGAGTCAGTGAAATTATCTCCTCAGTGATTCGGGAAGCTCAGCATCTGTTAACGTGGTCCCAGCTGGCATGAGTTTTCCTGGATGCTACATCATACTGCTGACTCATGAGTTGGCTGCCAGCACAGTGGTGCAGTGGAGAGCGCACTGGGATTGGCGTCAAGAGGAGCTACATTCAAACGCTGCTTCAAGGGATCAGTTTCCATCAGCTTTCTACATTCCCTGTACCCCCTTTTTAAAGTGTGGGTAGAATGGCTACACTACCTACTCCCCAGGGTCACTGTATAAATCAAATGAGATCATCCCATAAAGTGCTCTGGAAATCCTAAAGGGCTATTATTACAAGGTAAAGGCAAGGTAGGCTGTCAGTATGTTGGGTCAGTGCCCTATGGCAACTCTGTGGGAGAGCATAGGCAAGAACCTCATTGCATTGCTGGATAGGCACAAATGGATTCCAATCTGCATTACTGAAGGGGACTCCCAAAGAAAAGAAATCGCAGCTCCATAAAATTCATTTGAGTATTTTCAAGGACTATACTAGAAACATTCAAATTCATCTAGAACCTAATTAAGCTGGAAAAGCCATGCATATAGCCCACTAAAGATCTATGATTGTTAGCCCAAGGACCAGCCAAACTAAATCTGTATAGGTTCATCAGCAGAGGGTTAACTAACACACACCAGCTTATAAGGACTGTCTTCTACTGAGGCATGAGAAGGTTGTGCCATTTTACAAAGTAATCTGGTATTACTCAAAGAAAGAAGCTAAAATGTGTATACCCATGGACCCAGAAATCCCACTGCTAGGTGTATACTCCAAGGAGGTCACCCATGAAAAGGCTCATATGCACCAAAATATTTAGAGTGGCTCTCTTCATTGATAGCCGCACAAAAGAAGTGAAAATAATATTGATGTCCATTAATTGGGAGAAGGTTATGCAAAATAAGACCTATGAATGTAATAGAGTATGGCTGTGATGACCAGAGAGACGCATGGAAGTCACAAAGGGGTGCTACCAAGTGAGGTAAGCAGAGCTCTATTCAAGAATCATAACAATGGAAACCGAAAGACCAATCAGAAAACCATCGAAACTGAATGTTTTGAAATGATGAAGGCCAAGCTTAGCCCCAAAGAAGAGCCAGAAAGAGGCATCTCTCACCATTCTTCTGTGGAAGTGAGGGGTCCACAGGTTTGGAAGATTAAATATAATGTGAGACTTTTCAATGTATTAATTTTGCTGAATTTTTTTCTTTTTTTAAATTTAAAGTTAATTGTTATAAAGGATGGCTTTCTAAAGGGGGGGGGAGAGATACATGGTGAAATCTAGGCAACAGAGCAACAAAAGATATCAGTTGAAAACCTATTTTTTAGAAGAAAAAATAAGGTAGTTGCAATCTACAATCTTGAGGGTATAAGGTCTGCATCCCCAGCAATAAAAACCTAGAGCTTTAAATCAGAGTATGAAACATCTTCACTAATCACAGGGCTTTCTTTCATTTCAAAACCTATTCTACATTGCATTCTGAAGATGGACACCCAAAGTTACCAACTTTTATCACCAATCTTTCCTTTTGTGCCCATATTCCCAGCGCCTTATCTAAAGAAAGAATAAATGAACTGAAAAGGTGGAGAAGAAGAGGGCCTAGTAATCTCATATCTCAAACCATACCTGAAGGCAATCTTCATTAAAATGATTTGGAAATGGTCAAAAACCAGAGATCAGTCAGTGAAACAGTTTAAGTACACAGCATACAGAAGCAAACAAAGAGCATGGCCTCATGTTTGATAAGCCCCAAGATCCCAGCTACCAGGAGAAGGACTTAAAACTCAACAAAAACTGCCAGGAAAGCTGGAGAGCAGTCTGGCAGATATTAGGTATGAAAGAGCACTTCAAACCACAGATGAGGGTCAAATGGGTACAGGACGCAGACGTAAAAGGCCCCATCAGAAGCAAATTAAAGGAACAAAAATGAAATTACCTCTCGAATCTAAGGATAAGGAAAGAGTTCATGACCAAACAGGAAAAAGAGAGTATCACAAAAAGATAAAATGGACAATTTTAATCACATAAAATTAAAGTTTTTACACACACACACAAAATGGACCTAAAATTAGAAAGGAAACAGGTAACTAGGAAAAAATCTTTGCAGCAAGTTTCTATAATAAACATGTTATTTCCAAGACATATAAGGAACTGATTCAAATTTATAAAAAAAAAATAGAGCGCCAATTGATAGGTTAATGTGTTTGTCCTTTGTTCTCAAAGAGGACCATGGCATCAGGGAGATGGTGACATGACTTGCAGTTGACTTGGATTTGAGTGAGCAGGGCTATGCAGGGTCACCAGCCTCACTTTCTCCTCCAGAGTCACCTGGGTCCAGTGGCCTGATGATATTCATCAGGAGGACTGGAGATGGCCCAGGATGCCCTGGAAGATCCTGGCTCTTGTAAGCTAATGTCTTTTCAGTCTCTCACTTTGAGTGAGGTAATCCCATTCATCAAACAGACCTCTTTAAGAAGTTAATCAAGGGGGTGAGCCCTTTAATCAAGGAAAAAAAATCAAACTGGGAAGGGAAGACCCTCAGGCTTCCTGGCCAAAAGAGAAAGTTACTATTTAGTATTTCCTAAATTGATACCGATAAATGTTCAAAAGAATATACAATTTCCTCAAGAATAAATCCGAGCTATCCATAGCCACACAAAAATATATCCCAAATCACCCATTTTTAGAGAAATGCGAATTAAAGAAGTGCTAAGTTTGCACTTCATGGTGAACAGACTGGCAAAGCTGACCCCCAAAAGAAGGAGAATGACAGACGCTGGAGTGGCTGTGGCAGAAGAGGCGCACTGACGCCCCGCTGGCGGGACTTTGGACTGGCCTAACCGCTCTGGAGAGCGGTCTGGAAACCAGGCCCCCGGAGTGACTGAACCGTGCAAGCCCTTCAGCCCAGCAGCATCACTATTACCACCCCCCAAAGAGATCAAAGAAAAGCAGAAGGAGCCTCCTATATACAACACCATCCACAGCAGCTCCCTTTGAGGCGACAAAGAACCAGAAACTAAGGGAGCGCTCATCAATCGGGGAATGGCAGATGCAGCCAATGAGCGCGACGTAAGGCCGTTGTGCGGTAAAAATGACGAGAGGGGCAGCTGGCCAGAATTTAAATTATACAGTAACAACAGCACTACAAGGACAGACAGCTGTGAAAAACGTCAGAATTCTAATCGGCGCAATGGCCCATCGCCATCACAGACGGCCGACAAGGAAGCAGGCTGCCCGCCTTCTGAAGCGAGGTACCAAAGATTCCAACTGAGCCCTTCTTTGTGGACACGGCCAACGAAGGAATTTGGTTGGCATATTTGTTGCAATGTTTTTACTGTTTTGTTTTTCCCAAGAGGAGAGAAAATACATTTTTGTTCATTAAAGAAAAAAAGGAAAGTAAATATACCAGTTAGAAATGCATCAGATTCCCTGGTAATCCTCGTGGTCCAAGATTTTATCTTCCCGGATGTTGCCTCAGCCTTACAAAGCCACCTAAACTGAAAGAAGCAAGGAAGCAAGGTCCGGCATTCCCACAGACGAGGCCCTACTTCCAGGTCTCCGTCAAGCACCAGCACCCACCCTGCCCCTCCAGCCCAGAGGAGAAGGCAACAAGCGTGACTCTGCCCTACCACGCTTGTCCTATGCCCTGTACCTAACAACTTCTCACCAATTTCCCTCTCCCTGTATTAATCACCAGTTACCTGGGAGTGACTACCCACAACTTCTACCTCCTATCTCTCACCCCCACTGTCCTCAACCTAGCCCACCCATTTATTTTTTTTATTTTTTTAAATTGACTTGTTTATTTACTTTTAGTTTACAAGATTCAGTTCCACAATCCCTTGAGTTTCAAGTTTTCTCCCCTCCCTCTTCACCCCCCCCCCCATGGCGGTGAGATCAAGTATAGGATCAGCAAACACTTTCACATTGTACAATAGTCTGGTTGTATAGAAGGGTTGTAACCAATGGAGTGAACAATGGGAAAGAAGAAACAAAAGCAAACATGGAAAAGAGAGTGTGTAGTTTGCTTCATTCTGCATTTAAACTTTGTTCTTTCTAGATCTTTCTCTGAATGTAGATATCTCCTTCCATCCTGAGTCTTTTAGAGCTGTCTTATAACCCTGTGTTGCTGAGAGGAGTCTAATTTATCAAATATGATTGTCACAATTTTTAACATTTTTTAATTTTGAGTTCCAAATTTTTTCCCTTTTCTCCTCCCCTCTTCCCTCACCCAGAAGGCAAGCAATTTGATATAGGTTATACATGTGCAGTCACACAAAACATATTTCCATATTAGTCATGTTGTGAAAGAAAACACTGACCCCCCCAAAAAAATAAAGGTAAAAAAAGCACACACAACTATGTTTTGGTCTGCATTTAGACTCCATCAGTTCTATGTCGAAGGTGGATGGCACTTTTCATCATAAGCCTTTCAGAACTGTCTTGGATCACCGCATGGCTGAGAACGGCTAAGTCATTCACAGTTAATCATCGGACAATGTTGCTGTTACTGGGGACAGTGTTCTCCTGGTTCTGCTCACCTCACTTTGCATCAGTTCATGTAAGTCTTTCCAGGTTTTTCTGAAAGCATCCCACTCATCATTTCTTTTAGCACAACAGTATTCCATCACAATCACATCCACAACTTGTTTAAGCCATTCCCTAAACGGTGGGCATCCTCTTAATTACTAATTGTTTGCCACCACAAAAAGAGCTGATATAATCATTTTTGTATGTATAGATCCTTTTCTTTTTTTTTAAGTTCTTTAGATACAGACCCAGTAGTGGTACTGCTAAGTCGTAGGGTATACACAATTCTACAGCCCTTTGTGGATAGTTACAAGTTGTTCTCAAAAACAGATGAATTAGTTCACAATTCCATTAACAGTGCATTAGTCTCCCAATTTTCCCATATCCCCTTCAACATCTGTCATTTCCCTTTTCAGACTGGTAGGTGTCAGTTGGTACCTCAGCATTCTTTTAGTTTGCATTTCTCTAATCGATTGTGACTTAGAGCTTTTTTATATGACTATAGATAGCTTTGATTTCTTTGTCTGAAAACTGCCTGTTTATATCCTTTAACCACTTTTCAACTGGGGAATGACATGTGTTCTTATAAATTTTGCTCAGTGCTCTATATATCTGAGAAATAAGGCCTTTATCAGAGAAACCTGCTGTAAAAAAAATTTCCCCAGTTTCCTGCTTTCCTTCTAATCTTGGCTGCCTTGATTTTGTCTGTGCAAAACCTTTTTAATTAAATATAATCAAAATGATCCATTTTATATCCCATGTTCTCTATCTCTTGTTTGGTAATAAATTCTTCCCTTAGCCACAGATCTGACAGGTAAATTATTCCACATTCCCCTAATTTGCTTATGGTATCATCCTTTATATCTACATCATTTATCTACTTGGACCTTATCTTGCTATAAAGTGTGAGATGTTGGCCTGTACCTGATTTTCGCCAAACTGTTTTCAGTTTTCCCGTTACAATTTTTGTCAGATGGTGATCTCTTGTCCCAAAAGCTTGTACCTTTGGGTTTATCAAATACTAAGTTTCTATCATCATTTGCTATTGCGTATTGTGTACCCGATCTATTCCATGATCCATTGTCACTCTATTTCTTAGGCAATACCAGACTGTCTTGATGATCACTGCACTGTGAAACAGTCTGACACCAGGCACAGCCGGACCACCTTCCTCCACATCGTTTTTCCCTAATTCCCTTGCCGTTCCTAACCTTCTGTTCTTCCAGACGAATCCCACCCATTTCTAACTCCATCTTAGCCCGCCCCCTCCAGAGTGCCCTCACAATAAAAACACTTCCTGTCACTCTTCCTCTTCTTCTCACAGACCTTCAAGCTGCTTATACCAGAGGCCAGGCTTCCCTGCAGACAACGATGCATCCCTGGCCCTCCTCTCCCCCACTAACTGTATACATTCTTCACACATATACACACACTTGGGGCAGCTAGGTGGCTCAGTGAATACAGCACCAACCCTGGAGTCAGGAGGACCTAAGTTCAAATCCAGCCTCAGACACTTAACATTTATTAGCCGTGTGACCTTGGGCAAGTCACTTAATCCCAACTGCCCTGTCGTCCCCCCTCCAAAAGAAAAGAAAAAGAACACATATGCACACAAATGGTACTGGCATGGTATCACAACACTCCTCACATTAACAATTCCGGACCTTCCCTTTGCTACCATAACAAAGCACCATGTCCTCCGTCAAAGTTTACTCTATTAAAATTTTCTCCCCTGTCTAGATCATGGAGACTGTGGTCTACTAGCCTACAGGTCATTCACCCTCCTGTTCTAAAAAGTCCAGGCCATGGCTCACTGTCTTCTCCTCACTCTTGCCATCAGATGACAGGATATGAAGACTGAAGCTCAGCCGATGTTCTCCCAAACGCCCTGCTCCCCAGTCTCCCAATCTATGTGCCTTCCATGCCCTAGTTCTCCTAGTCCACCTCAGCCATGCAAAGGGATGGTCATACCCTGGATCTTGCCACCTCCACCAGCATTCTACTTCCTTAATAAAAAACTGGCATTCCTCTATCTGGCCATAACTTAATTTTCCTTTTCTCTCTATGGCTCCAGAACAATCATCCATGTGAGCCTCCGAACAAAAGACATTCTTCTCATCACTTATACTGTCTCATTCTTCAATAGGCTGGCATATCCCCACCCCTATATTTTCCATCTCAGTGATTCTGAACCTCCAGATCTGCCCAGGGTCACATAGCCAGTAAGTGTCTGAGGCTGGGCATGAGCTCACGCTTTCTTGGCTCTAGGCCCAGGGCTCTGTAACTGCTTATTTCTTGTCTCCCTTCTGTTTTCCTTTTCAGAGAATCTGACAGGTAGAATGGGACTTGGTCCTGAAGAATGGGAGTGGTGTTGGTAGGGGAAGGTGGGCAGAGAAGCCAGGAGGGAGAGGAATGGACCCGGTCTGGAGAGTGGCTTCCTGAGGGCAGTGAGATGCAGGGCACAGTCAGGCGATACTTTACCTGGAAGAGTAAGGAGAGTGTGTGCTGGGGAGGAGAGTGAGATAAGGTGGACAGAGCTGGAGGAAGGTGTCAGGGTACATTGGCCACCAGTTCATTCACACATCTTTGTGGTCCACACTGGCCACTGGGTACATGTGCTTAGTACTCTTTATAAAGCCGCCTTGTTGAAAAGTGGCCTACTGGAACGTTTCTGGCCTGAAAGGACCTCCGAGGCCATCTATTCCAACCCATATCTAACTAAGGATCCTTTCTTCAGGAACTAACAGTAGAGCCTATACTTGCATACCCACCTGTAAAAGGTGAGTAATGGATGGAATCACTGAACCCAATTTGCTTCAGTTTCCTCATCTGTAAAATGAAGTACAGAAAGAAGTGGTTAAATACTCCAGTATCCCTGCCAAGAAAACCCCAAATGGGGACACTACGAGTTGGACATGATTGAATGACTGAACAACAAATAAAGTGACTTACGGCTTTAGACAAAAATGCCTCCCATTTGTCCACCACTTTACATTTTTCACTTTCCAAAGTTTTTTCACATCCATTATCTCACCTGAGTCTCACAATATCCCTCTGGAGTATACAAAACAGACAGTATTACTCACATTTCACAAGTGGGTAAATTGGAACACAAAAATAATGGATTGGAGGAAATCAGTGGTGAGCCAGGCCCCGAATCTGGCATCCTGATTCTCAAGTCTATACTATTTTCCTGTGTCCTATGACCTCGAATACCCTAGAGACACCCTTATGCTATGTCAGCTTGCAGGGCAGGAATGAGTATGAGTCTGGGTTAGCTGTGGACCCATCCAACACCACTAGCCCTTTTCCTGTGAAGATGGTGGTGGTAGCAGAGAGAAGCAGAAAGCCAGAAATGGATTCAGGTGACCGGGTGCCTGGCTGATCCCCATCAAGCCTCCATCGACCAGAAAACAAACCAATAATGTCAAGTTTCAGAAGCAATTTCCCATTAGCATTTTCTAATTAGCGCTCAATGGGTCAGAGAAGAAAATGTTCATACACGTCACTGAAACAACACAGGTCTGTGAAGAGACCAGCAATAACAAAAGGTACATTTACAGAATGCGAATGAAAAACTTAGTAATTTTCCCTGCTTCCCTCATTATAGATGGGTAGAACAATCAATAAGAGGCCCCAGAGGGCTTCTAGCTTCTAATAAGTATTAAAAATAGAAAAGGCAGATGTAAGGCACACATAGGAGAATTCACCTGAGACACCCAGCTGTACTACTGTGCAAAGGATTTAATACACAAATGAGTTAACAGATAAAGTAAGAGCTGCCGAGTTAATGATGTCTATTCCCCTGGCTGCCAGTATCTAGAGAGACATAGAAAAGCAAAGATGATAATAATGTACATGCACCATATTTTAATATGCAAGATATGCTGTGTGGGTTTTTTACCCCCTCTTTAATGAGCAAATGACTTTACTGAAAAGGGAGCTAATGCCCTGCTCTGCCCTCTGACTGGAAATGAAACTTCAGAGACAGCCTTCCTTAACACTGCTTTCCTAAGGAAGCCTTCAGGGAAAGTCCTGCAGGGGCCCAGAGGGGAGTGCCAAGGCACACAGACCATTCCAGAACTACCTGGCCTGAGAACAACAGCAGAAACCTTCAATGCCAGGCCAACCAGTCACTTAAGCCTCAAGGCCAAGAACATCTGACGTCTTCACTCTGCTATAATGAGGTTCTTGGCAGTTCCCAGAAAACAGGTTCCTGAAGTCACTGAGGGCAGTACCTGCTTCTGGAATGCTCAACCTTATCTTTTCCTAGGTCTCAGAATTACATTTAGGGGATGGATGGGCCTAATGGGTCACATTATATTTCTATTGTATAACTAGTTCTGAGACATGTCAGCAGCTAAGTCACAAGCTGACAAATTTTTCACAATGCCACAACTCTCCAAGACCAGGCCCCCAGGTCACAGAAAGGTGTTGATCCCCATTTAGTTGTAAAAGACCCCAAAAAAGGCCAAGTTACACTAGTAGTTTATGGCAAAAGTGACCTGGCTAGAGAACCAGCCTCCACTCCAGGAAGACTTGAGTCTATGCCCCCTCTGACACTGAGGCTGAGAGATCCCAGACATCTCAGACTCTCTCACTGCCCTAGGCAGCTAAGACTGGCACCAATGGTGAAGGACTGCACTAGAGGAGGGACTTTCCTCACCCACTTCTCCTCCATGCCAGTGTAGGCATGCTTTCTTACTCTATTCCTCAGGTCCTAACTGTTCCAAGCTAGAGATGGCTGGTGTACAAAATTATTATTATTATTATTGCAAAATAAGGATGAACATGCTTAAAAACCTATTTCATTGGACTAAAAATGCAGTTGGTGGAGAGGCAGGAAACACAGGGAGTCAAGGGCCCTGGGTTCTAGATTCAGTTTGCCAGTGATCAGCTTTCTTGCCGTATCAGTCATTCAGCAAGTTCTGGTACTTAAGAGAGTATCAATATGTATGTATCTTGGTATGGATGATGGCAGGATCTGGGGAGGAAAGACTGTGAGCCAGGCACTGGCTCATGGAAGAAGGAATGAGAGTGCCCTAGATGTAGGCAGACAGCTGCTACTTGTACCTGGATCCTATGAGTGATCACTGTGGACTGAACCAGGCTCAGAGGAAGAGTCACTGAAGGCGGGAGTACAGGAGCCTGGAGACTGACTCTACCACCCCTGGGCTCGTTTTTATCAGATCGACTTCATACAGACATCAAATTTGGACACCAGCACCACAAAACTTGGACTTTCTGGTGACCACTGAGAAGTGACTGAAAGAATATTACTACTAAGCCAACCCTACAACATTTTTATAAGGATAATCTACAGACAAGGGCGAGACTTGGAAAATGACCTTCCATAGCCGAGGTGTGCCCCAAGTGACAGACAGGTGTAGAAAAGAGGAAATTCACTGTGTTTACTGTTTGCTGACTATAAACAAACAAAAAAGATGCCACAGAGAAAAGGCTACATTAAAAGCTCTCCCATGCCCATATCAATGCCATGCAAGATTCCTTGAAGAGGAACAGAGCAGCAGGCTTGTCCAAAACCCTCTGATTATTAACACCCGGTGAAGTGCAAACCCCAGAAATCCCATTCACCAAAAGTCCAATCCAAAAGGAACTCCCCAGAGGTTAGGAGCCTTTTGTGTGTCATGAAAAGCCCCTTTGGAAGGCTGGGGAAGCCTAGGGACCCCTTCTCAAAATAATGATGTGAGGTGCATGTAATAAAATACCTAAGATTACAAAGGAAGCTAATTATATTGATACTGCTATCAAAATACTGAAAAAACAAGTTCCCCAGGCAAAGAGCCCCAGTCCCAGATAAGGAACTTCTACAGATGTTCCTGTCAGTCAGTACGCAGCACTATACTGGCAGCATCCAGCCCCAGGGAACTATTGAGTCTCTGAGATCAAATCCACAATCCCTCAAAAGGATCTGACCTACCCTCCTCACACAGGAAAAAACTATTAGGCTATAATATGCAGTTGGACAAATAACCTTTACAGCTCATCCATCAGTACACTGATCTTGGAAAGATGCTGCCAATGGCCAAGAAGTAGGGCCCATAATTGAACAGAAAGAAGAGAGTGAAGTGAATTTTCTTTGGGAAAATGAAAACTTCTTTTCTGACCCCAAGTTTGTCCCTAAAATAAATGCCCCTCTTTTCACCCCCCCCATTATTCTTCTGGAGACATAATGTCTCAAGTCATGGAAATACAGAAGAATCCAAAAAACTAAAGTTGGATGGCCAAAAAGTTATTGGTGAGCCTCAGGATTGGCATGGGTAAGTGCAACATGTTACCAACCAAGAAATGCACAAAAGGACGAGTGTAAAGTCCGTCATCAGAGAGAGAACCAGAAAAGATGGCAAGGGCAAGGACTAGCGGAAAGCCCGCCATGCTCCACATCCCCAAGATTGCCAGTGGGCTCTTTATGGCTAAATGGCTGCTTCTCCATCTCTATCCTTCCTGATGTCTTTGTAGCTTTGGATATTATTCTTCATTCACTCCTTCTGATTCACAGGCACAACGTACTTCCCAGCACAAACAGAAATCTGCCACCTGTTAACTTCCAATCACTGATTCCAAAGATAAGCACTGACCATTTCCAATAAGTCTCATTCAAACACTTGGCTACGAGACAGGAAGACAAACCAGAAGAAATCTGACCCTGACTTGAGCTGAGGAATCTGTCACTATGAGAATGTAAACAAAAGTCCTCTAACCAGGTCCTCCTTAACCGCCTCCTCCCGCCTCCTCTACTCCCCTCCCCCCTCCCCCAGATAAGAGCCAACATCTAGGCAGTACTTTTTAAGACTGACAAAGTGTTTTACAGTCTTATCTCAGGTGATCCCACAATCACTATTAAGTTATATAGAACAGCCACTGGAGGCAGCTAGGTGGCATTGGAGTCAAGAAGATCTGAGCTCAAATCCAGCCTCAGACACTAACTCTATGACCTTCGGCAAATCACTTAACCTCTGTTCGCCTTAATCCACTGGAGAAGGAAATGGCAAACCCCTCCAACATCTCTGCCAAGAACCCCACCAAAAAGGGACCACAAAGAGTCAGACTTGACTGAATAACAACTATAGGCATTATACCCATTTTTCAGATGAGAAAACTAAGGTTCACTGAGGTTAAGTGATAGCCAAGTTCTTAAGTGGGGGGATAGGACACAAACCAGATCTCATCTGACTATAAGATACAGGGCTACTTTCCCAGGAAGACTACTACTCTTATATAAAGGTAAGTATAAAGGGCCCCAATGCCTTTCACTGCCAGAGAGAGGGGGAAGGGAGGAGAGAAAAAAGACAAAGAGAAGACAGAGAGACAGAGAGAGAAGACAGAGACAGGGAGAGACGACAGAGACAGCGCGTCAGAGAGAGGAGAGAGACAGAGAGAGAGAAGATGAAGAGAGAGACAGAGACAGAAAGAGAAGAGAGAGAGAAAGGGAGAGGAGAGAGAAAAAGAGAGACAGAGAGAGGAGAGAGAGAGACAGAGCGAGCGAGCACACACACTACGGCAGTGTTTGGACTAGTTGCTATGTTTTTTCTTTAATTCAATTGCTTTCCAGTAAAATAAGAACCCAGGAAGCAAGAGCTTAATGACACTGAAAAACTTAGTGGAACAATGAGCAAAAGTCATGGAAGGGAGGCCTCTACTAGTGACTAACAGGATGATCCTTGTTGTTCAGATGCTAAAAATATGAATCAAAATGTTTTTGCTAAGTCCACATGTTGATGATCCCACGGCAACCTCACTTCACGGTGAAGTTGAACCAGGAAGGGAAGGAAACAATGTTTTCTGATCCTTAAGTAACACAACGAAATTGAAGGAGATGGATTTCAGGCGGAGGATATTTATAAAATAACCTTCAGTTTCATCTAGAACAGCAGTTCTCAACCTTCCTAATGCCGCGACCCTTTAAAACAGTTCCTCATGCTGTGGTGACCCCCAACCATAAAATTATTTTCGTTGCTACTTCATAACTGTTTTTTTTGCTACTGTTATGAATCGTAATGTAAATATCTGATATGCAGGATGTATTTAAATTGAACATAACCCACAGGTTGAGAACTGCTGATCTAGAATCTACCTTAGCTCATGTTGGAGAACCACCCACCCCCAACTTCACTCCTACTTAGCCAAGGAGACCACAAACTACCATCCAGAGGTAATGAGAAATGTGCAAACTTTACCCGATAAATGTCAGTGTTAACAGACTCATCCCTGAACATTAAAATAAGAACACTGTAAAATGTTACATTATAAAAAGCCCCACAAACAAGGGAAACACAAAACAAACCACAAAAAAAAAAAAAAAAAAAAAAAGGGAAGGCCTCCCTAGGAACAGAGGGAGACCTGAGCTCAAAAGATGCCTCTGATACATACAGGCTCCTTCAGTGCCTCAGGCAACTCTCAAAGACTGGGGCTGTTTTCAGGTGCATCTGACTCTTCCTGAGCCCGTTTGGGGTTTTCTTGACAAAGAGACCACTGTAGTTTGCTATTTCCTTCTCCGGCTCATTTTACAAATGAGGAAACTGAGGCAAAAAGGGTGAAGAGACTTGCCCAGGATCACACAGCTAGGATGAGTCAAAGGTCAGATCTGAACTCAGAAAGATGATTCTTCCTGACTCCAGGCCTGGCACTCTAGGCACTATGGTGCCCCCTAGCTGCCCCTTCTAAGACTATAAATTAAGTTACTGAAATGGTATTTGTGGAGGGGATCCCCAAACAGAAATTACAGAAGTCCTACCAAGAAAAAAAAAGTTCCCACATCTAGTAATCTAATTATCTTCCTAAATTCTAGAGGCAGAGAATAAAGGTGCTCAAACTGCAGGAACAGTTCTTGAGCAACAGAATCAACTGCTAAGAGAACTATTTCAAACCATAACCTGAATGGCTTGGCCAACAAGGAGAATCAAAACTGTAATCTGTGGGGATATATTTTCTTGAAGTTAAAAGAAACCCACTCTTCACCTTATGTTTTCATTTTTTTAATCCTATTAGAAATGAGCACAGCCTCCACCGATTTTCTTTAAGAAAAACCTTTCCCAAAGCAAACCACTGAAAGACAAAGGCAGTCATACAAGAAAATTAACATCCCAAGCAAGCATAATGGATATATTTTAAAAGAGACAGGAAAAAGCAGAAGTCATGATGAGTTTCAAACACCAAGAAAAAATACTTTGAGAAATGAGACCTTTAAAAAAAACACACTACTAAAAATGCTGACTTGTGGGTAGAGTTCATGTTATTTTTCATTTCTGCATCCCAGCATCTGGCACATTGTAATAAATGTTTATTCAATTGAGTATAAGTATAAACCCTATTATATTTTTCTTTTGTTGGTCAGGTGTTAGCAGGTGGTGAGGTGGTGGGGTGTCTTTTAAACCAGGGTAAAAGAAATACAATTTGCTACAATCAAAATTCAGACTTGAGAGCAGGCTTCCCTATCTAAATATTGTGTAAGCATCTCCCACTTGTCAGAATTCATTTATATTAGGTTTTTAAGATCAGTTGAATTCTTGACAAGGAATGTTAATTTCACAAAGTACTCAGAGCTTGCAACTTTCTAATTTACATTCCTTGGTCTCATATCAAAAACTCCTGATATTAAAAAATAATAATAATAACCTAAGCAAGGAGAGACAGTGGCTAAAAGACTGCATGCCCCCAAAATGTGGGGAGGATTTCTTCATGTAGACAATCTGCCTTTTGGCATCCTCTATAAACAGTTACAAAAAACGATCATCATTTTCTGAATTACAGTACTCTTGTGTGGACTGCTAAAACAATCTTTATCATAAAAACAAAATTATTTAGTTTTATTTTATGGTAAAAAGAAAATTTCCTATAATACACTATGCAAATATTTGTTTTCTTATTATGCAAATTATTTTTAAATAACATTCTAAAATTCAGATAAAAATAGAGATTTATTTTCATTATCCATTTCACAGAACGGCTATTTACACTTTGGAGACCAGATGCATTATACAGTAGAGTTCATGGGATGGCTCTGACTTAACACTGGGAAGGGATAATGTCATCCACCACTGTCTTACTGCCATAACCGTCATCATCACCCTCCAGGAAGAGAGATACCTTATCGACCTTTTATACTAACCAACTAAGGCTCTGAATTGTGATTTCTCACTTAGTTCAAATCTCCAGTCAACTTCTGCCCAAATTAAGTTTACATTTTTAAACTAGATGAAAGTGAACATGCCAAAATCCCTTTTCTACTCAATGGGCATTTTTAACAACACATCTGCCAGTTACTTCTAATTCCTCCCCAAATCCCATTTCTTTATCCTTAATAATTGTGAGAACAGCAGACCTGCACATGAGAAAAAAGATCCCTAGTGATACCACACTAAATGAAATAAAAAGGTTACTATTTTGCCTTCCAAGCCGCTCCCCACACACACACACCAATTCATCCACCACCTACTGGGCTCCTTATGGAAGAAAAAGAAAAAGAGAAAAAACCCACTGGATCTGTGTCTGCTTTGAGCAGACAGCTAAAAGAAAACGGACAAATGAGAATTCCCGAAACTCCACCAGAATGAAGTGAGTGATCACAGGCAAGGAAAGGAGGTGGGAAGGCAGCCAGAGGTCCCTTAGCAGAGATTATCCTGCTTGGTGTCAAGGGCTGAGGGTAAGTGGGAATGGTGAGGAAAGAGACCGATTCATGCCAGGGAAGTGATGGTCTCCTAGCTGCCCTTTTCATTCTACAGAGGAGACCCATAAAGAGAGGAAGCGGCAAAGAAGTCAGTGTCAGAACCCGGAGGAGAAGTGTTCTGACTCCTCTGTCAGCCATAGCTGTACTTAAAGATAACAAACCCTGGAAAATGAGTGAGGGACCAAGTGTTTTTAAGGGAGACGCTCCGGTTCGGGTCAGAGCTAGTTTCCCAGGAGCTGAAGATTTAAGCCCAGGAGTTTGTGTTGGTGTGGGGGCGGGGGGGCCACCGCCACCGAGTCACCGGACACACATAAGGCCAGCTGATCTAAGAATAAGATGCACAACAGATGATGAGACAACACAGAAACAAGGGCCACAGACAGCCAGCGGCCACCCAGATGGCCTGTGGCCATAGACACCCAGACAGACAGACACAGGGGTGACACACCTACACACAAAGGCAGGCACACACGTGCAGGCACACACACAAACACACGGAGAAGCAGGGATACAGAGGTACACACCGAAAGTGCCCCCCCCACCAGAGGTAGAGACCCATAGTGAGGGAGATGCGCATCCCCAGAGGCAGAGACCAGAGAGCGAGATGTACGCAGAACAGCACGGCCAGGAGCACATTTCCAGAAGATGTCCCCCTCCGCGTCCGATGTCCACCTACACCCCACCCAGGGGCGCACGTGCCCCTGCAGGGTCAGGTGCTCCCTAAGAGGCAAATGCAACCCCCGCCCCGACACAGACAGCCCCCAAAGGTCAGGTATCCCAGCAGAGGCCACTGCACCCACGGGGGCAGATGCCCCCGCACGCGCAGATGCCGCGGCAGAGGCAAATACTCCTTTAGAGACAAATGCACCCCCGGGGCGGATGTCCAGGAAGGCTCAGATACTGCCGCAGAGGCTAACACCCCCAAAAGTATATGCACCCCCCGAGGCAGGTGTTACCGCGGGATTAGATACTTCCGCTGAGGTCAATGCACCCCCCGAGGCAGATACCTGGAAAGGGTCAGATACCCCGGCAGAAGCTAATGCACCCCCAAAGGCTAATGCGCCCCGAGGGGCAGATGCCCCGGAAGGGTCACATGCCGCCGCAGAGGCTAATGTACCCCCAAAGGCTAATGCGCCCCAGAGACGACGCATCCGCAGAGGCTGCTGCGCCCCTGGGGCAGACGCTCCCGCCGTCAGACACCCCGCAGGGGCGCGGGCGGTGCGGGCGCAAACTCCCCGCAGGCTCGGCCCCGGGCCCGCTCCCGCTCACCTGGGCTCGGGCAGCACGATCTTCTTGCTGGCGCGTGCCGCCGGCGTGGCCTTGCTCTTCTCCATGGCCATCAGGTAGCTCACGTCGGCCAGCACGGCCTCCAGGTCCGCCATGTTGGCTGCGGCTGCGGCTCCGGCGGCGGCTGCGGCGGCTCCTGCTCCGGCCCCGCTCCCCTCCCCCGCCCCTCCCCCTCCCCCTCCCTCCGCAGCCCGCCCCGCTCCTCCCTCCCGCCCCTCCCCCCGCGCGCGCTCCCGCCCTCCCCACCTCGCCCCTCCCCCCGCGCTCCCGGGCCCGGCCCCGCGCCCTCAGCCCTCCGCCCTCAGCCCCGGCGCCGTCGAGCTGGGGCGCGAGGCCTGCCGGGGGGCGGGGGAGGGCGGCGCACGCGGCCCGCGGTCACAGGCGGCGGGCGGCCCGGGAGGGAGGGAAGGAGAGAGGGAGGGGGTGCGCGCCCTGCCAACGGCTCCTTTCCCCCCGCCCGCCCGCGCCTCCCACCACCGCCGCCGCCGTCGCGCGGCCCTCGCGCCTGGAGCCCGCCCGGGGGCGCCCCTCGCTCCCCCGCCCGCTAACGGTCGCAGGGCGCGCGCCCCGCCCGCCCGGAGCCCCAGGCGCTGCTGCTGCGGATGCTGCGGGGACGGGAGGAGGGGGGGGAATTCTGGTGCTGATGCTGCCGTCGCCGCAGCCGCCAGCCAACGTCCAGCCCTGCGGCGGCCGCAAAGCCCTCCCTGCACGGACCCCCCCCCCCACGCACACACATCCCAAGCTGCGTGCGGAGGGACGGCTGGGAGCCCCGCCCCACCCCGAGAGAAAAGACTGGCCCAAGGTCACGGGCTCCTAGCTCCGAAGCTAGAAGGGGCCATTGGGTCTGCGTGCCGAGGGAGGAGGGAAAACCTGGTCCAGGGTCACCGAAGCAACCTCCCTGTGTTGGCAGATGTGTAAACTGAGGCCCAGAAGGGCTAAATGATTAGCCCCCGCGGTAATCTAGCTAATGAGTGTGCAAAATATGAACCCGAGCAAGATCTCATCAACAAGCATTTATTAATCACCCCCTTTGTGCCAGGCGCTGTGCAAAGCCCCAGAGATGCAACGACAGGCCAAATAAACATAGACCTTGCCCTCAAAGAGCTGCCAGTCCCCTGGGGAAAACCTGCCTGGAAATACCTACGTACACGAATCGTACAAAGCAGATGAAAGGAGATTCCAGCAGCTGCTGGGAAAAAGAGGAAAATCTTGCAGGACAGATTTGGGCCGAGCCTTGAAGAAAGTCAGGGAAGTTGGGGCAGAAGTGAGGAGAGACAGCATTCCAAGCATGGGGGACAGCCTGTGCTAAATCTGGAGATGGAGTGCACACACACTTTAGGGGGATCCGGTTTGAGGAGCCGAATAAAGTGAGAAGACCAGAAATTATAGACTTGATATGCTGCAAGAACCTTAAGAGATCATGGGCCTCCTAGACCAACATTCTCCATGTACAAAGAGAGAGCATAGATTTAGCTCTGAAAGGGATCCTGGAAGCTATAAAGTTCAAGTGACCCCTGATTCACCATAAGCTGAACTCCATGCTTCCACCAGGATAAACTCATCACCTGAAATCTCGTGGTCTTGGAAAGTGATTCAGCCTCGATAGTATCTCAGCACCCTCAGTTTCTCTCCTGCCTATTTGGAAGGCTGGAGGGCAGAACAGTAAACCCTTCCCAAGGCCTCCCTTTATAGAGAGCCCAGACTTTTCCAGCTATCTTCATTTACCATCCACTGCTCTGCTTGATTTTGACTCCAGAACCATCCTACCTCTGTGGGAAGCCACGGACCCCTTGACTCTCTCCTGATTGACAGAACTAGAAAATCTTAAAGATCATCGGATAAAAAACCCCTGTGGCTGAGAAAGCTATCCCCTCATCCCAGACAAAGCACTTTGGATGTGGAGAGGGGTAACAGAAACTGCTAAGAGCTCTCCAAACAAATCTAAACAGATTGGGGCTTGTCACTATTACTTGAATCAAACCTTTTTTAAATAAAGGCAGAGATCTGGTTTGATTACATCAGGTGAGGTAGCTGCAAAGTGAAGGTGTGTCCAGCCACTGAGATTTGTCCCAGTTTCAGTGACATTAATCTAAGATTGTTTGGTTTTGTAGGTAGGAGTGTCCTTTGGTTGCTACCACTGGAGTTTTCTGATCCTAGTGAAGGTAAAATTGTAATTCCAGTGAGGAAAAAAGAAGGAAAGGGTAAATTTCAGAGTATCTCAGTGACAGTCTGAAAAAAAAACCTGATGGTCATTTCAGAATCCAAGTCTTCATTCTTTGTCTACCTTCACAATTCAATCAGCTTATTTTTCAATTTGTATATGAAGAAATCCTTTGACATCAACTGCAGGTACACATATTAACCAATTAAGATCCATACTTGTACAGTGCAAGCATGTAAGTCTCCATAAACTCGATGCCCAATCTGGGTTTTAAAGAAACAAATTCATTCCTGGAGAATTTTTTATTTGCATAGAATCTTCAAGTATTTAGTGCACAGTTATCTTTCTCTTAACAACTTAGCTTATTTTAAAGAGAAGAGCAAGTTGATCTGAAATCAAAAAGGCCTGGGGTTCAAATTTTAGAGGCTTCATCTCTAGACATAGCATTGTATATAGATGAAGCACCATGAATCACTAAGAACCTGTCTGCCTTTGCTCTGTGCCTCCTCAATTTCAGCCCTTCCCCACTATCAGAATCACAATTGCCTGGTTTTATCGACTGTTGCTCAAGCTCTAGAAACAGCTTTGCGTGGATGGTGAGCAGAAAGGGGTGTGGAAAGTGGGAGTGCTAGATTTGACTGGGCAGGAATATACTGGAATGAAAAACATGGAGGGGGAAAGGAGAAGGAGGGAGGGAGGGGGAGAGAGAGAGAGAGAGAGAGAGAGAGAGAGAGAGAGGGAGGGAAGAAGGGAGGGAGGGAGAGAGGGAGGAAAAGAGGAGAGAGGAAAGAATGAGAAAAAGAAAGGGGCAGGAGAGAGAGAAAGAGAAGAGATGGAAGATGAGAACATGAGAGAGGGGAAAGAGATAGAGACAGAAAATGAGAGAAGAGATAAATGAGAAAATGAGAGGGAGGAAGGGAAACGGAGGGAGGGAGGGAGAGAAGGAGAACAAAGAAAGCAAATAGGAGAGAGTACAAGAGAAGAGAGAGGAGGAGGAGAAAGGGGAAAGAAAAAGGGAGGGAGAAGGGATAAAGGGAGAGAATGAGAGATGGGAAAGACAGGAAGAAGAAGGGGATGGGGGAGAAGAGAGACAGAAAGGCCAATAACATATCTTTATTGCCCATTACCTTTTTTGCATAGGTATAAGGACAGACATAAGATGAATTTTCAAGGCCTTGAAGACATAGATATTCCCAGCAAAGCAGTATTGAGACCTCGTTTTATTTTAGCACTTTATATATGAGGGAGTTAAGTGATGCATTGGAGAGATTCCTGAGCCTCGAAGATCCAAGTTCAGATCTAGCCTCGGACAAATCCTTTAACCTCTGTTTGCTTCAGTTTCCTCAACTGTAAAATGGAAATAATAATATTACCTACCTCACAGGGTTGTCGGGAGGACTAAATGAGATATGTATCATTCTGTTATCACAGTGCCTGGCATCCAGTAGGCACTGTGTAAATGTTAGTATTGTTACAGTTATTACAAAGTGCTTTGCTTTCATATACATTCTATCATTTGACAAAGCAAGCCTTTCAGACAGCTGAGAAGAATATGACTGTTCCCTTTCGGGTGGCATAGCTAGGTAAGTGATCGAGTCCTGTTTTCTGGGCTCTTTCTGGGATATGTTAGTAATGCATTTTTTCTCACTACATCTTCTGATATTTTCCACCAGACCGGATTACCTAATAAATACATGTTTCTGCTTCCCTGAGCAGCAGCAGCCCCAGGAGCTTGATTTCATACCCCAGCTAAGAAGATTAATCATTTTCCTCCATTTTCCCGTTTCTTGGTTCACATTTTTCAACTTACTTTGCTTCTTTTCATTCTCATGTTTCAGACAGTAACCATTTCTTTTTTTTTTAGTCTTTTTTTTTTTGCTTTTTGGAGGGCATTTGGGGGTTAAGTGACTTGCCCAAGGTCACATGGCTAGTTTTTGTGTCAAGTGTCTGAGGTCGGATTTGAACTCCGGTCCTCCTGACACCAGGGCCGGTGCGGTGCTCTATTCACTGTACCACCTAGCAGCCCCTCAGTAACCATTTCTTAAGCAACCACTATGCCCCAGGCACTATGCTAAGAGCTGAGGATAGAAAGGTAATAGACCAGGGGTGGGGAACCTTCAGCCCTGAGGCCACATGTGGCTCTCTAGGTCCTCGAGTGTGGCCCTTTGACTGAATCCAAACTTTTCAGTGAAGTTTAGGTTCAAAGGGCCACACTTGAGGACCTAAAGGGTCACATGTGGCCTTGAGGCTGTAGATTCCCTACCCCTGCAAAAGACAGTCCCTGACTCCCAAGAACTCACAGCCAAATGGGCCCAGATATATATTGACCAGGTCAGTATTTACCAAACTGATATGATCATGGAATACTTGGACACTTGTAATATCAATATATTTATGGACAGAATCTATGAATGCTGACCAAGAAGAAAATAAAGTTTGTGATGATTTTGAGCTGATAAAAAGATGGAATTAATTCTATTGCATGCAGAATTTTTGTGGTAATAGTAGATATTTTGACACATTAGTAATATAATACTGTAAAGAGTTAAAAATATCAGTCCCTTATTTATGTGGCGTGGCACAAGGTTCGTTGATTGTGAAATGCTAGCCCATCATTCATTAGTCATTCTTCAAGATTAAAAACCTCTTCCCCAAAACAAGATCTTGTTATTATTAGAAACCAGGGCTGACAAAGGGATTGAAAGTTATAAATAACAACAATTGCCCTTAGAAGAGAGGGAACAATTAGTCCAACATTT
Source organism: Pseudochirops corinnae (assembly GCA_028646515.1). Lineage (NCBI taxonomy): Eukaryota > Metazoa > Chordata > Mammalia > Diprotodontia > Pseudocheiridae > Pseudochirops > Pseudochirops corinnae. The sequence continues at coordinate 341,327,805 of CM053587.1, read as the reverse complement.
TGTCCTTCACCCTTTAAATGAAACCTCCCCGCCCTTTAAATCAGATTACACCATCCATTACCCATGAGAGCATGGATCCAAGTCTCCCAAGATGGGAAGGACTTAGGGGTTGCAATCTGTGTGGTTGCAGGGAGTAACCATTTGATGACATCACAGACACACTGAAGTAGTCTGCTTTTCCTGCTGGAAGTGGATGAGTTCCTGCGCATTCTCTGGCCCCCTCCTCTTTCTCTCTCCTCAATCTCCATTACCAAACTGTATTTTGTGCCTTTTCTCTGATACACAGTTGAACAAAAGAACACGGTAACAGCTATGAAGTCATAGCAAACTGCTTGCTGCCTATATACACACTATCACCCCACCCCTATGGAATCATCTCAAAGAACCCAAGAAACAAATAGTAACGGATTGGCATTTACCTAATTATGCCTCCTTTAAAATAATTAACTTTGAGTAGATGTAAAAGACTGAAGCATTATGCTGTTTATAATAATAACCTGAAGCTGTTCTGCTTAAAGTATCATAAAAAGAGCATCATGGAGGGGCAGCAAGGTGGCACAGTAGATAGAATGCCAGGCCTGGAATCAGGAAGACCTGAGTTCAAATTCTGCCCTCAGATTTTACTAGCTGTGTGAACCTGGCGAAGTCAGTTCACCCTTTTTGCCTCAGTTTCCTCATCTGTAAAGTGATCTGGAGAAGAAAATGGCAAACCACTCTAGTATCTTTACCAAGGAAAGGTCATGAAGAGTCACACACAACTGAAATGACTAAATAACAAAATGGTGTAGTAGGTAGAATGCTGACCTGGGTTCAAATCCCACTCTGGCAACAATCAGCTGTGTGACTTTGGACAAATCACTTAACCTCTCTGTATCCCATGCAAATATCTAAGGCTATAAGTTGACAAACAGTTGCCAAAGGTCATTGGTGGAGGGATTTTCCTGACCAAGGAATTCCCTTCACAGATGAAATCATAGGTCTGGGTGAAAAGAGAAAAAAAAAAATCTATTCACCATTATCATCTGGATATTTCTAAAAATATATGCTTTCAAGAGAGTTTTGTACAAAGATCGATGCAAAATTATACTTGACAATAGTTGAACGTTAAAAACTTGCTAAAGTACTTACCTTATTTAAGATTCTGGGCTGTGTTTGTTGCCTTCTCTTAATAGCCCAAAATAGCTCAAGAATAAAACCCAGAAATATCTTAGGAACTTTGTTCAATCATTTAAAAAAAAAATCAATGTGAAGACTCTAAAGCAAATCTTTAGTGCTGAAACACCAGGAGCCACAGCAGCCAGATATGTGTAAGTTAATACCATACCATAGTCCCTTAGAAAGGATATTTGAATTTTTCTCTTAAATAGTACCATAGCTAGGTCATAGAAATATTTCTAATTCTTTTACCTTTTACTATTTCATTTCTTGATATGATTTTCTTTCTATAGAAAACTCTGTTTGTATGCATTTTTCTTAGTATCAAATATCTCCTTCAAAAGGTGATCTGTTCTTATCTTGGTTTCTCATTTTGCTGACTTATTTAAATCAGAGAACTAATCTTTCCTGTCATTTTACCAGAGAAACTTTTAATTGTAATCATATTGGAGTCAGGAAGACCTGAGCTCAAAACCTGCCTCAAATACCTACTAGCTGTGTGGCCCTGTGCAAGTCACTTAACCCTCTTTGCCTCAGTTTCCTCCTCTGTAAAGTGACCTGGAGAAGAATATGGCAAACCAATCAGGTATCCTTGCCAAGGAAACCAAACCCCAGATGGGTCTGCAAAGAGTCAGGCATGACTGAAATGACTAACCAACAAAATGGTGTAGGGGATAGAATGTTGACCTGGGTAACTATGCTTATAACCGTAATGTATATAATGGTTCCAAGTCCTTTAAGAATTTAAATTTTGAGGGGCAGCTAGGTGGTGCAGTGAATAGAGCCCCCTCACTGGAGTCAGGAGGACCTGAGTTCAAATCCAACCTCAGACACTTAACACTTACTAGCCGTGTGACCTTGGGCAAGTCACTTAACCCCAGTTGCTCTACCGTCCCTCCCCCTCTGAAAAAGAAAAAAAAAGAATTTAAATTTTTTAAATTACTAAATTGTTTCTTTAAAAGTTGTGGACCAAAAGAATATGAATGGAAAGTTCTTAAGCGAATCACAGTTAATGACCATATGAAAGATTGCTTGGAATAGCTATTAAGAAATTTGCAGAGCAAAATACCTCTGAGGTTCTACCTCACACTTAGCAAATGAATGAAAATGACATAAGGTAGGAATAGTCAATCTTGGAGACGTTGTTGGAAAGAGAGATAAGCAGACACTTGATGGAGCTTTGAATTGGTCCAATCATTCTGGAAAGAAAGTTGAAATTATGCTAAAAATGAGACCAAAATGTTCCTATCCTAATAATCCAGAAATCCCACTGTTAGGCATATATCCCAAAGAGGTCAAAGATGGAAAGAAAGGTCCAATACATATATACCAAAATATGTATAGCAGGACTTTTTGTAGTAACAGAGAGAACTGCAAACAAAGATGGACCCAACAGTTGGAGAAGAGCTAAACGCACTGTGGTACATGAATGGAATGGCACAGTGTTGCAACCCAAGGAAAACAGGATGAATGTGAAGAAGCTACAATTGTAAAGACTTATATGAACTGATACAAAGTATGTAGAACCATTATTGGAATCATGATGTAAATGGAAAGAACAGCAACAATATAAAGAACTGAATGCTATTTAGTAAATTTGACCAACCTTCTCCTAGAAGAGTTAAGAAGACTCTCCCTCCCTCTTCCACCACCCCCACCCCCTTTTTGAGCATGAATTTCCCTAATTCACCAAGGCAGGAAGTCCAGAGGCCATTCATGGGCCAGATCCCAATATAGATCATCATGGAAACTTTGACCTACTCCATTTTTCTGACCCTGGGCTGGTCCACCCCTCCAGACTATTTGTGCCCGATCTGTAGTAGAGCATTCTAAGCTTGTCCAACCACAGTTGGACACCTTGAAATTTGACTCTAGCATAATGATGTCATTTTGGTCCTTTTCAAGAACAAAGGACAGCAACCAACCAACCTCCCACTCCTGGGGGTTCACCATATTCTGTAACATTGCATATGCTCTCAGGCTCGGTTTATGTATTGATTTTGCCAAATTGCTTTCTACCCACCCACTACCACCTTTTTTTATTCTTTGAAACAAGGCAACAGAATAAGCATTTATATAAGCACCTACTATGTGTCAGCACTGTTCTATGTGCTTTACAGATATTATCTCATTTGATCTTCAAAGCGACCGCAAGAGATGAGTGCTATCATTTTCACCATTTGACGGTTGAGGAACCTGAGGCAAACAGAGGTTAAATGACTTACCCAGGGTCACACAGCTAGTAAGTTTCTGAGGCTAGATTAGATCTCAGGCTTTCCCAACTTTCAGGCCTCGTACTTTCTCCATTACATCCCCTAGTTACCTAGGGATAGTTCTCTGGGTAAGGGTGGGGATATATTTGTTAATGAAGGTGGTGTTAAACAAAAAATATAAGTAACTTTTTTTTAAAGTTAAGGGGGTATTCATAAGCTGGGAAATGACTGAATAAATCATTGCATATGGATGTAATGGAATTCTCTTGTACTTTAAGAAAAGAAATGAGCCGCTAAGTGGCACAGTGGATAGAGCGCTGGACCTGGAGTCAGGAAGATGAATCCTCCTGAGTTCAAATCTGGCCTCAGACGCGTCCTAACTGTGTGACCCTGGACAAGTCACTTAACTCTGTTTGTCACCATTTCCTCCTCTGTAAAATGAGCTGGAGAAGGAAATGGGAAAGCATTCCGGTATCTCTGCCCAGAAAACCTCAAGTGGGGTCCTGAAAAGTTGAAAACAACTGAAAAATGATGGAACAACAACTAAAAAAAATGCAAGGGACAATTGCAGAGAAACCTGGGAAGTTTTATATGACGTGATGCAAAGTGAAATGAGCAGAACCAGGAAAATAATTTCTATTATGACAACAGCAATGTCAAAATGAACAGTTTTGAAAGACTCAAAAACTCTCATCAACACAGAGATCAATCCTGATTCCAGAGGACCAGAGATGAACATTCCACACCTCTGGATAGAGAGGGGATGGTCTAAGCATGTAAAATGAGGCATACATTTTTGGCCCTGGGCACTGGGGGAATTTGTTTTGCTTAAATATGTTTCAAGAGTTTTTATTGGGGACTGGGGATCTGGCACAGGGGGTAAGGGAAAAAAGAATTATTAGTCATTGTTAAAGTTGTTTTAAAAAATTTTAAATAAAAATTGTGAACCAGTCTTGTAATTTGCTCATAGTAAGGCCATGTTCAAAATAAGTCTACCTTGCTTCATTTAGTATATGGGTCCAGTTATGCATATAAACCACATTTTTATCAACTGAACCCTTAAAAAGAAATTCAGTTAACTGTGTCTAGCACATATGTGACACTATGGCCAGTTGAATAATGCTAAAGATTGCTGCTCTTTAAAGTGGTGTAAATATTACAAAATATGGTTTAAAAAAAAAAAGAGCCCTGAGATCAGGATATCTGAGCTCTGTCTCTATCTAGGGTCATTATGTAACCTTGGAGAAATTATTGAATCCTTCTAGGTCTCACTTACCTCTTCTGTAAAATGAAGACAATGCAACTTCTCACATCTCTCCCCTTGCCCCACTTAGCAAAATCTACCCCCCAAAGGGATCTAGTATCAGTCACTTGTCTTCCAGAGGTTCCCAGAGTGGACAATACTGCCCCCTAAGGGGCACTAGAATGATCCAGGGGGGCAATACTAGCCTCCAGTGCAATTGAGGGGTGTGGAATAAAAATAAGAGGATGGTAGAAGTATAAAAAAAAATAAATAAATAAAATAAAAAATTTGAAAAAATGTTTATTCATGTTTCATCTGTTGTGTAACAGAGTTAAAGTTGTAGTGATTACATTATTTTCCAAATAAACACAAAATGCAGGTTATAACCCATCAGTGGTCAAGTCTGCCAACAAGTCTTAACAAGCAAGTGTTGGCAGGCCGTTGGCAGGAAGTCCAGCACGCATCAGCAGGAATATGTGCATGTAATGACTTCTTTATAATATGGTAACATGGTGCAATATTGTGTCATCCAAATTTCAATACAAGAAAAAACCCACAAATTTATAATAAATTATTAAATTTAAGATGCATTATTTTTTTTTAATGTTTTATATCTTTTTTAAATGACTCAATTTTTTTAAAACTATTAAGGATTAAAGAAAGTAGATTTCCAGGGGGGCACTAAGTAATTCTTTTTTCAAAAGGGGCAGGAGGCCAAATAAGTTTGGGAACATGTGGTCTACACCTTAGCGGGTCATTGAATCCCTGAAGTTGGCTGGCTCTCAGAGTGGTCGGTTGCTTTGCTTTTTGTTTTTAATGTAACACTTTAAAACTCTTCTCTAATTGTAGTCTGAAAGGTTCTGCTCTTGTTAAAGGAATTTCAGGCATAAGGGAGCGGATGAAAGTTTTGTTTTTAGTTTTGTTTTAAGAGAGTACACCAGAAGGGAACTTTTCAAACCTAGACATCTCACCATCCAGACCTTATTCCACCTCCTCAGGAGCATGACTCTGGTTGGGGGACAAGGAAGGGATTTTTGTAAAGTTTTAATTGGGCCTTTCTGAACTATTGACGTAATACCAGATTAATCATGTGTACAGGGCTGTGCATGTGTGCACATGCATGCACACACACACACACACACACACACACATCCTGCACTTCCTGTATTTCGCATCCTGGCAGGATAGCAGATGGGATTTGGCAGGAGACCACAAGTGTCCGGGAATCCTGGCCACTGTCTGGTCTAGAATGTTCTTCTTCAGTTCATCCAGTCCCCAGGGCCAATTTTAAAGCATTTAAAATTTAATAATGCATTGGTTCCACGTTAGAGTAGCTGACACCCTTTTGCACGTTACTGGAGTGGACACTTCAGATTTCATGAAGCTTCATAGGATCTTGAAGTCTCCACTGGGCCTCCACCTCACAGAGAATTTACCCACTGTCTATTCAACAGCTGGAGTGATTGGCACTGAGAAAATACCCCACCTCCCCGTTTATTCATCCAACACTCAACAAACATAGCACCTGCTACCCTCTGTGGAAGGTGTTTAGGGAAACACAGAGAATAAATAAAACAGTCTCCCTTGCCTTTAGGGTGTTTACAGTCTAGCAGAGGGATAAGATATGAACACAGAGAGCTAACAGACAAAGAATAGCAATACAATGTATGAACTGCAATGTGGAGTGGGCATCATAGACAGGACAGATTGGGGTCAGTTCTTCCCACACTTCATGGGACTTTGGTCATATTCCTTCATGGCTCTAAGCTTCAATTTCCTCACCTACAAAATAGAAATAATAAAAAGAACTATAGTATCCAGTGTGAGAAAAGGGGCACGTTAAGAAGATCAAATGAAATGATGTGTTTAAAAGCACATTTGAAACCTTAAAGTGCTATGTAAGTGCTAGCATTATCTGTCTGGATATCTATCTATGTATCTATCTATGTATCTATCTATCTATCTATCTATCTAATTATCTGTCTACCTATCTGTCTGTCTGTCTGTCTATCCGTCTATCCATCTATCCATCTATCTATCTATGTCTGTCTGTCTGTCTATCTGTCTGTCTGTGTCTGTCTGTCTATCTATCTGTCTGTCTGTCTGTCTATCCGTCTATCTGTCTATCCATCTATCTATCTGCCTGTCTATCCATCTATCCGTCTATTCATCTATCTATCTATCTATCTATCTATCTATCTATCTATCTATCTATCATCTATCTATCCATTCATCCATCATTCTATCTAGCCAGTGATCTAACTAGCTATCTTTCTATCTATCCAGCTATTTATCTCTCTTTCTATCTATCCATCCCAGAATCCATCACTCCATCTAACTAACTATACAGTTATCTATCTAGCCATCATCCATCCATCCATCTAGGTAGCTATCCAATTAGCTATCTTTCTATCTATCCAGCTATTTATCTATCTATCCATCCCAGAATCCATCTCTCCATCTATCTAACTATACAGTTATCTATCTAGCCATCATCCATCCATCCATCTAGCTAGCTATCCAACTATCTATCTTTCTATCTATCTACCCATCTATCCATCTCTCCATCTAGCTAGATATCCGGCTATCTATCTATCTATTCAGCTATCTATCTATCCATCCATCTATTCTCTCCATGAAGTCACTCCGCATGTCTTGCCTCTTCTTCCCATAACCCATGTCACCTTGGGCAAGTCACTTCACCTCCCTGGGCCTCAGTTTCTCCATCTTTAAAATGAAGCTTGGGCTTTCTGGCCCTTGACATTCGTTCCAGCTCTAGATCTATGCTCCTATGAGCCTGATTGGGGGAGGGAGGTCCCTGGCAGTGACTTTGAGGCAGGGCATAGCCCAGAGTCACCCCAGATACAGAATCCCCACTAGAACATGCCCAGTAAGTGGTCATCCAGCCTCTGCTTGAGTACCTCCAATGAAGAAGGATCCACTATTTTCCCCAGGCAGCCCTATCCTCGTAGGGATACTTCAAGTCCTTAGGAAATTTTCCCTGGTATGGGGATTAAAATTACCTCTTTGCAACTTCCAGCCAGCTGGTGCTGTGCATAAAGCACTAAGTCTGGAGTTCAAATCTGGCCTCAGACACTTACTAGCTGTGTGTCTCTGGGCAAGACCCTGCTTGCCTCAGTTTTCTTAATTATAAAATGGGGGTAATAATAGCACTTATCTCATAGGATTGTTGTGAGGATCAAAAGAGAAAATATTAGTAAAAAGCACTTAACACAAAGTCTGGCACACAGTTGGTGCTACATAAATGCTCAAGCCCTTCTCCCATCCACCCACTGCTCATGATACTGCCCTCTGGGCTCAAGCTATTTGGCAACCCGTGAAAAACACTTTAAAATGATGATGTGACCCTGAATTTTCTCTTCTCCAGTCTAACCATCCCCTATTCCTTCCATCCTCAAATGACACAGATCTAAGTCTCTTTGCCACTCTGCCTGCACTCTTTCAGATTCTCTCCAGCATACCAATGTCTTTGAAATGTGGTGCCCAGAATGAATGAATGAAAAAAGCATGGATAATGCAATGAACTAAGCACTAGGGAGATGAATAGAAATGTGAGAGCCCCTATTCTCAAGAAGCTCAACATTGTAATGGGGGGAAGAACATATAGGAAGCTTCAGAGGCAAGCCAGATGTCAAGGTCCCCTGGTCCTCAACATGCAACAGTAAAACAGATGTGATGCCTCTTCTTGCTTCAAACTCATTTCCAGTGATAAAATCATGTCATTTTCTGATGTGAGGCCATATGATGGTGCCAATGACTTCAGTGGCAAAAAATATTTCTATTTAGAGTTTTTAGTAGTTGTGGCTTCAGCGCCCACCTGAGTTGCCAGGTCACATATGCAAGACAGTTGCTTCCCAGGATCATGACTATGGGGACTGAACTGGAAGCAAGACTGATGATCTAAAGGGTGCTGCCAACTCTACCCCCACCCAGGCTCTAAAGTTTGCCCACAAGTCGATGACAGTTGATTAGCAGTTGGCATTGCGGTAACAATGAAAGCAGTGATTGCTCCCCTCCTTGATATCTGTGGAGCCCAGGAAGCAGGACCAGTGGTCTGGGGCACACTGCTATTTCCAAGGCTCTTGGGTTCATAGTCCTGGGCTGTCTCCACTGGGAATGGAAGGAAGGTGGTGGTAGAGATCATGGTGATGGTTTGACTTGGCTGGTACATTCTGCCTCTTATCTCTCCCTTAGGTGCCTTGCTGCTTCAGCTAGACTGGTTTGCTTGGCGGTTGGTTGGCAGCTGGTTGGCAGTTGAGATATTTATCCCCCTCTCCAAATGAGCTGTTTTCTCAGATGATGGCTTTGGGGGCTGGGCTAGAAGTAGGACCAATGTTATGGGGGATTCTGCCTCTCCAGAGGCTCTTGAGATTACCTGCTCATTGGTGAAAATGTATTGGCTGTTTTTGGCAGTGGTGATGAGAAAAATAGACCCTTTCTCCACGGTGATTGTTCCTCTCAATGATGGCTGTGAGGGCCAAGCCAGAAGCAGAGCTGGTGATATGGGGACACTGTTACTCACAAAATTCTTGAGTTCAGAGCCTTGGCATATTTCCATGTGGTTCTCAGGGGAGGTGGTGATATACTGTGAGCTCCTTTACAGCAGGAATTATTTTCTGTGTTTCTTTGTATCCCTAGCACTTGGCACAGTGCCTAGAACGTGGTAGGCATTTAATAAATGCTTGTTGACTTGGTGGTCAAGGTGATGATATGATTTTACTTTCCTCACACATGCCACCTCCTATCCCTCCCTCAGGGGGCATTGCTTTCTCCATTAAATAGAAATAAACATAATATTACAGATGTGCCCTTAAAAGGACTGTTGCCTCCTTCTTCCTAGGCTTCCTTACATCAACCCAAGGTCATGTTCATTTTTTTGGCTGTCATATGATGCTGTGGACTTATCTTGAGCTTTCAATGAATTCATTAAATGGATTTACTAAAGCATTCATTTCTTCTTCAGACTAACTGCTGCTTCCCCTGTGTCTCCCCTGTCTGTCCTGCTCATGGACCACCCCTCTGGTAGAGGGTCTTATCACCTCATGCCTGAACTATAGCCTCCCAGACTCCCTGCCTGCCTCCAGTCTCTCCCCTTTCTGATCCATCTTCCACACAGCTGCCCAGGGATTCTTCCTAAAGCACAACTCTGAACATGTCAGTCCACTGCTCGCACACTCCAGGAGGCTGGTTGCACAATATTACCCCTCACACAGGCTTCAGCCAACCTGCCATTCCTGCTGCTCCTTATATATAATGCCATCTTTGCCCAGGCTGTCTCCACACCTGAAATGTGCTCCCACCTCACCTCCACCTCTTAGAATACCCTATTTCCTTCAAAACTCAGTGCAAATGCCACCTTCTAAATGGAACCTATCCTGAGACTATCTGCTGCTAGTGCCTTCCCCTCCCCACCTAAATTCCCTGTATTTATTTTTGTATATATTCATATACATACAATTTCTCTCCCTTGCCCACATATCCTTCAGAGCAGAGACTTTCATTTTTATCTGTGTATGCCCAGCACCTAGGACAGTACCTGGCACATAGTAGAAAGTGCTGAGTAAATAAATAAATACTTGTTGATTAACTAATATCATACTTATGTTGATTTTTTTTCAAACTAAGGGTAAGACTTTACACTTATCCTCATTAAATTTAATCTTATTAGGTTCAGCCCAGTGTTCCAGTCTGTCAAAATCTTTTTCTTTAAATTAATTTATTTTAAACTTAAATATACAATAAGAAAAGAAAAAGAAACATTATAAACTTAAATACTAAAACATAAATATGAATAAGAAAAGGGGGGTGGAAGGCATTGCCATATGCACAGAGGGATATAAGAGAGGATTTAAAACATAACGCAATAAATTTCCATTTCAGGAAAGCCTATAATAAATACTATACGTTATGTTCTGAGCTATCCATCTTTTCTTTGCTTCCTTAGAAGTTTTCTTATGTTCTCTGCTGTGTGCTTTTTATGTTGTTCTTTTTCCCCCTTCCTCTCTGTCTCCCTCAAGAAGGCTACCATTAAGTGTGGATATGTATGTATATATGTGTGTGTATATGTCTATATATGTATATGTATGCCTACATACATATGCCTACACAAATATACATATGTACAAATATATACACATATGTACATACACATATACATAAACTTAGATCTCTATAATCACACTCATACATAGATGTAGACATTCATATGTATCTATGTAAGACCAAGCTACACTTGTGTGCTTTCTGTTTCTCTGAGGGTAGATAACATCTTCCTTCATATGTCTGAGTCTTTACATATTTTTCTAACTCCGCCAACTCATCATTTCCTACACCACAGTAATATTCCAACCTTCTACTGTCTGGTTATTTTACATAGTCTAAAACAATGTTGATTAATATGGCTGACATATAGTGTCATTTCCCATTTTTTTCTCTTTTGATTAAGTTTCTTTTAGCTTTAACTTTGTCTGAGATCATGATTACTAGCCCTGCTTTTTTCCCTAATAAATTCTACTCCTAGTCTTTATTTTATGTTTGTGTATCTCCTATTTCCTATCCCTCCTGACTCCTCTACTTTACTTCTACCCACTACCTAGCCCTCCTGTTACTTAATCTATCCCCCACCAAAGATCCCTCCCTTATCCTCTCTCCCCTCCCTATCCCCTTAGTCTGTTGTTTCTTTCTGAATTTAAAAGATTTTTATGAACACAAACATATGATGCATATATATATGTATGTATGCATTGTTCCCTCTTTCACCCATTCCTGATAAGAGTAGTCTTCCAGAACTACCAGCCCTCCTCCCTATCGAACTCCGCTGTTAGTCCCTTCCTCTTGCATCTCACTTGTATAAGATAATTACCCTTTTTACCTTTTCATAGACAGTTTACTTTTTAGTATCACATCATACACAACGCTACCCCAATCTTTCTTTCAAACTACCCAATTACTAATAACGATCTTAGACACATGATTTATATTCCCTCATATAAAAAGTAAACAGGCTGTCCTTATTAAGTCCCTTGTAATTAGTTTTTATGTTTACATTATATTTCTTTTGGATCTTGTATGTCCAATTTTCTATTGATTTCAAGTCTTTTTGAAACAAAATCTTTTTCAATCTCCATTCTACCACCCAATATAATAATTATCCCTCTGATTTTAATGTCTTCTGCTGATATGAGACCCAAGAGGAAGATCATTACATAAAAGGGACTGATTCAATTGACAGGGGAAGGTCTTAGAGTCCAAAAGTATGACTAACCTTTTGTCATTAAAAAGATTTTTTTTCCTTTCCTTTCTTTTAACGTGGTTGAAAAAAAAAAACTTACAAAATTAAAACTTGTTTCTGGAACATTTATATAATAGATACTGGCAGTGGGAATTTGGGATAAACAAAGAATAAACATTTCTAATCATCCTGAGATTTTATAAATAAGCAAGAAGAATAAGCAAGGTTATGTAGATATATTTCCACCAATCCCCAGTTAAGGAAGAAATACATTTTCCCTTTGGCTCGGATGTGCTATGATAAGTGTGCAGTCTGTTAATATATGGCAAAGACAAATATTAACAAATCATGATAATGGCAAGGCAAAGACACTTCTGGGGCAGTGGCTACATTTCCCAATAAGGATGCTTCTAGCCTCTAACTGACAAATTACTCCATTAGCTCATTCAAAATCCAAATGGACAATGAGGAAATTATTAGGCAACTTTTCTAGCTGGAAACCATTGAGAAAGTTGATAGAACTTTGAGCCAACCAGGACAGGGGCCAAAAGCCTTTCTTCACATTCTTTGCATAGGTCAGCATGATGTAGAGTATGGGCTACTGGAGCTGAATTTAGGAAGACTTGAGTTTAAATGACACTCACTGTCTGACACCATAAAAATCATCTAACTTTTCTGAGACTCAGTTTTCTCATCTGTAAAAATGGAGCTCATAATACTTGCTATAGCTTTTTCCAAGGTTCTTGTGACGATCAAATGAGAAAAATGCATGCCAAGCACTAGGAAAATTTTGAAGAACTATATGAATGTCATTGTTGTTGTTATTGTTGGTGGGGGGGGGTACTGGAGGTGGTGGTGGTAGTGTGGTGATGGTGTGGTGATGGTGGAGGTGGTGGTGATGGTGGTGGGATGGTAGTGGTGGTGGTGGTGGTGGTGGTGGGATGGTAGTGGTAGTGGTGGTGTGGTGATGGTGTGGTGATGGTGTGGTGGAGGTGGTGGTGGTGGTGGTGGTGATGATGGTAGTGGAGGTGGTGGTGGTAGTGTGGTGATGGTGGTGGTGATGGTGGTGGTGGTGGTGTGGTGATGGTGGTAGTGGAGGTAGTGGTAGAGGTGATGGTAGTGGTGGTGTACATACTTAGAGCTCATCAAATGTTTAAGTAATATAATTATTTCTTAAAGGCACCACAGAATAATATGATTAATATCCAAAGGTTGGCTATAAAAAAAGACCTCCCTCCACTGATTGCAATTTACTTGTCTTAAACTTTATTATCTTAATTATATTAATTTTCTCTTCTACGAACTTCCTTAGTTTATATTATCAAGACTTCAATTATATAGTGTATTGCAAAATATCAAATCTGACTGCTTCCTTACACCTCTTCTTTATCATTTATTATTTATCTTTATCATTATCCCAGGGGAAAAGGAAGCAGGGCTAGGGAAATGTTGCCTTACTTTGCATATAGAGGGAATGATCTGGTAACTTTTGTTTGTTTGAAATCTTGGCCACTGATCTAAATGTCTCTATATTTGGACCCAACCTCAATTTTCTAAAATTTTATTTAAAAAAATAAAGTATACATATGTGCATCACATACATCAGCATTTGTGTAGTCCATGTTTTGGGGGCTACAAATAGGGCATATCCTAGAATTTGCCAACAAGTCCAAAAAGATCCCTCTGAGGCAACTAGAATCCATTTGCACTAGATGGGAACCTACCTCCAAAGTCAACTCCTCTAAAAGATCACCATGAGAGCTGAGTTAATGTGTTCCTCTTGAGGGTGTTTTGGAACCTCATTATATCAGATCCTACATAGAATATCCTGTAGAATTACTGGAATTCTTTTGCTCCAATTCTCAACTCCTCCGGCAACCTGCCACTGACCACTGTGGGTGGCTTGATCCTAGACTGCTGCTGTTTCTGCCACCATTGCTCCTGTAGCCAATACCCAGAGGTATGCTATAGCCAGCTTGAATGGATTGAGTTGATTGTTAAATTTTCAGTGTGAGCATTTGTACCTCAGAAATTGACAAAAGCTACAAATTAAAATGATTACTGTTTTGTTGAGTGTCTAGATTTTAAGAAAGTGGTGGAGAAAAAAACATAAACAATGCAGATTAAGCTTAAAAGTGTGACCTACGTCCATTTTTTTCCCCCAGAGAACCAGTTGTCAAACATTTAACACCTCTGACAATACCCCCACTGCTTTGGTATCTGGAAGGGGTGTCCAGGATCTCACAAGATCTTCCTAGATCTCATAATGCCCTTGAGGAAATGAGACATAAATAGGAGGCAACCCACTCCAGATACTGCCTTGTCCAGGAGGCCTTGTTTTCAGGGCTTGCAATCTGATTGGGCCCAGGGGAGTGGACTCCCGATTGTCAGGGAGCTGACTTTATCTTTCAAGATCAGTAAGAACAGCCTGAGAGAGTGGAAACTGGGCCATTTGGCATAACCACAGAATTCTGGCTCAGAAACCAATTAAGTGACCTCACACAATTTCTTTGTTATGTGAGATAGCTCACTTGGAGGAGGTAGAGGAAGGATACAGTAGGAAATTTGGACAGTGTAGTAACAAATGATATCAATAAAAACTTATTTGTAAAAAATTAGTTCTTTACAATTTTAAAAAGAGTTCTCATAGCTTATAGGAAATAGAGGACATCTCGGCCAGCTCTGAGGCTGGGGGGAAGGGAGGAATAACTCCCCCCCACCCCATCACATCCCCAAGAGGGTGCTATGATTTTTTTCAACTTTTTCATATTTTTATTTTAAGTTTTGAGTTCCAAATTCTATCCCTCCCTCCCCTCTCCTCTCCCTGAGATGGTAACCAGTTAGATATAGGTGATACATGGCAATTATATAAAATGGGAGTGCTCCAATATTAATAAAAGCTATTTAATTTGATGTTAGAAAACATAGCCTATCATTGTGGATATATTTTATTTTTGTGCTGGATAGTAGGAAGTTTGGCAGGACTCATATAAGAATAATTAGAGTTAAAATTAGGCAAGGAAAACACATCCTTACTTGGCAATTTTTAGTTGCAGAGGGCATTTTTCTGGTTAATTAGTATAAAGGAGGTTTTTAATTATAGTGAATAAGTAGGTCAGCTTGCATATTAGAACAGCATAAAAATACCCTTCAGAAAACAAAGAAGCAGACAGACAAGGAGATGGACTGGCTATGGAATGGGAGCAGAGATAACAAATGAACAGCCCAAGGTTTATATTGGTCCCCGTGGAATTTTAAACACCCAGAGTAAGGCTTCCACCATGTTGGGTAAATCTTGGAAGGGAAGTTTTTGGAAGGTCATGGGCAAGAATCCCAGAAGATGAGAAAGCACGGATGGGCTGCAATGTGCATGGTTGGAGAGAGTAGCCACATTGGTGAGGACCTTTGAAGCACTCACATAAATAACTGGGTTAGTGAGAACAATGGATTCGACATAAATAAAGTCAAGATGGGGTGAAAAGCTTGCTGGATCTGAGGAGTCAGAGGACTCTGGCTTTCCATCTCACCTCTGCTACTTACTTCCTGGGTCACCTTGGAGAGATAACTCAACTGCTCTGGGATTCAGTCTCCTCATCTATAAAGTGGGAGGATTAGACTTCATAATTTTGAAGTTCCCTCTTGGCTTCCTTTAAGATGCAACTCAGTCAAACACCATCTTCCAAATGAAGCCTTAAGTGCTTCCAGCCAACTGCTAGTGCCTTCCTTCCCAAACTCTCTTGCATTTAACCCCTTTGTAAAAAGGCAGCTAATAGAGCTGTACTTAGAGTCAAGAAAACCTGAATTTGAATCCTGACTCACACACTACCTATGTGACTCTGGGCAAGTCAATTAACCTCATCTGTAAAATGCAGCTGACAAAAGCATCTTCTCTGCAGAGTTGCGAAGCTTAAATGAGATTGCATTTGAAAAGCATTTTGCAAATTTTAAAGCGCCATATATACATTATTTGGATTGATTCACCTTGTGTTTATGCTATAATTATTTATGAACCTGTTCCCCACCCCAATCCCCCCCCCCAGAATGTTTGTTTCTTGAGAGTAGTGATTGCTTCACTCTCTGTTCTTGTGTCCCCAATGCCTAACACAATACCTGGCACACAGTAGGTATTTACATAAGTAGATATTTACACAGTAGGTACAATACTTGTTAATCGATCCTAAGTAATAGGTAGCTGGACATTAGCTGGGGAAAAACTCTGATATGATAGAGTATAGAGCCACTTGTTAAAATCCTGGCAGAATTGGTACGAAAAATTTATATTAAATTAGTGTATTCTTTAATACAATAGGTATATATCCTATCGACTACATATTTACACTAGTCATTCTCATTGATTTTTAATGTAAGTAATTAAATTTTCTTCATGCATAAATAATAATTTATTGTTGTGTATAAGAAAGAAATAGCGTGTAAACTAGATGTAATATGAATTCTGATATCTCAGTGTTCAACAAGATGGCCAGATGATTGTAAGGGAAGCCTCCATTTTACCAAAGAACAGGTGCTATCCCAGCTGGTAGTGATAGACTTTATTATTTTAGAGACCTGGGATTTCATTGGTTTAAGTGCTTCCTTGACTAGAACAGACCAGAACCCCCTTATGACTTGGTAGAGGTCAAGGGTGGAGTCTATGAGAATGGCTAGAGCCAAGAAATTCATCGTCTGTTGCCATCTTGGTGATGTCTCTCCAAGCATAGATAGGATGGTCCTGAAAAGGTCCAAGTCCGTTCCAAGCCTTCCCTTAGGCCTATTAAGGGGCAGGAAAGATCTTCAACTTCCCATTACCATTGCACAAACATCATTAAAATGACCAATTATTAATGATGATCATTATTAATAATAATGGCCGTAATAAGAATTATTGTTAGAAAGAGGAGATGAAATTCCTACCTGGGATTTGTGAACCAACTTTAAAAGTAGCTCAAACATCTTAAAAACTCAAACAAAATGAGAGTTGCATCACAATTTAATAGATATCTTTAAATTGCTAAGGGAATTAAATCAGTGTTCATTGATCAGATGATTACGACATATACTACTGTGGGCAAGAATCCCTTAAGAGAAGTTGAGTAGCCCTCATAGTCAACAAAAGGGCAAGAAAATGACCACATGCTATCTGTTCAAATGCAAGGCAAACTGTTCAATTATCACAGTAACACAAGTCTATGCTCTAATTACTGATGCTGAAGAGACCAAAGGTGATCAGTTCTATGATGACCTACATTTTCTAGAAATAACACCCCCAAATGATATCAAATTCATAGAAGATTGGAATGCTAAAGTAAGAAATTGAAAGATAATTAGAATAACAGCCAACTTTGGCCTTGGAGTATAAAATAAAGCAAGGCAGAGACTTACAGACTTTGGTCAAGATAACTGACTTGACCAGTTATAGTCAGTTATAACTGGAAATAGCTCTTTTTCAACAACCCAAAAGGTGACTCTACAGACAGGCATCACCAGGTGGTTAATACTGAAATCAGATCTATTATGTACTTTGCAGCCAAAGGTGGAGAAACTCTATCTACACAGTCTCTTAAAACAAGAGCTAGAGCTGATCTCAGCTCAGATCATGAGACGAGTAGATAGTGTTATGGAGACAACAAACACAAACTTCAAGAGATAGTGGCAGATAGAAGGGCCTGGTGTGCTATATCCCATAGGATAATGGGACGTGACTGAACAACAACACCCTGGATGTCTCTGGGGGAAATCCACAAATTAAATCAGTGTTCACTGTACCCCTAAGGACTTCTATTACTCAGTGCTCTCCCAGGCTATCACCATTCCTCCAACATTTTTCTTCCCAATCTTATCCCTACAACCAGTTTAATTGTAACACACCCTCTATGACCTAATACCTTGTCCCCTTATCACCATTCATGGCCTTCTGTGGTTCACCCCACCATCTGCCTTCTCTGCTCTTTCAGGCTCTGGAGCAAGTTGTACAACCCTCAGGACTGATCCAACTGCGGAAATATATTATCAGTGGCACCTGGGCCATACTGCAGCAAGGCAATATTTTTTTTACTTTTCCCAAACTGGCCGTTGTGCTCTCTACAGAGACAATTACAAACCCATTCCTTTCTCATCCATCATACAACTTCAGCCATTGTTGCCGCCTCCTCCCCCTCCTCCCTGTCCTCCTCCCCCCCCCACCCTCCTCTTCCTCCTCCTCCTTCTCTATAGAGGATCTCATATGTTACCAAGAAAATGCCTCTCTTCCTCTTCACTTTTCCCATGATCCTCATTCTTTGACCTTTTGGTCCAGTCTCTGATAAAGATACTACTGTCACCTTGGCAACACCAATCCCCATGCTTGTACCTTTGACTCCTGCCTCCACAATCATTCTCCAATTTTTAGTTTCTCCCTATCTACTGCTGCCTACAAACACCTGAGTCTACTTTATTCTTAAAAACCTTCACCTAATCCTACTATGCCCCCAAACTATTTCTCAATCTTTTCTAAAAACTTACTTAACAAATGTTACCACATTCATTGTGTCCTCATAGTTGGCACTTAATAAATGTTTGTTGAATGAGTAAGTGACTGCCTTCTACTCACACAGCCACCACCCTCATTCAGGCACATCCTTCACCAGTGTTTTTGAAGTAGCCTCCCAATCCTTGCCTCCAATCCCTCCCCTCTACACAGTGGCCAAAACAATTCTGATTCAGACACAGATCGGACTGTGTCACTCTTACTAAAAAACCTTTAATGGCTGCCAGCTGCCTCTCTGAGAAAATATCTCCTTCCCAGTTTGGCACTTCTAGCCCTTACAGTCTGACTCCAGTCTGCTTTTCCAGGCTTATAATATAATTACTTGTCTTCAAATAGTCCACCTTCCTGTTGTGCCGTGTCTCACCTCTCCTCTTGGGGTCTGTTTTTGAGTAGATTTGACTAGATTAATCAATTTATTAAACACCTACTATGTGCTGGGAATTGTGGTACACACTGGGGATACAAAAAGAGGCAAAAGACAGTCCCTGTCCTCAAGGAGCTTACAATCAAATCAGAGAGACAACATGAAAACAAATATATACAAAGCAAGCTTTATATAGGATAAATAAATAATTAACGGAAGGAAGGCCCTGGAATTGAGAGAGGTTGGAGAAGGCTTCCAATGACAAGGGATTTTAGTTGGGACTTATAGGAAACCAAGGAGCAGAGCAGAAGGAGAGTGTTCTAGGCACAAAGAACAGTTGGAGATAAACTCTAAGGTTCCATCCAGCAATCATTTCGATAACAATGTTAACGCTGTGATTGGTAGGATCTCAGGGTAGAAAAGATTTTGTTTTTAGAATATAGAAAGTCCCTCCAAGGATTCCTTTTGGGTGTATGTGCAATGTTATTCAGATTACATCCCCATCTGTCTTTAATATGGTGTTCAAAGAATGCCATACCCAAAGTCCTCAAAGGCCTTCACTGCTGCCAATGAAGAGCAAGGACATCAGGGGAGGATAGAAAGTAGCCTGGAGGTGGACATTAGTCCACCACAGTCACGCCTATTTCAGAGAAGTTGCCGTGGGTACAGAGATGGAGTGGTTCGATGGAAATTCTATTTGACTCACAACATGAAAGCCCCAAAATGATTTCTCAGAAGATAATCCATTTGTTGTTCTTCTACCAGCAGATTAGACATTTCTGTAAAGCACTTTATAAATCCTAGCGCACTTCACAAATGTCAGCTGTTATCTCGTCATAGTTCTAATCAACTGATAAACATGAAGTACTTACTGTGTTCCAAGCACTGGGTACAGGGCTCATGGGGGGAGGAGGATCGGTGGAGAAAACCAAGCTTAGGTAAGGTAACTGTCGCCAAGGTTACCGGCTCTACCCCCTGCCTGCATTGTTCACTTCCCTGCCTCCAACCCTCAGAATCCCTGCATCATTCAACGGGCACCTTAAGCACACCCCTCCACAAGAACTATCCTTTTGTTGGTGTCTCTGCCTCTGAATGACTGCTGTGTACTTACTGTCTGTCTGTACGTCTGTCTGTACGTCTACATGTGTGTCACTGTCGCTGTTTATCTTTCATTTCCAAAGAGGACCCATGCCATCGCTTACCATGTCTTGACTCATGTGTGAATTGGATTTAAGTGAGGCAGAACTGTGCAAAGTCATCAGCCTCACTCTGTCTTCCATGATTAAAGTCCAGTGGCAAGACAAAAGTCAAGAATCAGCCTCACTCTGTCTTCCACAATTAAAGTCCAGTGGCAAGACAAAAGTCAAGACAACTGGCAATGACCTGGGATGTAGTGGATGACCTTGGCATCTTTGATGTCTAACCAAGCTCTACCAGTGGTTCTCAAGCTTCCTCATGCTGCGACCCTTTAATACTCATATGTGGGCATATCTGCATGTGGGCAGACCCGTCTGGAGATGGATAGAGGAGGTTCCTAAGACCATCAGAAATATGTGTTTTCCGATGGTCTTAGGTGACCCCTGTGACCCCTGTGAAAGGGTCATTCAACCCCCAAAGGGGTTGCGACCCACAGGTTCAGAACCACTTCTCTAAGCATTCCATAGCACCTATGTCAGCCACCTTCATTGTCTATTGGAACAGATTGCCCATTCCCCTGGGGGAAGTCTTTACATGCTTGGGGTAGACACCTCTTTAACTCTCTGACAGGTTGGAGGCCTGTCAGTTAGCCTCAGCCTGGTTTGGCCTGTCTACTGAGATAGTTCACCAGGGTGTGGCCAGTGCATGTGCTAGAGCTCCTTGGAGCCACAGGTGGGAGTTGGGTGAATCAGGTGGCACCAAAGGTGGGTGAGCAGCCCTGAAAAAGACTCAGCAAACCCCAACACCAGAGATACTAGTCCTCCTGAACAACCTATGCATCCCCATTTATGTATGTATATGTGTATACTAATGTTAGCTTAACTGGGAAATGACATCAGTCCAGTTCTAAGACAGACCATTACATGGTAAACGTATTCATTTCCAGTTGCCCTGACCTATGTCTTGCCAATGGACTCTGATGACTCTGAAGGAAAGAGTGAAGCTGGTGACTTTGCACAGCTCTGCCTCACTTAAGTCCAATTCACTTACAAGTCAAGGCATCACCTTCCTGATGCCATGGGTCCTCTTCCAGAAATGAATGAACAACGCATGGTAAATACATTAGTAAGTGGCAAAGCAAAAAATGCTACGCTTCTCAGTCAGTCAAATAGACAACAGACCTTTAAGTGCCTACTGTGTGCTGGGCACTGTGCTAACAATCTAATAGCAGAAGACAACACACAAAAAAAGAAGCTTAGAAGGGGACAGGGCAGTGGGGTTTGATTGGAGGGCTGGAGGGTGGAGTACCAAATTCCTCCCAATGTCTCCCTTTATTAAGGGAAGAAACTGGAATTTTTACTCACTCAACTCTTAATCTGCTGCTCTGTTTAATTTCAAGTCCACAGAACAAGATGCCCTGTGCCGAGTACTCCCTGGTCTCCCCTCTTTTCTCCCTCCCCCCCTTTCCTGTCCCAAGTAGATTGTAAGCTCCTGGAGGGCAGGGACTGTCTTTCTTTTTATTAATTATATCCCCAGTGTTCACACAGTGCCTGTCGCATAGTAGGTTCTTAATAAATGTTTATTGGATTAGATAGGGAAGATACAATTGTCCCCTGTCCCCCCAAGGGCGTAGATGTCAGGTAAGAAATGAGGAGACATCTGAACTGAGCTCCCTCCTTAAATAGGCAGCTCATGGCTGACCCTCCAATCAGAGGGGCAGAGGGGAATGAAGAGGGGGAGAAGTACCAAGCTGGATGAATATGAGGTTTTCCCAATGATGAGCTTTCTGAGTCGTGGTGGAAAAGTCCCAAAGTCACATCTGGGTGAAGAGTAAGGACTATAAGATGTCAAGTGAGATTTTCAAAGCACCCCTTTTCCTAGAGGCCAGTGTGGTGATAAGATCTTACCCGATGTCTTACCCAAGAACTGGGTTGGACCAGTTATTGAGGTTAACAAGGTAAGAGGTTGATAAGATCTGAATGAGCATAGTGATGATGACGATGATGATGATGATGATGATGATGATGATGACGACGATGGTGGTGATGATGATGACAATGATGATGATGATGACGATGATGGTGGTGATGATGATGATGACGATGATGATGATGATGACAATGATGATGATGATGACGATGATGACGATGACGATGATGATAATGATGATGATGATGGTGATGATGACAATGATGGCGATGATGATGATGATGATGATGATGTCGATGATGACGATGATGATGATGATGATGATGATGACAATGATCTCTAGTATTTACATGGTGCTTTCAGATTTGCAAAGAAGTTTACAAATATTGTCTCATTTGATTCTCATAATGATACTAAGAGGTAATGCTTTCATTATCTCTATTTTGCATATTAGAAAACTGAGGCAGACAGAGAGGTAAAGTGATTTGCTTAGGGTCACACAGATAGGAAAAGTCTGAGGCTAAATTAGAATTCAGATCTTCCTGATTCCAAATCACAAGCTTCTCCAGTCATTTTCAGTTCTGATGGACTTTGTGTGATCCCATTTGGGATTTTCTTGGCAAAGATACTGGAGTGGGTTTCCATTTTCTTCTCCAGACCATTTTACAGATAAGGAAACTGAGGCAAACAGAGTTGAGTGACTTGTCTAGGGTCACACAGCTAGTGAGTGTCTGAGGCCAGATTTGAACTCAGGAAGATGAGTCTTCCTGCCACCCACTGTATCCACTGTGTCACCCAGCTGCCTCTAACTATGGTAGATGCTTTGCAATATAATTTTTTTTTTCGAATCTGTTTCATTGCTAGTGTCAAATAATAAACAGATATTAAGAAGGGGGGAGTAAATTTTGATGTACATTGTTCTCTAGCCTTCTCATTTCCTCTAAGGCATGAAACATATGATCTTTAGCACTTTTCAGTTCATCAAGGAACGGGACTGTACATGCCAATTTCCAGAATTGGTTTTTGAGGGCAGAGCTCATGGCCATACTATGTTCTTTGTGAGCATGTTCTAAAAAAAGAAAGAAAGAAAGAAAGAAAGAAAGAAAGAAAGAAAGAAAGAAAGAAAGAAAGAAAGAAAGAAAAAAGGGAGGGAGGGAGGAAGGAAGGAAGGAAGGAAGGAAGGAAGGAAGGAAGGAAGGAAGGAAGGAAGGAAAGAAGGAAGGAAGGAAGGGAAGGAAGGGAAGGAAAGAAAGGAAAAGGAAAGGAAAGGAAAGGAAAGGAAAGGAAAAGAAAGGAAAGGAAAGGAAAGGAAAGGAAAGGAAAGGAAAGGGAAAAGAAAAGGGTGGGGAAGAGGAGTACTTCTTTTCTCCACGATTACAGGCCCTCCCAGAGGGCTGTGATCTCACCAGTATGGGTTCTTCCTTCACTAGTTCATATCATGGCTCATTGTCCTACTTTCCAACCTGGGCAATTCTGGTCGCTCCCTGTCTTCTATAAATTCTTGAGAAGCTACTCAATGCTCAATATAAATTGAGAAGCCACTCAATGCTCCCCTACTTCTTGTAGTCACAGTCATGGGTCGAACCCTAAGTCCAATCATCTGTTATCACTAGATGGGACCAACCTCCTCCCTACTCATCCATGTCTAGAATGGTGGTTTTTCTACCAATTTATGAGCTACCTATGTAGTACAGTGTTGGCATTGGAGTTGGGGAGATGTGAATTCAAATCCAGCCTCAGAGTCTTATGAGCTGTGCGATTCTAAGCAAATCATTTCACCTGCCTCAGTTTCCTCATCTGTGAAATGGGGATCATAATAGTACCTACCTCCCAGAGCAGTTGTGAAGATCAAATAACCCATGAAAAACTCTTTGCAAACCTTAAAGCACTAGATAAATGTGAGTTTTTATTATTCATGAATTACATTCCTAAACATTGTTAGGAATGTGTTGTAACCTATTTGTATCCTTTCCATTTCCCTTCAGACCCCCCACAATTGTAATTTTTCTGAGATCATGTTCCTCCATGAAAAAAAGCCAATCAATTCAATGCAATAAACACTGATAAGTGCCCGGGCTCAAGGCACAGTCCCCTGCTCTCAAGAGGCTCACACGCTAACATGTGAAAGGCAGCTGGAGCCAAGATAAAAGTCCTGATCAACTTATCTCAAAATGTTCTTGTAAATATTAAGTCCTAAAAAAAGGCTTTTGTTTTCTTCTTGTTTAGCAGATAAGCTAGGGAAATTTGAGGAATAAATATGAGGAGGGGAGGGATAGATTAGGATGTTCCAGCTTCCAGCTAGAACTGCTTCCTTATGTTTATGTTCTTAACACTCGTCTTGGCAGTGTACATTCAGTAATAATATCCAGCTTAAAGAGGTCCCCTCAGAAACCTTAGAAAAGGTTAATGTGTCATTGGAGTAGATAAGGGGCTTCTTAGCTGTACATAAGAAAAATCATTTTTATTCCTTCTGAAACTGAGGGAAATATTTTTATTACTCATTTCATAGCAAGGAAATATAAGCAATGAAGCTGAGAGGGAAGAAGAGCTTGCTTAGAATACCATTGTTCCCCCCAGGTGGATGCTCTCGTTGAAATTCAGAGGCAAAAAACTTAGATAATAAAGGTTGCAACAGAACATATGCCCCCAAGCTATCTGGTTTTGTGCTCAAATTAAATGTGGAATTTGCTGTATTTCCTGATATTAGTTCCATTTCCTTTTCTATTAGAGGAACATGAGGTGTAGGCATGTGTGTGTGTGTATGTGTGTGTATATACATAGAAATGATACTATGAAGCATATATTATGCATATATAGTTTGTCTTTCTATCCCTCAGCTTCCTTAGCTGTGTAGTGAGAGCCTTAGACTAGTTAACCTTCAAGGTCCCTTCTCTAGTTACAGATCTACAAGCCCATCTTCTTCTTGGCTAATTTTGAAATTAACATATATTGATTCTTCCCCTTCACCTCTTCATACATAGTGGAAAGAAGAGAAGAAGGAAGAGGAGGAGGAGGAGGACATGGAGGAGGAGGAGGAGGAGGAGGAGGAGGAGGAGATGGAGATGGAAATAGAGGAGGAAGATGAGAAAGAAGAAAAAGGAAGAATTTAACCCATAAACTCAAGAGAACAGACTCAGCCTTTAGAGCCATCACCTCTACACCTTCCCACTAGAAAATTGGACCACACTCCTAGAACCTCCCTGGACTTTAACAGGTCAGTTTTGACCTTATCTTGCTAGATTCCAGGCTCCCTCAGCACTCACCTGATATCTCTAGCCATGCTACTAGGCATATATCTCTACCCCTTACCCCCATTTTGCAGCTTCTATTTATATATTGTCTTCACCCATTAGAAAGTAAGTTCCTTAAGGCAGGCACTATCTAGTAGGCTTTAATTTATATCCCTAGCACTTGGGGTACCTGGCATATAATAAGTACTTAATAAGTGCTCTATCCATCCATCCATCCATCCATCCATCTCTATCCATCCGTCCATCCATCTGTCTCTATCTATCTATTCATCCATTTGTCTATCTATCTCTTTATTGTCTAACAAGGTCTGAGCCATGGATTTCCCAGAGTTTCAAAGTTCTATTGCCCAATCCAAATTGGAGTGTGATGTCATCATGTTTATGGGAATCAATTAAATATCAAGGTTTGGAGTTTGCATGTGGTTCTTTTGTGGCAAAAGTGTTTGTCAAAAAAAAAAATCTTCATTCCCTTGTGGGATCTTCTCAGAGCTTTAAAAATTAATATCACAGCCAATATCTCTGCTCTAGTCTGTGCCTTTTTCAGAAGTGCTCAGATTGATTAAACATTAGAGAAGAGAATGTGATAATTCTCTGACAATGGACTGAAGGAGGTTTGAAAGGCCATCCTCACCCACCCAAATGGCTTTAAAAAAATTTTTTTTACCCCAAAGGGAGAAAATGGTAATGGAGAATAAAAGGAACCCCACTTCTTACCTTCTGAGAAAGCAGAACTTAGATTAATCCCTTAGATTAGTTACTTCCAATTTCTCTTGGTTTACATAATCGCTGAAATTCAGAGCTATAAAGGAACCTCTCAGTTCATCTCTTCTGGCCAGTGCTGCCTGAGGAGGAATCTCTCCTATGGCAAACTGAGATGATTGTCCAGGAGCATAGTGAATAGCGTACTATACTTGGAGTCAGAAAAACTGCTCATAAACCTGTCTCAGAAACTGTGAGACCTTGGGTAAGTCATCTAACTGCTTTCAGCCTCAGTTTCTTCATCTGGAAAATAAGAATAATAATAGCATCTTTCTAGGTTTGTTGTGAGGATGAAATGACATAGTCTATGTAACAGCTAGCTAACAGCTAACTATTATATCCGGTGATCATAACTGGCACTTCTCCTACACAGCCTACACTTGGATTTTTCAGGTTACAAAGTACATCTTTTCCTAGTATTATTCTGAACTGATATTCACAAAACCATAAGGACAAACAGAAGTAAAACAAAGCATTCTATATTTCACCCTCCTAATAGGTTTACCCCATTGAGACATAAAATGAATTCTAATTGTATAAACCTCTTCAGTCACTCCAGCAAATAAATAATGATGGTTCTGCATTTGTGTGCAGGGATTCACCCATGTGTTCAATATTTCTTCTCACCACTATTAAAAAAATATAGTCAGGATGTGGTCCATACCTCTAATTACTTTCCTGTAAGGATTTAGGAGCTCAATGCCAGCCTTCAGAACACTAAAGAGGGATTTCTCATTACCTCCATCCTCAGAGAAATGGATTTGAAATGAACAACACTTGGATTGTACCTTTATACCTACCCTGATCAAGTACATTTCTATTACCTGCTGGAAAGGATTCAATCACAGCTACATTTCTCCCTGACAACCCAGAGGTCAAAGCTTTGGTAAAAAGGACTTGATAATAGTCAAAAATCTCTTTCCCTGACAACAATCTCCCCCTGCCTTGTAGAGATCAGATGTTAGCAATGTCAAGGTGAAGTTCGTTGGACATTTCTACACATAGGGCAGATGCTCTTTTAGAGTGGGCTTTCCTCCCTTGTATTTAGAAGTATTTTTTCATTCCACGCTTTGATCTTTTGGGGGGGGGATGGCTTTCTTGAACCATATCCCCCCCCTTTTTTTCTTAATTTGTCCTATTTTATTAGATACTATAAACAAGATGGAATAGGTGTTTAGGAATTCTAACGTGAAAACAGGGAAGAGAAATGAGAATCTCTGTGCCATAGAAACAATTGACAAGGAAAAGTTGTTTTTATCTCTGGCCTTCCCCTTCACACCAGCTGTCAATACTAAAATCTGACATTTTCCATGACCTAGACAAGCATCAGCCATCAAATCCTGAGGTTTGTGGTGACTAAGCAAATTCTGAGTATTCACCTTTCATCGGGACAGAAAAGGGCAATGAAAACCCACACAAGACAGGGGTGATTTAAGGTGCCCTAAGAAAGCTGAACCTGTCATTTACCCAACATTTATTGTTTTAAATACAAAAAAAAAAAATTAAAAGGAAACACTCACTGAATAACTGAAACAGACATTGCAGACACTGAAATAAAGAAGAATCTTTCCCAAGAGAAGTACTCTGAGCTGTTTCATAAGCTTGGCAGTATAGTATTCTGCAGGGAACAGTGAGCCTGACCCATGCATAAAGGCATTGGGAGTGATTTCTCTGATTAAAGAGTGCCTTTGGCTTTCAGCAAAGAGTTGCCTCCACTTAAAAAAAAATTTAATCAGAGAAAGCACAGTCCATTAGAGCTGTATCCCTACTTTGTAATTTTCTCTCACATTCATTCCAGTTACTAAGAACCCAACTCATTGGAGTCAATAACCTGTACTATTCAAGTTCCAAATATTAGTTTGGTCAAAACAAAGGCTTTCGTTCATTCCACATCACTTCTTTCTTCTATTATATCTCTGCCTTTCCCATTATCTTTGCTGCAGTATTTGTCTTAAAGGGAACAGTCTGACTACTAGGATTCCCAGAAGGCTTGAGCATTTAGATATTTTAGAATGGGATAAGAAACCTTATTTGTTATGTGAGACTAAGAATACCTATGTCTCCATTTTTCAAAGAGTCGTGATTTCATTGATGCAGGGGCGCCTTCCACCAATGGGGGTCCCAACACTTCCATGTCACAGCAAACTGTTTTTATGAGTCCCCCCCCCAAAAAAAGCAATTACCTGGGGGCCAATCTTCTAGTTAGAAGCATCTCAGAATCTAGCTAGGCTGGCACAGAAATGTAGTCTGTTTTTAGAACAGTACTTAAAGCTTTTCTATCTTGGTAAGACCTACTAGAGCTGTTAGAAAAATAGACATTTAAAGTGCCTACTATGGGCCAGGCACTGTGCTAAATGCTAGGGATACAAAGAAAGATAAAAGATAGCCCCTTGCTCTCAAGGAACTCAAAGTCTAACAAGGGAAGACAACATGCAAACAACTCTTGATGAACAAGCTATTTACTGGATAAAGTGGAAATAATTGATAAGAAAGGCACTGAACTAAAGCGGAGAGGGATTGGGAAAGGTTTCATGTAGAAGGTCAGATTTTAGCTGGCCCTTGAAGGAAGCCAGAAAGCATAGAGGAGAAGGGAGGGAGTGAATTCCAGACAGAGCGACAATCAATGAAAATGCCTGGACTCAGGACACAGATCGTGTTGTTCCAGGAACAGCAAGGAAGCCAGTGTCACTGGATTAAAGGGGGCATGAGGGAATATGGGGCATAAAGTATAAGAAGACCAGAAGGGCAGGTGGACATAGGTTATGAAGGGCTCTGAAAACCAGAGGATTTTCTATTTCATCCTGGAGGTGATAGGGAACCACAGGAATTTATTGAGTAAAGCATCTGCTCAGTAGAGCTGTGGTTTAGAAAAATCACTTTGATAGCTGAGGAGGGAGTGGACTAGAGGGGCTTGTAGCAGGGAGACCCACAGCAAGTCATTGCAATAGACCAGCCATGAGGTGATAAGGGCCTGCACCAGGGTTGTGGCAGAGTCAGATGGGAAAAAGGGCACATAAGCAAGGGGATGAATCACATCTACTTCGTATGGCTTTTTCAACAAGTTTAGCTGAGGAAGGATGGAAAAATTTAGGATGATATGAAGTAGGGACAGAAGAATCTAGTGAGGGTTTTTTTGGGGGGGGATGGGAGAAATTAGGATATATTTATAGGCAACAGAGAAGGAACTAGTACGTAGAGAGGCATTGAAGATTAAAGAAAGAGAATATGATGGTAAGGACAATCTTCTGGAGAAGACGGGGGTGTTAAAGCTGAGTGAAAAGGAGCTCGCTTGGCAAGAAGAAGGACCATGTCTTCATCGGGGACCGCAATGAAGGAGGAGATGGTGGGAGATAATGTCAGGGGATCAGGAAGGAGAAGGTAAAAAGAAGGAGCTTGTAGAACTGGCCTTAATTGTTCCAATCAAGTACGAGCCTGATGTCCTCAGCCAAGAGGGTTGGGGTACAGGTACCGATGGAGACTTCAGAAAAGAAGGAATAATTTCAGTGGTGAATGAAATAGAGAATTGTTCAGGGAAGAGTAGAATAATTTCTTTCCTGAATTTAGGGCCCAGCTGAGGTTATCACTCTATAAATTTGTAATGGATCCAGTTAGCATGGTTGCATGATTTCTGGCTCTGTTTAAAAGTATATTGAATTGGAAAAGAGATGGTGGATGATAGGAATCATCCAAGGTTGGACTTGGTA
Source organism: Pseudochirops corinnae (assembly GCA_028646515.1). NCBI lineage: Eukaryota > Metazoa > Chordata > Mammalia > Diprotodontia > Pseudocheiridae > Pseudochirops > Pseudochirops corinnae. The sequence continues at coordinate 341,298,275 of CM053587.1, read as the reverse complement.
GAGGCCTGGACAAAAGAGCAAGGGATTCAGAAAGGGGTCAAGGCTGGGAATAAAAGAGAGTGAAGCCAGAGCTGGAGAAGGACTCAGGGATGGAGGGATTGGAGATCAAGGCGGCAATGATGAACAATGGGTATATAAGAAGCAAGGAATAGGGAAAGATGGAATGACAAAAGATTATGATCTGATAAAGGAAATTTAAAGATATTGAATCTTGGAAATGAAACCCTTGTGGCTGATGGGAAGATCAAAGGTATGACCATCCCTCTGTAAGGCTGAGATCATATGGAAGATAGAGGAAAATTAACACACTAATGTACTATTGGTGAAGTTATATATGGATTCAACCATTCTGGAGAGCAGATTGTAACTATGTCCAAAAGGCTGTAAAATCATTCTCTTTGACCAAGCAATACCACTACTTGGCCTGTATCCCAAAGAAATTTCAAAAAAAAAAAAAAAAGGGAAAAGGACCTACATGTACAAAAATATTTATAACAGTTCTTTTAGTGGTGACAGAGAATTGGAAATTGAGAGGACATCCCTCAGTTGGGGAATAGCTGAAGATATTGTATATTTTTATGGTGGAATACTATCGTGCTTTAAGAAATGATAAGCAGGGGGCAGCTAGGTGGTGCAGTGAATAGAGCACTAGCCCTAGAGTCAGGAGGATCTGAGTTCAAATCCAGATTCAGACACCTAGCACTTACTAGCTGTGTAACCTTGGGCAATTCACTTAACCCAACTGCCCTGCCTTCCCCCTCTAAAAAAGCAAAAAAGAAAGAAAGAAAGAAAGAAAGAAAGAAAGAAAGAAAGAAAGAAAGAAAGAAAGAAAGAAGAAAATGATAAGCAGGTAGATTTCAGAAAAACTTGGAAAGATTTAAATGAGCTAATGCTGAGTAAAGTGAACAGAACCAGGAGCATAGTAACAGCAACATTGTGCAATGATCTGCTTTGATAGACTAAGCTCTTCTCAGCAATACAGTGATCTAAGACAGTTCCAAAGAACTCATGAAGGAAAATGCCATCCACATCCAGAGAAAGAATTATGGAGTCTGAATGCAGATTGGAGCATACTATTATCTCTTTTTTGTTTTTTCTTTCCATTGGTTTTTCCCTTTTGTTCTGATTCTTCTTTCACAACATGACTAATGTGGAAATATGTTTAATATAATTGTACATGTATATCCTATATCAGATTGCTTCATGTCTTGGGGAATTGGAGAGAGGAGGGAGGGAGAAAAAAATTTGTAGCTCAAAATCTTACAAAAGTGAATGCTGAAAACTGTCTTTATATGTAATTGGAAAAACAAATACTATTGGGGGGAAGAAATGATGAGCAGGATGCTCCCAGAAAAACATGGAAAGTTTTACATGAACTGATGCAAAGTGAAAATAGCAGAATGAGGAGAACATTGTACACAGTTACAGCAATATTGTTAATGATCTACTATGAACATCTTAGCTATTCAGAGCAATACATTGATCCAAGATTATTCTGTAGGACTTATGATGGAAGGTGCTGTCCATCTCCACAGAAAGAACTGGTAGAACATGAATGTAGAACAATGTAAACATACTTTATCCTTATTTTCTTTTTCTTGGTGGTGTGTGTGTATGTGTGTCTGTGTGTCTGTGTCTGTGTTTTCTTTTACAGAACACTTACATGGAAATGTGTTTTGCATGACTATACATGTATAAGGTATGTCAAATTGTTTGCCTTCTCAATGAGGGAGAGGGAGAGAATTTGGAACTCAAAATTTGGAAGAAAAAAAGGAATTTTAAAATTGTTTTTCATGTAATTGGGAAAAATTAAATGAGGTTTTTAAAAAGGATAGAAGAATGAAAAGAAAAGATGGGACAGTATTAGTCCTGAACTAGTTACATTTAATTGGATAGCCATTCCTGAAGAAACTTACTTCCTTGATAAACTCTAATAGTCATTCATAGGATTTTTGAATACTAAATTCTTCAAAAAAAATACTTTTGATTCGGATTGAATCAAGCCTGTCTCAGTCAATTAAGTGAACTCCCAGTTACAGAGGGTTTGTAATGACCTGGATGGGTGCAGAGTCATTGTTTTCTCACACATTGAACCTGAGAATGCAGAAATTCAGTTGGAATTTGAGCTCTGACACATACCCCCGTGTGACTTTGAGCCAGTCACTTCCCCTCCGTGGGCTTCAGTCTCTTCGGCTATAGAATGAGTGGGTTGGATCAGATGCCATCTGAGGTCCCTTCCAACTCTTAGATCTATGACTGTAGGATTCCATGGCTCTGCTTTGGATTATCCCTTGAATTTGCTTTGAAGTATATCACCCACACCCTAATCTCGTTAAATTCTTTAGTAGCTCAGCGTCTGGCTTGCTGCCAAATCCTTCTGAAGCCCAGCAGGACAAGTGCTATGGCTGAAGGACTACTCCCTGGGATGCTGTAGAGAGAATTTTGTTTATTCATTGATTTTTTTGGATGTAGATTGGACTAGTTGGCCACTGGGGTCTCCTCCAACTGTAGGCTTCTGAGGCAGGATGATCATAATCCTTTTGGGGTTTTTGTTTTTGTTTTTGTTTTTTATGAAGTGATGGTAGAATGCTTGATTTATAAGAGTGGGGCTGAGTTGTTTTTTTCTGAATGTTGGAAGTGGAAGGGGTTGTTTGTTTGTTTTGGTTTTGAACTAGCCTTGTGGATTTCTCTATGTGGGGAATTTTTGATGTGGAAAATCCCTCCATCAAAGAAGATCTGAAACTCTTCCGTAATTTAAGGTTTTAGCACCTGGTACATTAAAAGGTTAAGTGATTTGCCCAAAGTCACATGGGGCAAGGAGTTTCATGTGTATAGCTCACAGAGCGGTAAGAATAGACATCTCTAATATCTCCTCCCCCACCTTCCTCTAAGGGAGATTTCAATTCCTGCCAGGAAGAGAAGCAGGAGATTAGGGCAGGAGGTTCCTCTGTTCACCTCAAAGAGAGGGCTAGAATTCTATCTATTTGCTCTCCTAAATGTTATTAGTCTAGACTAGGGAATGTGAGTTTTAGGTTCAAGCTAAACTTCTAATTGCTGTTCCTTAATGGGGAAAGGAGGACGCCAAGGCTTCTCACTCCCTTACCACCAAACACCAATTCTACAATAAACACATAGCAAATAGCAAAGAAACCCATTTATTCAAGTTGATGGCAAGACAGAAATGAAAGAAAGTATACAAATGAGAATATATACCAGATGATACACAAAGTAAATGAGCTGTTCCAGAGAGAGAGAGAGAGAGAGAGAGAGAGAGAGAGAGAGAGAGGGAGTGACAGAAGTCACTCAAGCAGAAATTCCCAGAAGATTCTAGTGTAGTAAACTGGGACTAGGGAGATGATTGAAGTTGTAAATGTCAGCTTCTTCATGAAATCCATGGGAATCCTAATGGCCCTAAAAAGAGGCTGGAATCCCATGTGTTTTCTTTCTTGATGCTGGAAGATAGAATAGCCCAAAAAGAATGAAAAGAACAGATTTCTTCTCTGTCTCTCTCTGTGTCTCTATCTCTATCTCTAGCTGTCTCTCTCTCTCTCTCTCTCTCTCTCTCTCTCTCTCTCTCTTTCTCTCTCTCTCTGTCTCTCCTCTCTGCCTTCTCTTTCCCTCTCTTTTCCCTCCTATACGTCTCATATCCCTTCTCCATCTCCCTCCCAACCAGCATCCCACTCTCATCATCTCCATCTTGTTTCTCACATAGCCGCAGAGCATTGATCTCCACCAATGAGGAGAGAGTCTAATCCCAATGGGCTTTGTGGCTCAGGTTATGGATCTATTATGGATCTATTATGGATCAGTCAGTCAATTATCCAATCTACAAGCACCATACACCAAGCACTGTGCTAAGCAACAGGGAAGGAAGGAGGTGAGCACAGGTCTTCCTAACCCCAAAGCTGGCCCTCTTAGCCACTTCAACACACTACCTCTCTCAACGATTATGTGGGTAAGGAGAACTCTCACAGAATAGTGGGCAAAAGGCTGATCTTGAGTTCAAATCCTGCCCCTGGAAAACCTTGACTTTGTGATCCTAGCCAGAAAAGTCACTTAGAGTTAGTTGTAGAATCAGTTAATAGTCAACAAAAATTTATGCAGTCCCTAATATACACCAGGGACTGTGCTAATTAGAATTACATTAAAATAGGTCCTAATGTGCACTGATAGAGGAAGTTCCCTACACTGGTGAGGTTAAAAAGTCTCATCAAAAAAAAGTGTTAGTAATATTAGGAACTATTATCTCTATTAGGTACTTTTTCCCCTCCAGGAAGATTTTGAAAGTACTTGGATTCCTTGCCTTTCCCCTTAGATAGGTGGGCAACGGGGCACTTTCTAAGTACCAAGCACTGTGCTAAGCACTGGGAATTCAAATGCAAGTGAAAAGACCTCAGGGAGCTTGCATTCTAATTTCAGAAGACAACCCATCAAAGGGAGCTGAAAAGGGGGGGAAGTGGCAAGGAAAACCACATCTGCACAGAGAGATGGTGGTAAGGTCTGAAGAGCCAGAAGCATCACCAGCAGGGGAGCATCACCTGATCATCCTGGCCTCCCCATCCCCAAACTGGAGGCCTCTAAAGACATTCACTAATGGCAGACATGGACCAGCATGGCAGAGGAATATTCTGGGGGGATGAGACTGATAAGAAAATCTTCCTTGTCGAAGAAGAAGAAGAAGAAGAAGAAGAAGAAGAAGAAGAAGAAGAAGAAGAAGAAGAAGAGGAAGCATTTATTAAGTGCCTTCTAAGCTCTAAGCATGGTCCAAGCCATGATCCATGGAAATAAATGAAATATTAGGCAGGGTCAAGTGAGTGTTTATTTTGAAATCAAAACCAAGGGCAGGGTAAGAATCAGAAAATATTCCTAGTAACGGTCCAAAGCTAGAAGATTGGTGCGGACTAAGTCAAGGAAATCCATGAAAAGAAGGGAAGCAGTGAGCTTTGGTGAGGTAACAGCATCTTAAACTACTTCTCTACCCGAGACAACACTCTTTCACAGCAAGATCAGGTTAGCCTCCGCTTTGTGAACCTGGATACTCCTAAGCTGGATCATACATATGTTTCATCCCTGAATTATGCATTATTTATACATTCTTCGCTCTTCTCCCACCTGTGTACATCTTGTCTCACTCTCCCACCCCCAGCCTCCATCAACATCATTCATTTGCTTTTCCAGGACAACAGCCTGCTTTTTACTTATTATGAACCTCCCACCTGCTGGGCACACGTGGGTGGATGTTCAGTAAATACTTTTTGCATCAAGGTGAGCTAAATTGAATCAGTATGCTAAGCATAAAGAGAATGAATAATTCAACAAAAAATTTTTTTTCTCTAGTTGGTCATTATTTACGATGCAAAGCCTTTGATATAATGGGATTTGAGAGTCTCTGGAAACAGAAATCTCCATGCAAAGCCAGAATCAAAATCCAAATCAGGGTCACACAGCAATTATTAAGGACCTCTGATCCAATTCAGGGTTCTGGCAGCAGAAATTAGTGGCGGCTCTTTCATCCATTTCATTCTGTAAAGAGACTCAGAAGAACATAATTCCGATTGAATGAGGAAGGGCTAAGGACATGATTCAGTGGAAAAAATATTTGTTAGGTTGAGACACAAGGTCCTTTGCTCAGGCCTAAAGATAGAAAGAGGAAAAAAACCAAACCAACAAACCATGAGTTTACTGACCATGAAGAACTTACCATCTAAAAGGGGGTGGGAGGAGAGGGAGAGAGGGGAATGTGGTCAAATAAGTCTACACATTCAAGTGACAAAAGGAAGGTCCGTTAAGCAAAGTGACCTAAGCAAATTTAAGGAGAAAGATGTCAGACCAGGAAGGATGGAACAAAAAGCATCGGGAGAGAGATGAAAACTGGTATAAATAAGGAGATGGAAGCAGGAAGTCTCCTTCAGGTAACCTCTCAGAGGAGGCAATGGTCCGGGGAAATGCAGAGGGGACCAAACTAAACAGAACAAGCTTGTGGTGGAGTTTGGCCCAAGTATGTGAAGGGGGGGAAGTGTCTAGAACAGCGATTCTCTACCTGTGGGTCGCAACCCCTTTGGGAGTCGAACGACCCTTTCACAGGGGTCACAAGGGTCACCTAAGACCATCAGAAAACACATATTTCCAAGGTCTTGGGAACTGAGACACTGCTCATCTATCCGTCTCTAGGCGAGTCTGCCCACACGAAGACTCGCCCACATACAAGTATTAAAGGGTGGGGCATTAGGAAGGTTGAGAACCACTGCTCTAGAATAAGGCTGGGGAAGGTAGGTTGGAGCCAGATTGCATAAGGGCAAAAATGTCAAGTTTAGGAATTTCTTTCACAGCCTTTAAGAACTAGGGCGAGAGGGAAGGTTTCAGAGGAGGGAAGGAGATCATTAATTCTTGATCCTGTAGAAGAGATGATGCACTGTTATCTGTTTAGGTTGTCCAGTGTGCTGGAGCTGGAGTCAGAAATGATTGAGCTCAGATCCTACCTCAAAAGTCTACTAGCTGTTTCCTCTGTTTGCCTCAGTTTCCTTAACTGTAAATAGGGATAATAATAGCACCAGGGCAGCTGGGTGGTGCAGTGGGTAGAGCACCAGCCCTGGAGTTAGGAGGATCTGAGTTCAAATCCGGCCTCAGAAAATAGCTGTGTGATCCTGAGCAGATCACTTAATTTTGCCTCAGTTTCCCAATCTGTAAAATGAGTTGGAGAAGGAAAGAGCAAACCACTCCAAACCCAAAATGGGGTCATGGAGAGTCAGACAATTGAAATAACTCAAAAAACAATTGAAAACAAGAAGAGCACTTACCTTACAGGGTTGTTATGGAGATCAAATGAGATACCAGCATAAAGTAAACGTTTTTATATGTAAAGCACATTAGCCCCATCCCTGGCACACGGTAGGTGCTTTAATAAATGCTTATTCCATCCATTCACCTCCTTTCAGCAGAAGGGCGGGGGGCTAAGGACCAGAATGCGGTATACACTGTCAGTTACAGCCAAAACACTGGTTGTTTCTGTTAAGCTGTTTTTCCTAAGTTACAAGGAAGGTTTCAGTGCTGGGGGTATGAAATGTCTAGAATTTATTGTAATGTTATAAAGGCAAATAGCATCAACAAGCAAGCATTTATTAAGTGCCTATTGTATGCCAGGCACGATGTTAAGAACTGGAGATAAAAGACAAAAGCTGAAACAATCCTTGCTCTAATGGTAGAGACCATGTCAACATATAGGCATCTATAAGACATGGTGGGTCCTGAGCTTTGGGAAGCTCATGATAGCTGCTATCCATGAACAATGGATTGGAGAAGGGAAACAAGGAAGGCAGAGTGAACCATTAGGAGGGAACTAATAATTATCAATTTAAATAATTTAATAGTTAATAATTCTTAATATTAATAATGCCAGGCAATGAAGAGGTGATAAGGGCCTGAGGGAGGGTGAGGCTGTATTGGAACAAAGAGAGTGGATTTGCAAACAAGAGACGTGGGGTGAGAGTTCAACAATGTTGTTTTAAGATTGCCAAATGCCTCCCAGGGGGCAATCTGAGGATGGAAAATGCATTAGTCTCATTACAAAAATCTCTCCAATGCAAAAAGACCCTTGTATTTCACTGAAGAATATAAAAATTGTAACAGCTGACATTTCTATAGTTTTAAGGTTTGCAAAAATCTTTACAAATATTGTATCTCTGGATCTTCACAACAACCTAGGTAAGTAGAGGCTATTATTACCTACATTTACAGATGAAGAAACTCAGGCCAGCAGAGGCTAAGTGACTTGCCCAGGGTCACACAGCTAATTAATGTCTAAGATCACATTTGAACTCGGGTCTTCCTGACTCTAGCACTCTATTCACTGGGCCACCTAGCTGTCTTACTACAATAAAAAGCTAATTATTAGCAGACCTAATCCAAGTGTGTAGGGAGATGTAGGAAGGGAGTTTTGGTTACTGAAGTACTAATATGATTTTTGGGCAAAGTTAGTATACCAATAAGGGTATAAGCTAGACCCCAAGGATGGTGTGGTATAGTACAGGAATGGGAGAAGGAAATTGGGCAGGGAGTCAAGACACCTGAGTTCTGGTCCTGGCTCAACTCACTTTGTAACCTTGGACAGAAACCTTTACTTCTCTTGACCCCACCTTTACATTAATAAAATGAGATGGTTGGGGACTATCTGGTCTCTAAACTACCTTATCATTCTAATCTTGAATTCTGTGATTCTAAGGTCCTTGCCAGTCCTAGTATCCTGTGTGCTAGACTTCAGGGTCCCTTTCAGCTCTTAGATTCTCCGAATGCAAGACCATTTTCTAAGGATATGCCAGATTATTGAGAAGACAAATTCATCACAAAATTCCATGAGTGTATGAAATTTGGATGACCTTCATCTCCCAAAGGCTCTCGTGTGACTGAGCATAAACACGAGAGAATATTACTTTCCTTTATAATTCTCTTACAGTTTTCCAAGTCTTTATGGGTAATTTCACTGCCATTAGGATCCCCTTGCTAGTTTCCTGTGGATTTCTCAAGTTCATGATTTTCATATTAAGTTGGCCTGAATTTTTACATTTTCCATTTCATTATTTTGGCTACCACACTTTACGTTTAAGGCCAAACTATTTGTAGATTCTGTCAAATGTCAATTTAAGAGGCTTACTTTGGAGATCTAAATGTCAGTAAACATTTGCAATCTACCCTTACTGCTATGATGAATTCACTTGCTGTAAACTAAAATCTGTAAATATTTCTAGGAATGCTTGAGTAAGTGAAACAGACCCATGTATTGCCAATTTCCAACATTCTTGTCAACATTGAATTTCTGTTGAAATCAATCATTCATTTATTCTTTCACAAAACATTTAATTTTCAAGCACCTATGTATATCTCTGTGTGTGTGTGCGTGTGTGTGTGTGTGTGTGTAGCTCCATACCCTGGGGGAGGTATAGAACATTCTTCATCATTAAAAAGCATGCAGCATCATATAGGAGAAATAAATAATGAACAGAAAAAAATATAATCCAAACTGAAAGATAGTCAAGAACAGATCAGGACAGACTAACCTTTGGATAGTGTTGTTAAATTTAGATTAAGAAAATTCTGTAGATACAGTTTAACAAAAATTTAGCAAAGTATTTGATCAAGGACCTCAATCTATACTCTTATGGAAAAAAGATGAATGGAAAAAGATTTGATAATAATACAAGGAGATAGATTAAAAAATTATTGAATAGTTGGACCCAAAGAGTAGACATGAATAGTTTGATTTCAACTGGAAAGAAGTATTCAGAGTACTGCCCAAGGGCTCTGTGTTTTGCACAAGTGGATTAATATTTTTATCATTGCCTTAGACAAAGGCTTAAATGGCATTTTCGTCAAATATGTAGATGACAGAAAGCTGGAAGGAATAACTAACATAATGTATGAGAGAGTTGAGATCCAAAATCATTTGGAGAGGGTAGAACCTTAAGCCAAATCTAGGAGGAAAGTCAATAAGCATAAATATAAAATCATATACTTGGGTTCAAAAAACCAGCTGTGATTTTTCACAGTGCTGTAAATAGAGCATTGAATTCAGCATCAAGAGACCTGAGTTTGAATTTCACCGCAGCTTGCTAACTGTGTGACCTTGGGTGGGTCATTTAATGTCTTTCGTCCTCAGGCTCCCCATCTGTAAATAAAAATAAGTAAGTACCTTTAGCGTGTCTTCTAGCGCTCAATCTATGTTTCTGTGGTTCTCAGTACAAAAGGGGAGAAGTATAGCTAAATGGTGGTTCATCTGACAAGAACTTGGGGTCTAAGTATACCTTAACCTCAGTAGGATTGACTAGGAAAATACAGCCAAGAAAATGCCATTATGATCTTGGGTTATGAGGCAGAGCATCCAGGAATGAGGTGATGATGGACCTGCTTCATTGTCTCCTGGCTACACTACATTTGTAATATTGTGTTCATTTTTGGTTATCAGAGCCTAAGAAATATATCAATAAGTGGAGAGGGAGTACATAGATGACACAGTGGATAGAGCACATGCCCCAGAGTCAGGAGGACCTGAGTTCAAATCCATCCTCAGACACTTGACACTTCCTAGCTGTGTGACCCCAGGTAATTCATTTAACCCCTATTGCCTCACCAAAAGAATGTTAATAACTGGAGAGCATCAAAGGGAGGGCAACCTGGATAGTGAAGGGCTTTGAGTCAAGGCACATGATGATTGATTGAAGAAACGGGAAAAGGTTTGCCAGGAGAAAAGAAGTCCTATCATAGACATGACATGATGGTCCTTTAAATTTATGAAGGACTGTCACAAGGAAGACTCATTCATTTGATGCCAGAGGGTACAACCAAGAACAGTAGGTAGAAATTGCAAAGAGATCAATTTGAGTTCAATTTTAGGAAAAATGTCCTCATAATAACTGGCACTTACATAGTCCAAAGGGTTTTATAACTATCTCATTTGATCCTTACCTGGGAAGTAGGAGCTATTATTATCCTAATTTTAAAATTTTTGAAAATTAAAAATTTAAATTTAAAATTTCTTAATTTTAAAATTTTTAATTGAGGCAGACAGTGTTTCACTGCCCAGGGTCACATAGCTAGTTAATGTCTAAGGTTAGATTTCAACTCAAGACTTCCTGACTCTAGGTCCAGAGTTCAATCCACTGTGCCATCTAGCTGCCTAGACGTATATGAGAAGGGTCCACATACTCAGGAGGTAGTGACCATACATTCCTTGACCAAAGACTTCCAGTAAGATGCAACACTCAGGTCTTTCTCTGCTGTTCAAAAACTCCAAAAAATATTTATAGATTTTGGTTCTTAGCAAGTGAAGGTGGCATTTGAGCCAGGCCTGAAGAAAGGGTAGGAAGCCAATGGGAATATAGAGGCATTCTGGGTGTAGAAAATTTGGTAGGAAGAGACCTGAAGTTTAGAAAGGAAAAAAAACAAAAACAAAAACAAAAGACAGAGGAGTCCTTTCAGAAAATCGGAGGAAGGATGGGAGGCTGGGCGGGCACAAGTGACCTAGTTTGAGGGTATAGTGAAGGAGAAGGCGTAATATTCAAGGAAGAAGTACAATTTCTTGAAAGGTAGGGGGGAAAGTACTCACCCCTCCCTTTAATTAACATTCCCGCCCTTCTCTCTGAGGTTTTTTCCATGAAGTACAAATAGCTTTCATTTACATCCCAGTAGGGATTGGGGGAGGAAATGAACAGCGTAATCCATTATTCAAATAGATTCACCTTGGTCTAATTAAAGAGAAAACCAAAACTAGAAAAGGAGTCACTTGGCCCAGCCTGAGGTCTTTAAACCACTTACAATTTATGTTCTGACCATATTCAGGATTGACCAGAGATGAAACAAGTCTGATCGATTGCAACAACTACCCATCAACAATTGATTGCAGCAATGCTCATTTCACCCCATGCATGAACAACTCCGAGAAATTAAAGAAATGTCTATTTCACAGTCCTGTACTTTACAACTCTATAGCTTTCTACATAGGACTCTGTCCTGGGGGAGGTTGTTTTTATAATAAGGCAAGCATTCTCTCGAGGTATTTATTGTTAATAATATTTTGCTACATAGATTTTTTTTCTAGCATAGATACATTTTCCTCTTGAATTCATTCTATTCAGATTAAATGAGGCTGAATTAAACACAACTGAGCAGCAGTCAGCTTCACTTAGATACTTTCCTAACCAGAACTGGCTGGCTTCCTCTGTTTCAGATTCCAACCATCCCAGGCTCCACATTTCAAATGGAAATAGTCTCTGGCAGGTTGTTAACAAATATGAAAATATTCCCTTTAAGAGAGACTTTCAGCTCATGAATAGGACATGATCTCTGGGCTCCAAAGCACTTGATATTACTAAAAACATTGCTAAAGAAATAGAAATAAGGTGCTGGTTTATGGACCCCTTGATTCCTTAAGGCTTCAGATGTTCTTTATCCTTAAATCAGAAGACGTTTTCTCTGAATGCAATATGAGGATGGGGAAGAGTGAGGAGAGGTAAAGGTAAGGAAAAGGATAACTGGGTGTTCTTGGGGAGGAGGGAGCAAGATGCTCTGAAGAGAAAATAGGCTTGTCCTCCAAAGAAAGATGAAGCAGACCAGTGGTTTTCAACCTTCCTAATGCTGCGACCCTTTAATACAGTTCTTCATGATGTGGTGACCCCCAACCATAAAATTATTTTCGTTGCTACTTCATAATTGTAATTTTGCTCCTGTTATGAATCATAATGTAAATATCTGATATGCAGGATGTATTTTCATTGTTACAAATTGAACATAACCCACAGGTTGAGAACCACTGAAGTAGAGGCTCAGCAACTATAAGGAGAAAGACCATGCAGGCAGGAAGAAGAAGGAGAGACTAGTGGTAGTTGATGACTCCACACTCAGGGATACTGACCTAAAACCATCAAGAGAGAAGTTTACTATCTTCCCCGGGGCATCCATGCAAGACTGAGCAGAGAACCTTCCAAGACTTGACTAAATGAATAATCAATACCCTCTTCTGATGAGTCGCATGGGCACATATAATACAGCAAGAAGCCACTTAGGAAAGCAATTCATAGCTACATCAGTAGTATATTCGTGTGTCTATCTACCTATAGGTTTCACATCATTGACTATTGGGGGCGGGGTTCATCTTTATCAATTTATTGAACCTATGCTTTCAAAAGTAATAATAGCATGTCGTTCAGTCATATCCAATTCTTCCTGACCCCATTTGGAGTTTTCTTGGCAGAGATACTGGAGTGGTTAGCCCTTTCCTTCCCCAGCTCTTTTTACAGATGAAGAAACTGAGGCAAACAAGGTGAAGTGACTTGCCTAGGGTGACACAGTGTCTGAGGCTGGATTTGAACTCATAAAGATGAGTCTTACAGACTTCTGATCTATCCACTGTGCCACCTAGTCACCTGACTAGTAGATAGATAAAAAGATATAGATATATGTGTGTATGTATACATATGTATGTGTGTATATTGTATATATATACTGTATATACTATACTCTCTGTATATACATGTATAAACATATAAATATATAAACACTATACTATATATGGTATAGATATAGATATGGTATGTATATATGGTAAATCATATAGACACATGTATATATGGTTTACAAAGCACTTTACATGTATATGTTATCTCTCTTGAAACTTTCAAGTCTGTAAGATAGGTGCTATTATAATTGGTCATACAGCAGTAAGTATCTGAATCAGGATTGGAACTCAGGTCTCCTTGACTCTCCCTCACTCTACCCACTGTGTCACCTAGAAGCCCCCAGGGAGTGGATCCAATCATGAAGCCAAACTCACCTTCCTGGAAGCCAAAAAAGTCCACCAAGGCAAGTTTCAAGGACTCATTTTTAAGGTTTCCTTTTTCTTTGGTACTTGAAAATTTACTCCTAACTCTCTGATAAATAATAATAATAGTAATAAAGCTCTATCGATGTTGTATTTATTAAATACAAACAGTAAAGGTGATATTTGGTCCTAGATGGGAAAAATTAAATGTTATCCCAGATTGGGGATATATAATATAATATAATATAATATAATATAATATAATATAATATAATATAATATAATGTAATGT
>CM053587.1:341267334-341284177 GCA_028646515.1 Pseudochirops corinnae | reverse complement strand
AAGAATTCACCAATCACCTCTTGAAAAAGATCCCCAAAAGAAAACTCCTAGAAATTTTAGAGCCAGGTTCTAGAATCCCCAGACCAAGGAGAAGGTATTGCAAGCTGCCAGGAAGAAACAATTTGAATATTGTGGAAACACAATTAGGATAACCCAGGATCTAGCAGCTTCTACATCGAAGGGCCTGGAATATGATATTCCAGAGATCAAGGGAGCTTGGATTAAAACCAAGAATCACCTACCCAGCAAAGTCAGAGGGGTGATGGGGGAGGACATAGGAGAGAACAGATTGGGGGAAGGGGTATACAGTGGGATGGCTGTTTTGGCGGGGTGGGTAGGAGAGAAAATTTGTAACTCAAAATCTCATGGAAATCAATGATGTAAACTAAAAATAAACAAAAGTTAATTAAAAAAAATCTTGGGGAAGTCATATCTCACAGGGTCACATAGACCATATTTGACTCACAGGCTATCATGGAGAGTAGTAGATAGTGGTGGATAGCAGTGAATACTCAGTTGAACCATCTTATTATACAGATTAGGAAACTGATGTAAAAAATAACTCGTCAAGTCAATGAGCATTTAAGTGTCTAGTATGTTCTAGGGACTGTACTGAGTGCTGGGGATACCAAAAACAATCCCTCTTCTCAAGGAGCTCACAGTCTAATGGGTTCAAGTCCTAAAGTCACACAATTAGTTAATGCCAGAGCCAATAGTTTAAAAGGTTGGACTAGAGGAGAAACAGGTTTTGTTTTTTCATTTTTAAGACTGTAGAGGAAGCTATCTCCCCCTCCTCCTCTAGGTTAGAAGCTAAAGGAACTTAACGTTTAACTTTTGCTCAGCCTGTCATGGTCAAGGGAAGATGGATTCACCAATGGTGGCCAGGGCCAAGCTTTGGCACAGAAAGGAAACAGTGCCTGAGGTAGCCCAGAAAAAAGTCATGAAATGCTTAGCACAATGTTGATTCATCCCTACTGACTGACTGAGCAAGGGACCTTCCTCCCATCTTATGATCATAGGCTACAGGATGACATCAAGTCAACCATGGATAAATTAATTACAATCTTAAGGACAGACACGATTTAACACCAGCATCTCTGCTTGGTTTCCACTCCACAAACAGCCTGACCCCTGTACCAGGCACCCCTTCCTATACCCTCTTTTTGTGTATGGTATTCCCTTCATTAGATTGTAAGTTCTTTTATGTCAGGAGCTGTCTTTATTTTCCTTTTTTGTATCCTGGCACATAGTAAGCACTTAATGAAAGGTTTACTGAATTGAATTGAAGACTGAAGGTGAAACCCAGGTGTCCTAGACACCTCAAATCCAGCTTGGAGCCCAGCTGTCCCAGTCAACTCAAGGATGAGTAGGACCATTAGGAGACATGGGTAATGTCCCAGATGACAAGTCCCTGATGAAGCTTGTGTTCCACTTCAAACAACTCCTCATCCTCAGAGATCCCCCTCATGACATGGGGAAACCACCAATCAGCAGAGCTTAGTGGCCTTACCTAGAGAAAGAGTGTGACAAGAAGCTCATTTTCCCCTAGCAGAAGTTATCCAATGATATGCTTAGGCTGGAAGAAGAGTAGTATTCAAGGTATAAATGGACTTTAGACTTGCTAAAGTTTGTGAATCTACCTCCTCTTCTCTCTGCAGCCATCCTTCCCTGCTACTATGGAGAAGGTGGGAGAGTTGGCCAACTCAATAGCCTATGAGTGAGTCTTTGGTCTTCTTTCCAGCTGTGCCTTCCTGACTTGGGGACACTTCTCACTCCCATATGATCATCACTTGCTCTGGAAGCTTTAAGAAGACTAATTTGAGCAATGGTCTTCTCTGTTCCACCAGTAAACAACATCACCACAATAAAAAGGGATCTCTTTTGCCTTGGTGACTCAGACAACAGTTGATTTTTAAAAGCTATTTTTATGATAGGCCTTGACACATTAGAATATATATCATGTTCTTGGGGACCTTAGAACAGGGGATGTCAGAGGTGGGAGGGGCCTTAGAACAGGGGATGTTAGGGCTGGGAGGAGGGGATGTTAGTAATGCAAAAGCAAATGAAGACTGAGCTTTTTGGTGCAGAGCCCTCTCTCTTGTTCAGCTATCAGTTCTTGGATATTTGTCTGGACGTGGAAGATTTCCCATAGACTCCTAGATAAATTAATAGACGAATGTTCATAGACTCTTAGAATGTTAGACCTAGAAAGAACTTCAGAGCATAAAGGAGCCTACAGGGGAATTTAGTCCCACTTGAGATGGTAAAACTGAGGTCCAGAGGAAGAAGCTACTTGCCCAAGGTCACATGCTATTCCTAGGGTAGGGCTGGAACTCCCAGTGCCCAAACTAATGCTTTCTCTGCTGCCTTTTAAAATTGGCCCCCCCCCATGGCCAGCACTTGCTGACTCTGACCTGCTCTGGTTGTTCTCCTAATTACACTTTTAAATGATTATTTTAACATTTTTACTCATAAATTGATTTCTCCCAATCAACCCATCTGTCTGTACCAATTTTTCCCACCTCCCAGGAGGCAAATATTCAAGGAACAATATCAGATTGAATCAAGCAGCATCACAGGGGTAGACTGCATTCAAAGTGAGATTAGGAACAAAGAGGAAAAAATGCCCAACTTTGGGTACATTTCAAAGTCTGACTGTGATGACTTGGATTTTCTAGCTTGAGAACTCCCTTCACCACTAAAGAATTATAAATTTACCCAGCAAGAAGGGGGCTTAGAGATCATTGAACCAAACTCCTCATGTCGCAGGGGAGGAAACTGAGGCCCAGAGGGACAAAGGGATTTTTGTCACTTTTGTGAAATGATGAGTTTTGAAATCATCTCCAGCCTCCACTTTCCTTATGCTTCCTAGTTTCTCTCCCTGCCTCTAGTTCATCCTATACAGTTCTGCCAAAGTCATTCTACTTAGATGCAACTCTGACCATGTGGTTTTCCTACTCTCAACCATTTCCAGTGGCTTCAACTCCTCTGTTTAATTTTTGAAACCCTAGGTAACCTGGCCACAACCTATCTTTTCTTTCTTTCTTTCTTTCTTTCTTTCTTTCTTTCTTTCTTTCTTTCTTTCTTTCTTTCTTTTTTTCCTTCCTTCTTTCTTTCTTCCTCCCTTCCTCCCTTCTTTCTTTCTTTCTTTTTCTTTCTTTCTTTCTTCCTTTCTTCCCTTCTTCCTTCCTTCCTTCCTTCCTTTCTTTCTCTTTTTTTCTTTCTTTCTTTTGCTTTTTGGAGGGGGGAAAATAGGGCAATTGGGGTTTAGTGACTTGCCCAAGGTCACATGGCTAGTTTTTTTTTTTATGTTACATGTCTGAGGCCAGATTTGAACTCAGGTCCTCCTGGCTCCAGGGCTGATGCTCTATTTACTGTGCCACCTAGCCTCCCACAACCTATCTTTTCAACCTCAGGGAATATTACTCCCCCATATTATACTATGATCCTGACAAAATGGCCTTCCCTTTCCTCCTGATACAATACACTCTAGCTCCTCCCTTCTTGCCTTTGCATTTCCAGAATATCCCAATGTCTTCATAAACTGTCTCTCTTCCCTTAGAATAAACCTCAGTCTGCATGAAGCCTTTCTGGATTCCCCCAAATTCTTGTGCCCTCCCTCCCAAACTACCATGTTATTAACAACTTGGTGTGTGTATGTATATACACACACATACATTATTATATTTATATGTATATGATTTCCCTGTTTAATATTTTATTTATTTCATTATTTTTAATTTTTTAATTTTTATTTTTTATACTTTTTATAATTTATAAATTTTTATAATTTACAAATTTAAAATGTATAAATTTTTATTATTTTTATTTTTATTTTATTATTATATTTTAAAATACTATTTTATTTTTTCTGATTAACTATAAAGAATTTTTAACATTAAAAAAAAACTTTCAAGTTCTAAGTTTTTTTTCCTCCCTTTCTCCACCTCTCTAAAATACTATATATTTATACTTAAAAACTTCATGCTGTATATATTTTCAAATGGATTTTGTGGTCTTCCCCATTCAAATATAAGTCTATTATGAGTAGAAATTTTTGTCATTCTGTCTCCTTTTGTCCCGAGCACCTAACATAGTAGATAGCTGTAGCCACAACCTCACTGGCACACCCACCATGGCTGCTAGCACAGGTTCTTAGATCTGCTTTACTAGGAAAGTTAGCTATTCAAGGGATCAGCAGTCTTTTTTAATTATATTCACTAGTTCAGGGGAAAAGTCAGTGCCTTGAACTTCAGAGAAAATACAAACAAAGAAAATTTAAGCAGAGAAATAAAGACCAACAGACAGGGTTCTGACTTCCTGAATCAACTATACACTTTACACACCTCCCTGGATTGAGAGAGCCTTTATATCTGAGCAGCTGGGGAGCTCTGAACATATGGCCACTGAGAATCTCCACCAGGGAATCACAAGATCCTTCTCATAAGTGAGCCCCCAGTGCAAAATATCAGCTCAGAGTATATATACACTTCCCAGAGCCAGAAGGCATCACAGCCCTAGTGACTCAGTGCCTAATTAGAAATTAGTAAAAGGTGTGAAAGCCTTCCTAGTAATAAGCCTCCCTTAAGCAAGCTTCCCTTAATGGGTTCTACATGAGGCATGAATGAGTTATTAATGGATCATTAATATTATTAATGAGTATAAATTATATTAATAAAATAATTGTTTAATATTAATGGGCAAGGAAGATATTAAATCTCATTAACATTACAGGCAATTAGATGGTTGAATGGATGGATTGCTGGGCGTGGAGTCAAGGAAGATTTGAGTTCAGATCCAGCCTCAGACACCTACTACCTGTATGACCCTGGGCAAGTCAAGTCACTTAATCTCCATTTACCCTAATCAACAAACACATGCCAGTATTTTTGCAACATGGTCATGGAGTCATGAAGAGTTGTACGCTACTGAACACCAGCAACAGAATGGTGGCAAAGACAGTACTAGAACACAACTCTCCTAAAGTCTCCTAATCCAATGTTCTTCCTTCATCATCACTCTGATAGTCACTAAATCAACAAGCATTTATTAAATACCTGCTCTGTGCCCAGGATTCTGCTAAATGCTAGGAATACAAAGACAAAGGACATCCTTAATCTTGAGAAGGTCACAGTCTAATGGGGGAGACAATATGCAGATAACCTTATACAATTAAGGTATCTGCATACAGGGTCAACTGGAGATAATTAACCGAGGAAAGAAGCTGGCTTTAAGAGGAACTGATGGGATTTTTACCTGGGACTAGAAGGAAGCTGAGGAAGCCAGGAGGTGGAGTTGGAGAGGGAGAGGATTTCAGGCTGGTGGGCCAGCCACGCCAAAGGCCTGAGTGGGGAGATACAGACCCTTGTGTCAGGAACAAGGAGGCCAGTGTCACTGAATCACAGAGGACATGGAAGGGAGTGAAGTGTGAGAAGAAGGGACAGCTGATAAAGGGCTTTGAATGCCAAGCACCGGTTCTTAGAGTTCAGAGATGTTGTCCCTTTTCCCTCAGGCCACCTAAGAAAAGACCTTAATTATGTTTCCCAAATACCGTAAGCCTGGGACCCCAGTTGCCCCGTCTGCCTCAAATTTCCCCCCTGGCAGGCACAGAACATCCTAGTTAGGTGATGCCAGCAGTGGTAGTGGAAGGGGGATTGTTTTAACAGAACTCTGCTGGAAGTAAGGGTTCTCACACATCTCCCCCTACCATGTACTCTCTCTCCATTGAGCCCCATGTGCCAATCCTAATGGGCACTTTATCATTCCATGACATCATTCCATGACATCAACTTTATCACCATTACTTAAATTTGAAAAACCTCTGCAATCTCCAATGTTTGAAGCTTAGATTTTCTTTATGTGTTCCCTCCCTCGCTCCCAGTTGAATCAAATTTTAATTGTAAGGAGAAAAAAACCAAATACCAAGATGGCATCTTTGGACCAAGGCCCTCTCTCTGTCTGCATATGCTTAGTCTGTTCCATATGCTTAGTCTTTCTCAATGCTAAATAATGACTTCTGGTGATGGGGTCTTGGTCTATGTAAAGAGAGGCAAAACCTCCAGAGAGAAGGAGACAAGGTTCCTTCCCTCCTTTAACCCAGATAGACCCCCTCTCGAGTATTGTGTTTAGTGGTTGGTGACACAGTATAGAAATGACAGGGACAAGTTGAAGAAAGCCTAGACCAGGGCAAACAGAATAAGGAAGGTTATTGAGTCATTTCAGTCATGTCCAACTCTGTAATCCCACATTGGGTTTTTTTGACAGGGTGGTTCACCATTTCCTTCTCCAGCTCATTTTCCAGATGAGGAAACTGAGGCCAACAGGGTGAAGTGACTTGCCCAGGGTGACATAGCTAGGAAGTGTCTAAGGCCAGATTTGAACTTGAGTCTTCCTGACTCCAGGCCTGGTACTCTATCCGCTGAGTTACCTAGTTGTTCAGTAAATACGTATTCTCTTCTCCTACCTACTATGTGTCAAGGCCTATTCTAAGGGATGGGAATTACTTTAGAGTCAAAATATTAGAGTTTCTTAAGGAGAACATAGATGACCATGTGTTGGGTGGGTAGGTTACAGTGGGGATTCCTTTTAGGTAGGGGTTGGACGAGATGCCTGCTGGGGTCCCTTCTAGCTCTCAAATTCTGTGATTCTGTGATCTGCTCCAATATGGAAAATATGTTCTTCCCCACCAACTGCCTGCATGGATTCTTGGCTGCCAACAGCTATGATCAATTAGTAAGCAACACCATGTTTCTGTTCTTGCTGCTGAGCAAGATGTACAATTCGATATTCTCCCAGCTGCCTCTATTTCTCGTCCCACCAGTGTTTGGCCAGCAGGAATCCCTCCCTGATAAGCTTCTGAAAGAGTTAGAGTTGTTTTACAGCAGAGGCTCACTGACCTGCACAGGTTCATTTGGCTTGAGGTGTCCATAGTACGTGGGGTCAAGTAAACAGAATGGGAAGCTGCTTCTTTCTGCAATTCTCCCATCAAATTGTAGAATGTTAGAGTTTGCATGGACCTGGTAACAGGGAATGTCAGGGCTGGGAGGGGCCTTAGAACTCAGAATATCAGAGCTGGGAGGGGTCTGAGAATAGGGAATGTCAGGGCTGGGAGGGGCCTTAGAACTCAGAATATCAGAGCTGGGAGGGGTCTTAGAACAGAGAATGTCATAGCTGAGAAGTCTTAGAACAAAGATTATCAAAGCTGGGAGGGGCCTTAGAACCCAGAATGTCAGAGCAGAGAAATCTTAGAACATGGTATATCACAGCTGAGAGAGGTCTTAGAACAGAGATTATCAGGGCTGGGAGGAGCTTTAGAACCCAGAATGTCAGGGCTGGGAGGGGCCTTAGAACCCAGAAAGTCAGAGCAGAGAAATCTTAGAACGTGGTATGTCAGAGCTGGAAGGGGGCTTAGAGGCCATCTAGTGCAGGAATTCTTAACCTGTAATCTGTGAACTTTAAAAAATATATATTTTGATAACTATTTCAATTCAATTGGTTTTTTAAATCCTACATAATGTATTTTGTGGATTTAAAAACCATATTCCAAGAAGGGTTTCATAGCTTTCACCAAGCTGCCAAAAGGGTCCATGACATAGAAAAGATGAAGAATCCCTACTCCCTTCTAGACCCAATATTTTACAGTTTTAAATGATGAGGCCAGAGAAAGGAATGAACATTCTTGAGGAGAGCCAAGAGTGAAACTGTGGTCTCCTGAATCCTATTCCCCTGAGCTTTCTGCTACAATTTACCATGTTGACTTCTCATTCTTCATCCTTCCCACAAAGAATTGGGACAGTTGCATCAAAAAAAAAATCCGTGGGAAAAATGTAGATGCCGCATGATGTCCATAGCATCTGACATTCGCAGGCAGGGTCTCATTTCCTTCCAGAGGGTCTTTGGCAGCTGGTGCCTCTCTCCTCTCCTCTGAGCTAAGACAGTGAGTATGGAAACTGCCAGTGGCAGATCTGTATTTTTCACTCAGGGCCATCTGCTGCCGACTTCACTATAAATCTTGTGTTTCTTTGCCATATGGCATAATTAATTACTTAAGGCACAAAGGACCCTGCCTCCCCCAGGGGCTGGAATCCAGCACCCAGCACATGAACCCTTGAGTAATTTATCACAATTCTGCCAAGGCTTTCTACTGTAAAGCAGCTCACGTGTAAGATGGGTACCAGGCTAACCCATTATTTCTTTGGGGAGTGTCTGCTGGAGCCTCAGCAGAAAAGAAGCAAGGAAATGTATTTCAGAAGCTAAAGCACGACCCTCCTCCCACCCCCACCATTTCACTGAAGATCATTTATAGTTCTACATCAAATGCCACTAGGTCAAAATCTGTCCCTTTTTAACATTTTTGTATTTTAAAAATTCCATTTGTTTTCAGTTGACAAAAATGTTCTCAGTCCTTTCTACTCCCCCTCCCCCTTGCCCTTGATGGGAAAAAGTGGGGGGGGAGGCCAAGGGGAGGGCAAGAAAAACAAAATCCTTGCAAAAAAAATATTCCTAGTCAGGCACAACAAATTTGCCCGTTGGCCACCTCCCTTAATGTATATCTCATTCTGTAGCCTGAGGCCATCTCCCTTCTGTCAGGAAGCCTGCTTCATCATCAGTACTCTGGAAAATCTGGCTTCTTAAATTGGACAGTGGCATTCTGGATGCTGGATTGATGAAAACACGGCCAAAACAACTGGCGCTGTGCACCTGAATGCCCTGTTGGTGTCAGAGGAATAGGTTGCGTGATTAGCAGTCTAAGCAACAACATATCCCGGCTACTGGAACGATCTGTAGTCATGTTTAGTGCGTCACTATTTTTAATCTTTCTGGGCTTTCAGGAATCAATGAGCTGAAATCAACATTTCTCCTGGTTTAATACTGATCTGCTTCAGTGGTTCTACATTCTCCTTTGAGTAAATTTCTCCATTTGGATTTAAGATTCTTGAAGATGCCATCAGGTCCCTATCTCAACTTTGGGATATCTCGTAATCCCAAAAGACCCAACCAGCCAAAACAAAGAAAGAAAAAAAGAATTTGAAAAAGAAAGATCCCTGATATTTACACCTTGATACTCACATCAGTACCTTCTTCCATTAGATTGTAAACTCCTTGAGGGCAGGGATTTTTTTTCTTGGATCCTTGACACACAGTAGTGTACTTAATAAATACTGATCTAGTGTTTATATTTCCCCTCTAAATGGACAGTGGAGCCATGAACTCCTATACTCCCATTTAAGAAGGGAGCACAGGACAAATTATCTCGAACTTCCTTGATTTCTCCAACATGATCTTCCACCAGAGTACCTTCACCCACCCCCCGTTTCAGTTTCCTTTTGTGTGTCAGTTTCCACCATTAGATTGTCAGCTCCACGAAGGCAGGGGCTGCCTTTCTTTTTCACATTTGAATCCCCAACATTTAGTACATAATAATAATAAAGTAATAAATGTTTGACTACTGACTAATTTCCAACTCTTCTGTCTAATCCCAGGCCCCCCACAATCTAACAGTACCTCGTTTTACCATCCTGATCTCTTTCTGCTCTCCTTCACAAACTAAGGTCCAGACCCCTCACTCCCAGAAAATGGCCTGGTCCTTCTTGTGTCCATCCCTTTATTCACTGTTTCATGTGTCCAGAGTCCTCCTTCACATACTTCTCAGTACTTTTCTAACATAGTCCTGAAGATCAAAGATTTAAAGTTGGAAGAAAGGTCACTTAGTCCAACCCTCTCAAGTGAGAAAGGCAAGAAAGAACTAGGCAACTAGATTGCTCAGTAATTAGAGCACCAGTCCTAGAGTCAGTATAGACCTGAGTTCAAATCCAGCCTTAGACACTTCCTAGTTGAGTGATCCTGGGCAAGTCACTTCAGCCTATTTGCCTCAGTTTCCTCATTTGTAAAATGAGTTGTAGAAGGAAATGGAGTATCTCTGCCAGAAAATCCCAAGTGGGGTCACAAATAGCCAGGCACAACTGAAAAAACAACTGAACAACAGTAAAGTAAGAACTACAAACTGAGGGTCATAGAGGTTAAGTGACTTGCCCAAGGTCACATAGGTAAAAAGTAGCAGATATGGGATTTGAACCCAGGTCCTCTGACTCCAAATCCAGGGTTCTTTCTACTGTATTATATTACCTCCTCCCTTATCATGTCATGCTACTATGTATAATATTTAAGCATTCCAGCATCCAAGAGATCAGAGAAGCCTGAGAAGTCACCTAGTTCAGAGGTAGTATAGCCCATGTGGCTCACTCCCAAAAACCAGATGAAAATGTAGTTCCTATCTAATTTTAATGTATTTGTGTATTAATTTTAAAAAATAAATATATAAATGTGTGTGACTTTCTAAGACAATATTGGGCCACAGGCATCCTTATGTGTGATTTAGCAGCCCCTATTTCCATGAGTTTGACACCACTGATCCAGTTCAACCCCCTCATTTTGAGGAAACTGAGGCCCAGAAAGTTTAAGAGTTAGAAGGGGCTTCAGAGGCCCTTGAGTCCAACCAGACAACATCCCCAGGGACTGGTTGTCCAGCTTCTTCTAGAAGACCACCAGTAAAGAAAAACCTACCCTCTTCTCAAAGAGACCCTCCCATATGTATTTTTCCTGATATCCACCTAAATCTGTCTTGGCCACTTCTCATCCATCCTGGTTCTGCCCTCTGGAGCCAAGTAGAACATCTGATCACCTCCAGAACATCACAGTCCTTCAAATAGTTAAAGGGATTTGGCCCCTTTGCAGGACTCCCGTGTTCTCCTTGTATCACAATGAGTGATATCCCTAGATATCCAAGTCCCGTTTACTAGGCTATAAGATTCAGGAGGGATGGAGCGCTATCTCATAGAGGTCTCCCTTATAAAGAAGTCCCTTAGCACCAAGCTTAACAACATCAGAGAAGACACTTAATGAATGTTAGTGGCATGAGTGAATTGGGGATTCATTTCAGTAAATGGCAGGTATTGAGGGACTCCTGTCCATCAGCGAGTCAGGCTCATAAAATGTCCAAGCTAGAAAGAGCATGGGCTGGAAGAGATCGTCCAACGCAACTGATTCATTCTACAAAGAGAGAAACAGAAGTTGCTGCGGGGAAATGACTTGTACAGGATCATACATTCCTGATCCAGGTTTCAGAATTGGGACTAGAACTTAGGTGTCATCACTATCAGCCCAGTGTTCCTTCTAACCTTTCACCTCTGCTCACTCTTGGGTCTGCTGCACCCCCCACCATTAGCTGCTTTGTCTCTAGCACTGTCCCCCTCCCGCCCCACATTTTCCAGCTCCCCTTTGCGTTTTGTCTTCTCCTATGTAAGAGCCTATTTCCAGTATTTAATATCATGTTTGGCACATCGTAAACATTTAATTAATGTATCTACTTTCTTATCTACCTAGTCCAGCCAGGTGTATAGAGTACCCAGTGTATAGTGTGCCCAGTCTGGAGTCAGGAAGACTCATCTTCCTAACTATATCTGACCTCAAACACTTACTAGCTGGGTCACCCTAGGCAAGTCACTTCACCTGCTTGCCTCAGTTTCTTCATCTGTAAAATGAGCTGGAGAAGGAAATGGCAGAACTACTCCAGTATCTTTGCCAAGAAAATCCCAAAGGGGGTCACAGAGAGTCAGACATGAATAAACGATAATACCAATCTCTCCCTTTCTCTCTCTCTCTTTCTCTCTTTCCTCTGTCTCTCTCTTTTTCTCTCTCTCTCTCCTCTCTCTCCCCCACTCCTCTCTCCTCTTTCTCTCCATCTATCCATCCATCCATCTAATTTATTCATCCATCCAGATATGTCTCTGTAAGAACACATATATATCATCTATACAAAGAGATCATCATCTATATCTATCTATCTATCTATCTATCTATCTGTGTCTGTCTATCTATCTGTCTATCTATCTTTCTATCTAAATCTTCTAATCTATCACACTATGCTGCCACAGAACTGTCTGTAGGTTCCAAAGGAAAAGGAGGGGAAAATTATGTTGGGCTCTGTGATCTGGGGGCTCTGGGTTATTGGAGTAGTTGAGTATCTTGGCAGTAATTCAAGGCAACAGCAGGTGGGGAAGGGAGAATTCTACCCCAATTTATACTAAAAGCAAAACCAAACAGCTGAGGTTCACATACACACCATCAGCCTGTAAACATCCCAGAACTGGGCTGGGTTACCCAGCAACGCCTCCCCCTTCTCCCCTTCCACACACTCCATCAAGCCTAACCCTGCTGGCCACTGTGACTTGATTTCATATTAGGCAGCATGGTGTGTGGGAAGAGAGTGGTGTGGGGGGTGATTTGCAATCGCTCCCCTCCCCTCAGCGGATGGCTCCACCAATTCATGCTTCATTTTTTCCCATTGATGCTTTGAAACTGGGAGGTCCCACTTACTTCTGCCACCTGACTGGCTCAGAGCACTCAGGGCTGCTCTTGGCTTCCAAGGGCTCTTGCTTCTACAAAAATATTAGTGCAAATATTAGGAGGTGAAATCATCAGAGGGCTCATCTCTGAGGGTCTGGAGTTAATGGGCCATGCTTGGAGTGTAAAAAGCAACAGCCTGACAGGGATTGGCTGGCTGCCCAGACACAGGAAGGTCAGTTGCTTATATTGGCATATTGGCATCTATTATTACAAAAAGTAAAATTAAATAAACAGATACCCCACCCCCATAAAAAAAAAAGTGCTTCATGACAGATTATTTTCCTGAATATAAAAGGAAGTAAATCATCTTTGGGGGACACTGGTAACCTAATTGCTTGGTCCTGGAAAGCTGGGCTTGAAATTAGAAGATGGAGGTGAAGCCAGCCTCAAGCACTTAACTGTGTGGCCCCAGGCAAATCACTTCATCTTAGTCTGAATTTCCTGCAAGGTTGGTGCAGGCCATTGGGATATAATCCTGACCTTGTACATCTATCCCACAGGGCTATTGTAAGAAAGCATTTTTCAAACATTTAAGCCCAATACAAATGTGAACTGTTATTATAAAGACACTAGAGTGGAAGGGCCTTTGGCGACTATTTAGTTTGCAGGGGGAGATGTGGGGTACAGTGTTAGCCTTTTTGGGATCAGGGACCTTCCTCTTGGTGACCTGGTGATGCCTGTGGACCTCTCCTCAGAATTGTGTTTTTAAATAACTGAAGGATATGACATTTCAGTTAAAAGTTAATGAAAATAAAGATGTGTCTTTCCCTACATTCACCAATTCCCCCTCCCAAAAAATCTATCCAACAGACTTCCGCAGGTTCAGAACCTCTGAGCTAATCTCTCATTTTACAGATGAGGCCAAAAGGTTAAGTGACTTGACCAAGGATACACAACTGGGGCCACTTGTTCATAGGAGTGGGAGAATTAGGACTGGAATCTGTACCCTCTTCCTTCTGTACCTTCTAATGTTAGAATCAAAGAAGGTCAGATGTCTCTTCTTCCAAATCAATTAATCACTTATAATTTTGCGATATTTTAGAGCTAACAAAGTACTTTCTGTGGCTTATGATATTTGGTCCTTCCAAATTCCATAATATGTGAGGGGGTAAGGATGGCTGTACCCATTTTGCAGATGAGGAAACTGAGGCCCAAGGAGGCTAAAAGGCCATACAGCTAGGAAGTGGCCGAGCCTGGGTTAGAACCCACCCCTGCCCCTCTGTGAGATCCAATGTTCTTTCCTCTACACCACACAAAAGCAGCAGGGCTGTGACTCACCCCATTTTATTCTCTCTCCACTCTATTGGGGTAGCCTGTGGTGACTGGCACAGTGCTCTGCCCACACGTTCTGCTAATCAGTGGCCCTGGCCCTGGCAGCTGCTACCACAGGGTGGGGGTGGAGGGGAGAGAGTAAACATTAACCCAGCATGTCTCCCACTGGCATCCGTGACAGCAGCGCCACCAGCCAGGCTCATAAACTTGTCCTGCCCCGCCTGCCAGTGGGGAGTCAGTGGCTTGCGTGCTTCACTTTGCCATGGCAATCGGCAGTACAGCCAATTAAATAATTTAAAAGGCTCTTGGGGACGTAAACAGAAAGAGGAATAAACAGGCAAGAAAAGTACATGCCACCTGGGGGGGGGGGGGACAGGGGAAAAGCTGCTGGCAGAGCCTCTGCTTTGGGGGCCCCTCTGCCCAAGAGCCAAAGCTGCCTCTTTCTCTTCGGTCTAAAAGAATAGAACAGATCTTTCCTTTAGGCCACAGAGCAGCCACCCACACTGGGTCATTTTAGCAGGGCAGGGAAACCATTCCCCCTCATCACCGCGACCCATCGCCAATGCCTGATTCGTTCCATTGGCTTATGATTCTGATTGGCTAAAACGCAGATATTCCCAGAAGCTTTCCTGCAGTATCCAAGTAAACACCTTCAACATCTAAACACTTTCCTATGAGTGAGTTTATTAGATTCTTTCCAGGAAGCACAGATTGATTAAAAAAAAACAAAAACGAGGAAAGACAGAGACCAAACCCTGAAACCCAGGGATTGGGAAAGAGGGTGAGAGATAAAGGGTCAGGGTGCCAGAGAGAACACCCAACTACTTTGACTGGTCACTAAGAAGCCGGTCTCTCAATAACTGGATGATTTTAGGCAAGTCACTTCTTCTTTGGGGCCTGAGTTAACTTCTTTATGAAATGGGAATGGTGATCCTTTAAGATGTATTAAGGTACAAAGCTGAGCTAAGTAGATAGCACAATGAAAAAAATCCTATTCCAAGCCACAAGACTTGAGTTGGAAACCCAGCTCACCTGTGTGACTCTGGATGAGTCACCTCTCCATTTCCTCTTCTATAAAATAAAGGAGAGGGTCTCGAATGCCATGAAATCTCTTTAAAAGTTTCTCTAACTCCTTAGAACTGTGATAATTCAACTGATCTCTCATTTCATTGATGGAAGCACCCCCTTCAATAATTCAGATTACTGTCTAAACACATCTCATCACCCTGTGCAAATCTTGTCTATGTCCTTCCACTATCCTTTGTCAAGGTCCATCCAACATACTGAGGACCCTCCTCTAGACCTCTTGACATTGCATGGGTCTCAGTGGAGAACTCAATCTGTCTATCAGTTATCCTTTATTCTTACAATGTAGGCAGCCCACCTCCCTTTCTTGTCATTCTTTCCTTTAGTAATTTCTTTTATGCTGCTTCTGCCCAGTTTTTTAAAGCTGGTAAAATGTTACCAACAGGCAGCCTTCCATTTGCCCTACTGCTTTCTTTGGAGATTTTTGTATTTCACGAATTACAGCCACATGCCAACACTGAAAGAAAATTAAAAAGATGTGCCTTTATTTCAAGTTGAAGTTTGAGGGTCTCTAAACACACAATACAATTTTCTAAATTTTTGGTCCAGTTCATCATCCATCCATAGGATTAGACCAAGATTTATTTACTGACGGACAAATTTTGTGGGCTGACTATCCAACATTGACTTAGAAAACCACTTGCTAACATTATCTGTGTTCTAGTGTGTGAGCATTTGGGTGGATAGAGTGCCAGGCCTGGAGTCAGGAAGGTGTGACTTTAAGTCCAGTCTCAAGCCTTTACTAGCTGTGTAGCCCTGAGCAAGTCACTTAACCCTGTTTCCTCAGTTTCCTCATCAGTAAAATGAGCTGGGGAAGAAAATGACAAACCACATCAGTATCTTTGCCAAGACAGCCCCAAATGGGGTCACAGGAGAAATGGATACAACTGAAACAACTGAACAACAATGTTCTAGTGTATTTTTATTTTGTTAAGTATTTCTCAATTACATTTTAATTGGTTCTGGCTTTACTCTGGAGTATTATGGGCCCATGTAGCCCATTTGGCATCTTTGGTATAGATAAATAAGAATTTTTCCTCCACTTGTTTTTTATGTGTGAATAGTTAAGGAGTTCTGAGTCAGACATGACTGAAAACAACAATACAATGTTCCATGGCTTGATAAAACTGACACAAACTAGCATCCAGAGAATTTCCCTTTGAATAGAGAATCCTTCTTCCATTTGGACTCTGCACTGAACATTCTTCATCCCATCCTTCATTTATTATCTATAAATAGATAATAACATTTATTATCTATTTATCCAGTGATAAATATGTTTGGTGAACCCTATTTAATGCCTCGTCCACTTTATCAGAGGGTCATAAAATAAAGTCATCCCTATTATGGACTTTTCAAAGATTCTTCTAAGATTCTTACATGTATATGAAAGATAGAGGAGAGCTTAAAACGGAGGTTCTTAATCGGGAGTCCATAAACAGTTTTAAAAAATATTTTGATAGGGAGCGGAGCCAAGATGGCAGCGTAGCAGCAGCAACATATCACAGCTCTCACATAGCCACCCCAAAATACCCATAAAGTAGGACTCTAAACCAACCTAGAACTCCAAAACGCACACAAAGATACTTCCCACTAAAGTCAGCTCGACTACGAGGAACCATATCAGCACTGCAAACGGAAACCAGCCTGGCCTAAAGCCGCAAGCCGTGGCTGTGCCCCGGAGGCGGCTGGGCGGGAGGAACCTCTCAGGTGAGCAGATTAGCACCAGCTGCGAGTGGGGATTGCGAAAGGGGGAGATAAGCAGTCCGGCCGAAAGGCCTCCAGAGCAGAAAAGCGAAAGGCAGAGGTTTTGCACACGCCTCCGCATTGCAGCTTCCCGCCCGCGGCCTGCAGACAGCAGGGGGACTGAGCGATTGTTCTCAGGCCAAGAGCTCTCGTGTTGAGCGGCCTGGATCTGGATCGCGGTCTTGGGCCTCAGTTCTGGAGTCTTCACTATCCAGTCAGCCAGAAGTAAATAGGAAGAGTCCCAGCATCTTCCTGAGAGCTACAGCAGCTGGGAGGACCCCAGCAATTTGGGACAGAGCTTTTCCTTCTGGAAGCAGAGCCCCACAGAGATTTT
>CM053587.1:341247234-341266834 GCA_028646515.1 Pseudochirops corinnae | reverse complement strand
TGGGGTGGTGGGTGGGGGAAAGAAGGGGAGAAAATATGTAACTCAAAATCTTGTGGAAATGAATGATGCAAACTATAATCAAATTTAAAAAAAAAGAAGGAAAAAAAATATTTTGATAACTATTTCACTATAACTGGTTTCCTTTGTGATCCTACCATACTTTGTTGTTGTTACTGTTATCCTTTGTTCTCTAAGAGGGTCATGATATCAGGGAGGTGATGCCATGACCTGCAAGTGAATTGGATTTATTGCACAG
The DNA here is from genome assembly GCA_028646515.1 of Pseudochirops corinnae. Taxonomy (NCBI): domain Eukaryota; kingdom Metazoa; phylum Chordata; class Mammalia; order Diprotodontia; family Pseudocheiridae; genus Pseudochirops; species Pseudochirops corinnae. The sequence goes on along the minus strand of CM053587.1, from coordinate 341,266,578 downwards.
GGGTATGCAAAATCACCAGCCTTACTCTCTCCTCTGGAGTCATCTGGGTCCAGTGGCCAGACATAGATCAAGATGGCTAGAGATGGTCCAGGATGTACTGGGGGACCTTGACCTTTTCAAGCTAAGGTCTTTAACAGGTCTGTTTGACTGAATGATTAAGGCTTAACAAGAAATGAGGTAAAGAATGGCTTCTATACCTAGTTTTAAAAAAATCAGTCATGGAGGGGAAGACTCTCACCCTCGGGGTTTCTGGACTTTATGTACATATTTAAAAGCATTATTCTGGTGATTGTTGTCCTTTCTGGAAGAGGACCAAAATGACATCACTATGCTATAGTGAAGTTTCAGTGTGTCCAACTGTGGCTGATCAGACCGATACGAGCTCAGAATGCTCTACCATAGGTCGGGCACAAATACTCTTTGTGAACATTTGGGGTGGATTCTCCAAATTTGTGCGTTCTGTTTCCTTTGAGCTGTTTCAATTCTGCTTTGCTCATAGAGCACAGCATTATTCTGAGAAAGGGTATATAGGCTTCACCAAGTGGTCTTAGGGTCTATGACATTAATAAAATTAAGAATCCCTACTTAAAGGCAACATTTTGCTCAACTGAATCGAATGCTATTTTTTTTAATAGTCAACAAATAAGCAATGTGGGCTTTCTTCCCAACACTCTTCCACAAATTGTGTGACTTGCTGTAGACCAGCCTTCAGCATAGAATAATAGATTTGGAACTGGAGGGGAAGTAGGACATTGTCTAATCCCTTCCCACACCCCAATTCACAAATGAGGAAAGTGAAGCTGGGAGAGTCAGAGTATTCTTTGCCCAAGGTCATGGAACCTAGATTTGAACCCAGGTTCTCTGACTTCCAGTTCAATTCCAATTCCCACTATGTCATCCAAGGCTCATGAGGCATGGCTAGATCATTCTCATAATGATTTCGTAAAGGTAGGAAAGTAGCCATATGGGTCATTTGCGGGGGGGAGGTTCCCTTTTGTGATAATAGCAAATTCTGTGATTTTTTTTCCCCCTAGGAATTTGTTATTCCATTTAATTAAATATTTAATAAATGTCTGCTATGTAGAAAGCACGGTACTAGGCTCTAGGGAAACAGAAACAGAAAAATTAATAGCACTCAGCCTTGGGAAATGTTCATTCTACCCAGGGATATAGCATGTCAACTGAGAAGTAAATACAAAGGAATCTCAGGATGTAATAACTGAGGAGTGAGGAGTGGGAGCAAGGGGGAGAATCATGATGTAGATTGTGACACCTGAGAAGATACTTGAAGTCAAGAGGCAGAGGTAACAAGAAAGTGCAGGTGCCTTTGCAAAGACGGAGAGTATACTCTAGTATGGCATGAGTTAGGAGACCAGTGGCTAGGATGTATGGCCAGTGTGTAGCACAATGCCTGGCACATAGAAGGCTCCTGTTGTTCAGTCATTTCAGTTGTGTCTGACTCTTCGTAACCCCATTTGGGGTTTTCTTGGCAAAGACACTGGAGTGTTTTACCATTTCTTTCTCTAGCTTTTTTTACAGATGAGGAAACTGAGGCAAACAGGGTTAAGTGACTTGTCCAGGGTGACACAGCGAGTAAGTGTCTGAGGCCAGATTTGAACTCACCAAGATAGTTTTCCTGACTCTGGGTTGGGGCTTTATCCATTTCACCACCTAGCTGCCCAGGAGGCACTTAATAAATACTAATTGATTGACTTACCAATTGAAAGAAGTCAGGAAAGACAGATGGGAGTCAGATTGTGGAGGGCATTAAGTCCCAGACAATTGGGAGGCATTGGAGCTTTTAAGTTAGAAGAATGACATGGCCATTCCTGTGTTTTAGGAATATTAATTTACCCACTGTATGTAGGAGGGATTAGAGGGATCGATACCTGAACTAGGATAATGGTTGTATATGTGGAAAGAAGTGGAATGATATAAGAGATGTTGTAGTGGCAGAACACCTTTTTCAAATGTTTCCTTCAGTGCCCTCAGAACTATGTTGCTTCAGCATGGACCATCACTCTGCATCTGCTGCTCCGGTTGGTTTCAGTTCTGCAGATCAAGATGCCCCTTCCAGGTTAAACTCTAATCTCACTACCATGCTGCTAACTCAAGTGCTGACTGATGCTACCTCCTCTTCTCTCTGATTGAGGACTGGATGGTAGAGTGTCAAACTCCTCCCAATGCCTTCCTTTATGGAGGCAGAGACTGGACTTTTGGGCTCACTCCTGCTTTCCCTGATCTCACCTCCATGGAATGAGACCCCCCTTGGTCCACACAAACACATATACACACTTTCCTGCCTTCTTTTGTGTGTTGTCCCCACCTCCATTAGATTGTAAGCTTCTTGAGGGCAGGGACTTGTATCCCCAGCATTTAGCAAGTGGCCAGCACATAGTAGGTACTTAATAAATGTTTATTGAATTAGATCAGATTTGAATACAGCGTATCCCAAAAGTCTTAGTGCAGTTTTAAGCTTTGATGCTTTAAGTGGGAGTTTTAAAAGGAATCATTGAATTAATGACTTTTCTTTTATCATTTCCTGTTTTTAAAAAATTCTCAAAAGTCTTGTTGAAGCTTTAATAGTTTAAAATTGCACTGAGATTTCTGCAACACTCTCTATTTTGGTCTAGTCTAGCTGCTCCTCCCATCTTTGTTTTCCTTGAATGACATTTCTGTTTGCTCATGTGTCACACCAGGAAATACCACATTAAAGTCCAAATGAAATTTAACGTCACTTCTGTCATTGATAGAAAAAAATAATTTGTTATTAAAATTTGACAGATCTTTTCCACTTTTCATCTGCCTGTTTTCCTCCTAATTTCCTCCTTTATTTGTCCTTAGATGATCTAACTTATATGGACATCCCACCAAGTTTTCTGTAAACTTGTTCTTCCCTGCACTGATTTTTGCTGTGCTAAGTAAGAGGTTGTCTAATTCGAATTTTATGTATGATGAAAGTAAAGCCCAGAGAGGCAGAGGAAGCAATACTCCTCATAATCTTCCATCATCCTTCTATCTAAGATTTTATAAACAAATTTATATTTTAAACTAATATTGCCCTTGGTGCCCATTTCTCTCTACTGAAGTAGTTTCTAGGTTCTCTTTGTCTCCTTGTTATGGAATGAAATTTCATCAGGAGATGATGGCCGTCTGGGTTTGTGGGAAGGAATTGTTGAATTGATGCCTGTTCTTTTATCATTTCCCATTTTTTAAGTGTCGACAGCCTTTTTTAAATAGATCAGGTTGGAGTTACCACAGTAGAGTAGCAAATTTTCTCATTTTTTATGCTCTCTTCTAATTTAATTCTGATTTTATTCTTTGTTCTAACAAAGCGATCTGACAGTATAGAGGCAATGATTCAGAAGTCCCTCTCCCATCAGTGACCAAGTGGTTCCTGTTCAAATATAATCAGTTTTACTTCTTGTGAGGTTATTTGGCGCTCGTTATGCCCAGGGCCTTCTGACTTTCTTCTGGAATAAGAGGATGGTAAATTGGCTTGAGATTTCAAGCCTCTCTTGGGTCTTATTTTTAAGCCATTTGAGATTCTATGAACCCAATTCCAAATGGTAAACCAAGGTCTGGGCCTTTAAGAGACTATCGGTCTTCAGAGCAGAGGGCACGGGCCAAGTTCTAAGCCAAGGTGGAAAGAACAGTGGGTCTAGAACCAAAGAACCTGAAGTTGACTCATATCTCTACTTCCTAGGCTTGTAAACTAGGTAACTAATGAATAAATGTTTCATAAGTACCCACTATATGCCAGGCACTGTGCTTGGTACTGGGAATACAAATCTCTTCTATAAGCTTCCATCTTTGCCCCTGTGAAATGAAAGTGTTGAATCCAACCATTTCTAGGGTCCCTTCCCTTTCAACATTCCTGATCCTAAGATTTCCTAGGGCATGACCCTCGCAAAGAGGGCGTGATTGGGATCATTTCCATTCCCATGCAGTTTGTGGCTGTTGTGGCAGAGTAGGGTCACTGGGTAGGTGTTGATACCAAGAAATCTAAGGGCTTTCAGAACATCCAAGGTCAAAGAAGGCAATAGATTGGAAATCTGGGAAGATGAAAATCAGGATCAAGAAGAAACCCAATCACCAGAGGTCAGGAGTTCAGGTAATTGGGACAGAGATGTTGTTTCATCTGTTTCAGACTCCCAATCGTCTGGGCCTCTGGAAGACTCTCTTGCCTGTCTGTGACATCTGATTCCCTAACACTCTACCTGCTGTATGCAGCAGGACTCTGACTTAGGGGATTATAGAATGTTAAAGTAGGAAGGGGTAAAGATCTAGAACAAAGAGTATAACCTGCCAGAGAAGGGCCCTAGAACAGGGGATGTCAGAGCTGGGAGGGGCCCTAGAACAGGGGATGTCAGAGATCAAAAGAATCTTAGAGATATGTTGCAATCCCCTCTTCTTATGGAGGAAGATGCTAACATCCAAATATCAGTCATGACATTTGGAGGCTCCTGATCAGAGAAGTCTCCACGGATTTCTCTACTTCCAAGGCTTCCTGGTGCTCATAGCAGAGGCACGGGTCTCCTGGAGTTTCTTTCCCCTTTCCATTTCCTAATAGGCATGTTTAGGATCAGCTCCTTGACTAAGCTAATAGGATGGAGGTCCCCAAGCAGAGAAAAAACATTGCCACTGTCTGCTCCCGAAGGATCGTTATCAGCCTCTAGTCTAACAAGTTCAAATCCCATCAGAGCGCCATGTGGTTGTTTCCAACATGGGCTTACAAAGACCAGATGTTTCTTAATTGCCATTTTGACTGCCCAGGAGAGGTTTTGCTCCCATAATCTCACCATATTATTAGATTTTTTTGCTTTCCATCCTGGAGAAGGCAAACCATGGAGGGAGGGAGAGAGAGAGAAAGGGAGGAAGGAGAGACAGACAGACAGACAGCATCCTGGAATGAAGTGCTCTTTCTGGACTTGAAATCAGGAGTCCTAGGTTTAAATCGAAACTCCTCCTCTTACTACCTGCTATACTTCTTTTTCCCCCAATTTTTGACATTTTTTAATGTTGAGTTCCATATTCTATCCCTCCCCCCTCCCTGAGATGGTAGGCAATCATATATAGGTTATACAAATTCAATTATGTAAAACATTTCTATATTAGTCATTTTGTACAAGAAGACTCAAATAAAAAAGAAAGAAAGAAAGTGAAAAAAATAGCTGCTTCAATCTATAGTCAATCAATATCAATTCTTTCTCTGGAGGTGGACAGCATGCTTCATCATTAGTCCTTTGGAATTGTCTTGGATCATTGCATTGCTGAGAAAAGCTAAGTCAGTCACAGTTCTTCACCAAATAATATTTCTGTTACTGTCTGCAGTGTTCTATTCATCAGTTCATGTAAATCTTTTCAGGTTTTTCTGAAATCATCCAGCTTGTCATTTCTTATAGCACAATAATATTCCATTTACAATCATATACCATGACTTGTTCAGCCATTCCCCAACTGATGGGCATCCCCTCAATTTCCAATTCTTTGCTATCACAAAAATAGCTGCTATAAATATTTTTGTATAAATAGTTCTTTTCCCTTTTTTGGAGGGCTTTGGGCTATAGACCTAGCAGTCATATTACTGGGTCAGTTTTATAATCTTTTGGGCATAGTTCCAAATTGCTTCAGAATGGATCAGTTCACAACTCCGCCAACAGAGCATTAGTGTCCCAGTTTTCCCACATCTCCTCCAACAACCAACATTTTCCTTTTTCATCATATTAACTAATCTGATAGGTGTGAGGTGGTACCTCAGACCTTATAATTTGCATTTCTCTGATCAAGAGTGATTTAGTTGCCATGCTTCTAAAGGCTCAATTTTCCCATCTATTAGATGGAGATAAAACTTACACATTGTGTTAAATCCCAAATTCAGTGCTGTTAATCAAAATTCTTATTATAACTAACATTTTACATGGTAAGGGCAAGAGTGGCAGGCAGATATCTTGAGTTCCCCTTGTGATCTCGGGAAAAATATGTAACACAGAACATCTATAAAATGCTTTGCATACTGTAAAACCCCATATAAATGCTAACTATGATTATTGATAAACTATATTATCAACAGGCTGACTAATAATGCAAAATACAGTGTGACCTTTCATATTTCAGTGAAAGTATCCTGGCCTCAGCATCCAAAGACCTGAGTTCAAGTCCTGCCTGACAACTTCATAGCTGTGTGAGCAGAAGCAAGTATCTTGTTTTTCTCAGCTTGAGTGGTTTCCTTTGTCAAATGGTGATAATAATTCTTTCCCAGGGCTGTCGTAATGAATGAGAAAGCATTTTAAAAGTGGCAAAGAACTACAGAAATGTGGGGTGTCGTAAATAATACATGACTGTTATAATAAGTATAAATGAATAATAAACATTATTAGTAACAGAGTAACGGGTGTGTCCCAGCCCGGTCATTCAGGGAAATGGGCTGCTTACTGCTTAGAATCTGATAAGATGCTGGGCGAATGCAGTCTGCCTCGATAAACTGGCTCCTGGCCCAAAGGGCAGTGTGCCGAGTCAAGGCAGACACCGCCCCATAAATCAGCCTCTGCTGATAGTCCTTCTCCAGGTCTGGCAGCAAGAAATTCAACAGGCCAAGTATTCTGTTGGTTTTTTTTAATCCACTGTCTGGTCTGGGCTTTGGCCCTCCAGTCATAAAATGGGATATAATTTGAAAAACACTTCAGACATAAGTATACAAAACACACACTGGTGTACGTTGGAGGCCTTGCTGACGGTCATGAGGAGGTTGGTTTTTTTCTTTTCTAGCTTTGTCTTTTTAATAATAACCTGTTTTGATTGCACGGTTGCCAAGATACAGTAGCGTTTGGTGACTGGTTCTGATATACAAGGCAAAAGATTGATTGTATCAGGTTCATTGTGTGGCAAGCACACAGTAGAAGGGCTTGATTCCTGTTCCAGATTCCATGGACTAGATCTGAGCAGAAAGAAAGGGATTCCTGAGAATCAGTAACTGAAGCTCGCTAGTGTCAAACTACCAGAGTAGGGCTACTAGAATTTTTTTAAATTTAATCTTTTTTTTAACTTAATAAAAGGTTGTTTTTCTTTCTCTTACTTTTCCCCTAATTGGGGTAAAATTTTTTAAAAAAAGAAAAACAATTCTTAATAAATATGCAAAACAAATTCCCACATTGCCTATGTCCAAAAATTCATCTCACTCTGAATCCATCACTCCTCTGTCGGAAGGCAGGCAGCTGGCCCCTGGAATCGTGGTCGGCCATTCCTTTGTTCAGAGTTCTTACATCTTTCAGAGTTGTTTGTTTCTACAATGTTGTTATTATAGAAATTGTTCTCCTGGGTCTGCTCACTTCATTTTGCATCAGTTCATGCAAATCTTCCCAGGTTTCTCTGAAACTGTCCCTTTGTTTGTTTCTAGGGCAGATAGAGCTCTGGGACCAGAGTCAGGAAGATCTGAATTCAAGTCTGACCTCAAATACTTATTAGCTAGATGATCTTGAGTATGTAATTTAACCTCTGTTTGCCTCAGTTTCCTCATCTGTAAAACAGAAACAATAACAAGCACTTGCCTGCCACGGTTGTTGTGAAGATCAGATGACATTACCTGCCACATAGTAGACACTATGCAAATGTTAGTTAGCTATTATTGTCATTATCGCTATCATCTGACAGCTCCGTAGTACTCTGTTGTATTCATATACCACAATTTCTTCAGCCATTCCCCTAATGGATGGGCACTCCCATAGTTTCTAGTCCACTCACCATCCCTTTAATAATTTTTACTGTTGTTATTCAGCCATTTTTTCAGTCATGTTTGACTCTTTGTGATCTCATTTGTGGTTTTCTTGGCAGAGATACTAGAGTGGTTTGCCATTTCCTTCTCTAGATCATTTTACAGATGAGGAAACTGAGGCAAGCAGAGTGAAGTGACTTGCCCAAGGTCACACAGCTAGTGAGTATCCAAGACCAGATTTGAACTCAGGTCTTCCTGACTCTAGCTCATTTTACAGATGAGGAAACTGAGGCAAGCAGAGTGAAGTGACTTGGCAAGGGTCACATAGTTAAGGGTCACATAGTTAGTAAGTGTGTGAGATCAGATTTGAACTCAGGAAGATGAGTCTTCCTGACTCCAGGCCTAGTGTTCTAACCAGTGTACCACCTAGCTGCCCTCCTTAATAATACATTCTTAAAAACTTTTTTTTTCCAGGAATTGAAGCCAAACTCACTGGCCTATAGTTTGGAGAGGTCATTCTCAACTCTTTTTGGAAAATTGGGACTATGTTTTTTCTTCTCCAGTCCCCAGGTACGTTATCCAAGTCTCCTGTTCTCCAGAATCTTTCAGAGAAGCTTAAGAAGGGCTCAGCAAGTATTGCCAATTGTCAATTCTTTTAACTGAGGGCAGGTAGGTGAGAGGGAGACTGTCATAGAGGACAGAAAGCTGGCCGTGGAGTCAGGAAGGCCAGGTTCATGGTCCTTCCTCTGACTCAGAGGGATAGAGGCTGTGGGACCCTGGGCAGGTCACTTGACCTCTCTAAGACTATAAGGTGAAGAGAAGGGCTTGATCTGCCTGGGTGAGGGAGGTCCTCCCCAGGAGCTCCCCAACACCAAAGAATTCACTGGTCTAGTCAAATGTATTAAAATGGCTAGAGTTCTCGTTAGATTCTCTCTCTGGGGGAGGGAGGTTTGCTCCTATTCCATAAATAAATATATTGTAAGTAGAAAGAATGTTGGTTTGGAGTCAGGACACAGTTCAAATCCCCACTCAGTGACCATGGGCAAGTGCCTTAACTTTTCTGAGCCTCTATTTCCACATCTTTCAAGTGGGTATAACACTCAGTCATTATCTGTCTCATTTGTTAAGCAATGTCTTTGGAAGCCTCAAAATGCTACAGAAACAGTGAGCACTGTTGGTCTAAGGATTCCCCTGCAGGCAGCTGCATTGGAGGGCAGCTCTCAAGAAGGCAGAAACCAGTGGCCAAGGACCAGTGACTGAACATTTGTTCCTGCTTTCCCTGGATGATGCCTATCTTGTATTCCTTGACACAGTGGGGTCGGGACTGGAAAAGCGTAGCCACCGCCCAAACCTTGAGATTCCAATCCCCACCCATGCCTATTTTAGAAGGTTCCGTGGTAACCACTGAACAGGAGACAAAGCATTTAGCGCTGGTAGCCACTTTCAAGATCATCTCCAGCATAGTGTGGAAGAGGAACCAGAATTCCAAAGTTCAATGGCTTGACCAAGGTCATCTGGTGGCAAAGTCCAGCTTCAAACCCCCATCCATTCTTCCCGTCTAACATAAGGAATCTATACCACTAAACCCATTAGAGTTTTTAAGACACAGATTCCTATTGAAATCCATGATGAAGACAGGAAGAGAGACAGACAGAAAGGCAGTCTGGGAAATTTCTCTGAGGCTCATTCTTTATTTTTTTTAGATTTACCACCTGCACCAGAGAAACCCCCACCATGAGATCACAAGTAAACATTTTTGGGGTTTTCATTCCCATGCCTATAGACTATTTCTTTTTGTGGCTAGTAAAGTTTAAATTCCTTGGATGCAGTGACTTCTGTTTTTTCTTCCTTATATCTTTTGTAAGATTTGATTAGAGTAGGTGCTTAACAATCCCAAAAGCTATTAAACTCTACATATTCTTTCATCCAGAAATGCCACTATTAGGTCTATACCTCAACAAGATCAAATTAAGAAGAAAAGGACCCACATGTACAAAAATATTTACAGCAGCTTTTGTTGTGGTGGCAAAGAATTGGAAACTGAGGGGATGCCCATCCATTGGGGAATGACTGAACAAGCTGTAGTATATGAATGTGATGGAATAGTACTGTGCTATAAGAAACAATAAAGGGGATAGTTTCAGAAAAACCTGGAAAGACTTGTATGAACTGATGCAAAGTAGAAATTTTGAAGGATGGAAGAAACCAGCCAACAAAGATCACACTGCAATGTCCTCAGTAAAGTCAGTGCTAGTCAGTATGATAAGTAAAAAGATGGTGGTCAGAGGAGAGAAAAAGAGAATCCGTAGTCCTGTGACTTACTAGCTATGTGACCCTGGATAAGTAACTTAGGTTCTATGAGCCTCCATTTTCTCCTATATAAGATGGGCATAAAAATACTAAATACTACTACCTCAGAGACTAGGGTTGGGAAAAGTGCTTTGTCTCCCTTCAAACTACAGAAGCAGGAGATTTTAATGAAGGAGTAATGACCAAGCCACACTAATGACAACAGGCCCCCCCTGAAAGAGAAGTCTTCAAAATTCTCTGGGCTGGGGCTAGAGGACCTCTCTTTTCCAATAGGAGTTCCCCAAGGCCAGGAGGCCAGACCTGTCCCATTTGCAGGCTGTGGATCCCAAAGTTCTTTGGCCAGATTCAACACCAGATAAGCTCCCTCCATGAGATTGGAAGTAAACATTTGGGCTTTGGGAGAAGACTGTTTTGATCACTCAAGGCGCTGACCCTGGCCTGGCAGGAGGCCCAGATTCTGAACCCAGGCTGTCACCCAGAAGCAGCAGCAGAGAATACAGCAGCAGGATGCGATGTCCAGCCCAGATGAGAGGCCACAATAAGGAAGCCATGGAAAAAGCTATTTCAGTCTCCCTATTTTTAAAGTCAGGGTCAGGGTTTCCTGCCCATCCTCCTCCTCCCCACCCTCTCCTCTGAAGGTTTCAAAGACTTTGCTCTACTCTCTCCAGCATAATGTGATGGAAAGTACCCAAGCCTGGGGGCACAGAGAGATTTCCGTTCTAGTCCTCAGGCTGCCACAACTTAGCTGGACGATTCTGTCCACAGTGCCCAGAGCCACACACTGACCCCCAAGCCCCAAATGTCCACTTGAGATCTCAGGAGCGGCCTTATCTGGTGCTGAATCTGAATCTGGCCAGAGGATTCTGGGATCCACAGGCACACTGGCTACTTAATCACTGTTTTCTGTTAGACTAATTGTGGGGAATGAAAGTGATACCTACCACAGGATAGAGTAATAGGGTCAGAACCCAGAGAAGTGACCCAATGGGTAGAGTAAGGAAGCTGTTGTTCAGTCATGTCTGACTCTCTGTGACCCCATTTGGGGTTTTCTTGGCAAAGATACTGAACTGGTTTACCCTTTCCTTCTCGAGCTCATTTTACAGATGAGGAAACTGAGGCAAACAGGGTTAAGGGACTTGCCCAGGGTCATACAGCTAGTGTCTAAGGCCTATTTTGAACTCAGGAAGATGAGTGAGTCTTCCTGACTCCAGGCACCACCTAGCTACCCCCAATGAACATTTATTAAATACCTACTATGTGACAGCTAGAGACCCAGAGCCAAGGCCTCTCTCTTCCCACCTAGAGGGTTACAGCACATCTTCTACCTACCAGGAAAGCCAGAACTGAATTTGACCAGTTAGTGCCTTCCGAACACCCGCTCCTCTCCAGCCTATTAAAAGGCTTTTCTTTATCACTCAATAAGTAAACAGGAAACAGTCACAGGATCCCTGTGCACGCTCTGAATAACTGGGGGCAGGGCCCCTCCATTCCATCATGAATTTCCAGAGGAGGGTTCCCCACAAGCATCCACATAGGTTAACCCCCAGCCGAGCAGATGGCGTGGTGGAAGGAGCCGATCCTTCCTCCCCCTATTGATTCTATTACAAAACCCCATATTAGTGACTCTCTAATTCCTAGTCACATTTGTGTCTTTTAGGGGGAAATATAATAAAGAGAAAGATTTAAAGACAATTATATACCTAGGGACAAGTTAAGTACCTTTCAGAGTACCTTCAATTGTTTTCCCTCTCTGCTTAATCTAATTCTGTTGTTCCAAGAAAAAAAAATTGCATTTAACTCACTCCCCAAGTCACTTAGGGTGAGAGGCCTTCCAGATCTCAGCTCTGGTTCTTTGCTTGGCCCTTTATTGCTTCGGGGCCTTCTAGATTCCCGGCGTCAAGGCTTCTTCCTTTAACCTACTCATTCTAATTGTCCTGGAATAAGACCCTATCTAAGAGAAGTTACTTTCTCAGCTCTCCAAACACTTCTATTAGCTATTCCAGCCTCTTAATGGAAAATAGCTTCAGGCTGCCTTCATTTCCTGCTTCCTTTTTTCCCCCCCATCTAAACTCCTCTTCCCTGCCCCTAGTCTTACCCATCTTTCAAGGACCAGTTCAGATTCCACTTTTCCCCTGACTATTCCAGCCACCTCTTCCTCCTCTGAAAGCCTCCGGCGTTGGCCTGACCCACAGCATGGGCTCAGAGGCTATTAAATACACTTTGTGTTTACTTATACACTCTTGTATTATTCAGCCTCGTGGTATCAAGGTCATTCATCTGCACTATGAGAATCTAAGCTTCTCAAGGGCAGACAATGGCTCCCAGAACGTCCCAAGATTCCATCCTGAACTGAGAACCTGGAGGAAGGTAAGGGGGCATGGTAGAGTAATCAGAGCACAGGATTCGGAGTCATAAATCCTGAATTAAAATCCCCACATATTACAACTGTAATACGACCTGGAGCAAGGCCCTGAATTCCCCTGTGCCTTAGCCTCCTCATCAGGCAGACGAAGTTTCCATTCCTAAAGTCTGTGATCCTAGTATGAGGCCAGCATGGATATGCAGTGGGATTCATTAGTAGAAATGAGTGTGAATAAACTCTTCACTTTGGAGCAAATATTGGATTCTAAAAATCTGAGCTAAAGCCAGGACATAGTGGGGCTCTCCTGTGATCCCTGCAACCAGGGGAGGCTGAGGCTGGTGATTCACTTAAACTTGGAGGATATTAGCTTTTTTTTTTTGGAGGGGGGAAGGCAGCGAGGGCAATTGGAGTTAAGTGACTCGCCCAGGGTCACACGGTTAGTGTCCACAGCTAGATTTGAATTCAAGCCTTCCTGACTCTAGGTTCAGGGCTTTTCCACTGCTGCCCCTAACTGCTAGGGGTGGGAGTTCTGGGCTAAAACTGATGCTGGAGTAGGCACTGATATTGGGGGTAGAGGGTCTGCAGGGGACAGGAGGAAACCAAGCTCCAAGCTCCCCAGCCAATCAGCTGTGAGATTGGACCCCTAAGAAGCTGCTGTAATCCTACCTGGGTGAAATAAGACCCAGGCTTAAACGTCTGAGTTTAAGAACAACAGCAATCGCTCACATTTGCACGGCATATTTAACAGAGCACTTTACAAGTACTCTCACTGAGCCTCACAACAGCCTTGGGAGGTGGATGCTGTCAGTATGCCCATTTTAGAGATGAGAAAATTGAGGCCAAGAGAGGTTAAGTGACTTGTCCGTTGTGTATCTGAGGAAGGAGAGCTTCCTAACTACAAGTTCTCTATCCACCACACCGGAATCAGTAAAGTCCCCTTCCTCCTTTGCTCATCTCCGCTGTTTAAACCAGGCCACTCTGCCCAGCCAGGGAAGAACCCTTCTAGTTTCCCTGCTCCACCGACTCCCTCCTCCCTCTGCACTCTCCTTAGCCCCTGAGCTCCCACTCCATCCCAGAGGTGGCACAAGTAGCTCTTTATGCAGGAAACAGAGGCTTGCCAGGCAGCCGGCGAGCCTGAAGACGAATCTCTCTCCTGGGAACAGGATCCCGTGACAAACTCAGAGCAGCAGCTGCCAGTCTCCAGCAGGGCCATGGAGGGGACAGCTCTGTAAGGACTATAGGACAGACTCAACATTGTCAGAAGCTTTTTAGTTACATACTGAATCTCCTCTCAGCCCCACCATCTGCCTCTCTGGGGGCTAGGGGCGGGGATAGTTCAGAAAACAATTTATCAATCAGCAGCCTCACAAGAATAGTAAATATAAACCTGGGTGGAATCCTTCCATCCGCTCAGAGTAGAATCCTTCCCCTTCCCCTTGAGACCAAATAGGGGCTCCAGGGCCCAAGATAAAGCTCACCTCACCTTGCCTGTGGTATGGTTTGTTGGAAGAGACACTGGGTTCTGGGCAGCAAAATGATATTAAGGGGAGGGGAGGAACCATTGGATTTGGAATTGTAGATGGCAAATTCCTTCCATTAGGGAAGGACAAGCTGACTAATCTTCTTCCTTGCATTTGGAGCTCTCAGTCAATGCCTAGTCTGGTCCCTGTGGAAGGCAAGGGCACCCACAGGGCCATTGACCTAGCTTGCCCTACTCTCAGGCTGCTTCTGGGTATATGGAATTCCTGGGAGAAAAAAAGAATAAGGAAGAATTTCTTTAAAAGTACATGATGCTTCCTCCTTTCCTCAGCTTCCCTCTTGGATACCTGTTCCCTCTCAATGACAGTTTGCAAAGGAATTAATTTAATTAAAAACCTAGGGCTATGCCCCTGATAATCTTTTTTAAATAGGTTTTTTCATTGATGTATTTTAGGTTTTCTTCAGTCTTGTCCAGCTCTCCCTGACCCCATTTGGGGGTTTTTTTGGCAGAAATACTGAAGTCGTTTGCCATTTCCTTATCTAGCTCATTTTATGCATGCAGCAAACAGGGTGAAGTCACACAACTACTAAGTGTCTGCAGCCGGATTTGAACTCAGGAAGATGAGTGTTCCGAACTCTCGGCCCAGTGTTCTATCCACTGTACCATGTAGCTGCTTTATATTTTAGTTCTATATCACCTGTACTTTTCCCCCATATCCTTTCTCCTTCCATCACCCAGAGAGTCATCCCTTATAATAAAGAATTTTTTTAAAGACAAAGAAGAGGAACAAGCAGCAATATGAAGCAATAATTGAAAAAAATCTGACAATATATGCAGTGAACCACTCTCCCCCCTAAAAAGGGAGGAGAGATGTCTTCTCATATCTCTTTTTTGGGATCAGTCTTATTTTTTATACTTTAGACGTCTATGGCATTCTGTTTCAGTCATTGTGAGGTGGTTGGGTTTTTTAAATGAGTATCTTGTGGTATTGTACATAATTGTTTTCTCAATTCTGCTTATTTCCCTCTGCATCAGTTCATGGAAGTCTTCCCATGCTTGTCTGTGTTCATCTGGCTTGTCATTTCTTAGCACACAGCCAAATGCCATTAGATTCAGCACCACAATTCTAACAAGCAATTTCTCATCTCGCCCTCGCCCTGGCCCCAAGCTTGCTCATTGATTGAGTTGACTGTCTAAATGACTTGCACCTGCTCTCTGATCTCTTTTCTGAGACCCCCACTGATTCACACAACCCCCAGCTTTCAGGAGGGACCATCTGTGTGAGCCAAGCCCGATTCAGTCACCACTCTGTCATTAGCTCGGCTCCTCCCCTGTGGATAACTGCCTCCCTGATCCTGAGAGCAAAGCGCAGAAAGGCCAGGCCCTGGGAGTGATGCTACCCATGGCCAGGCTCTCAGATGCACTAATGCATGGAACTAGATGGATGGGGCAAAAGGAGAAGGGAGGTGAATGGGGGAGGGGGGGAGAGGGAGAGAGAAGGAGAGAGAGGGAAAGAAGGAGAGAGAGGGAAAGAGAAGGAGAGAGACAGACAGACAGAGAGACAGAGACAGAGACAGAGAGAGAAGGAGGGAGGGAGGGAGGGAGACAGAAAGGGAGAGAGGGAGAGAGAAAGAGAGAGGGAGGGAGGGAGACAGAGACAGACAGAGGGAGAGAGGAGAGAGGAAGAGAGAAAGAGAGAGAGAGGGAGAGGGAGAAGAGAGTCAATCTTCCCAAATGCCCGCTATTCCCCCTATCTCCAGCTTGGATTATGGACCAGGGTTGGGAGGCCATTCCCCTCCCCTTCCCCGCCCCCATCCCCAGGGTACCTCTGATGGAAATTCGCTCCAGTGATGGGTACTTTGATCCATTCTTTCCCGGTGTATTCTCTCAGCCCTCCTGTCTTCGCCCTCTAACGATAGTTAATACCCCTCATGATGCCCCCACCTACTCCTCCACTTGATTCACAATCCCTCTACCCAGCTGCCCAGGATTCAATTCCTCCCTTCCTTCAGAAGCAGACGGGTCCTACTGCTGAGAATGTTGACCCACTCGGAAGCTCCTTGGGATCAAGAACTGTCCCACTTTTGTATCTATCTCCCTAACACAGTGCCAGGCACAAGGCAGATGTTTAATAAATGATTGCCCAATTGATTGAAAAATAGATAGTCCAAATTCCTCCTTATTTTTTTTCTCCCAGGAATTCCATATACCCAGTGAACAAGTCCCCTCATGGGATCCTCTTTTTTTTTTTTTTTGCTTTTTGGAGGGGGGCAGGTAGGGCAGTTGGGGTTAAGTGACTTGCTCAAGGTCACACGGCTAGTTTTTTATGTTAAGTGTCTGAGGTAGGATTTGAACTCAGGTCCTCCTGACTCCAGGGCCGGCCCTCTATTCACTGCACCACCTAGCCTCCCCCAAGGGGGATCTTCTTAATTCCAGGACCTTCTCTCTTAATTATTTCCTATTTATCCTGCACGTGTTTGTATGTTGTCTCTCATTAGACTGTGGGCTTCTTGAGGGCAGGCTCTGTCTTTTGCTTTTTTTTTTTTTTGTATCTCCAATGCTTAGCATGGTGCCTGGTACCCAGTAGGCACTTAATAAATGTTTACTGATTGAAAGTAATTGATTAGGGAACTACAGTACATGCTTTCTCCTGCAAGTTAGACCTTGTGGATTCTTTCCAACCTTGAGACCAACCTACGGGGCATGTTGTTTGGGGGTTCAGGTCCTGCTGATGAGGGAATAAAGAAAGAAGAGGCGAAGAAGGGACCTTATAATACTGCTCCATCCATCAACGAGCATTTATTAAGAACTTACTGAGTACCACGCACCACATTAAGCCCTGGGAATACAAACCACATGAAGATTAAAGACCGTCCCTGCTCTCAAGGAGCTTACATTCTAATTGGGAAGACCACACAGAAAGCTGAAAGTGAGTGGGGGCCCAGAGTGGAACAAAGATGTCACTGGCCTGGCCACTTTCCTTACAGAGGAGCGTCTGGGAGCAACTGACCACTCAGAGGAAGGGGCCACAGGGTAAGGGGGCTACAGTGGCGTAATGGAGACAAAAGTCAGAGGCAGAGCCCAGAGAGCAATGAATGATTACTCCAAGAAGCCTATTAAGACATGCCATTATCCTTATTTGAGATCGTCCAATCTCTGTACTTTACAGATGGAGAAACTGAGTCACAAGCTGTTCACTTCGGCAGGGTTTTAACAGAAAGAAAACCAGACCCAGAGTGAGAGAATCTCAGTTTGAATCTGGGTTCTACTGCTTGTTTAGTAACTGCGTGACCTTAGGCTAGTCATTTCCCCTCCTCTAGGCATCAGTTCCCTCTTTTATAAAGTGAGGGGGCTGGACAAGATAACAATTAGGATCCTTAAGCTGCTTAGAGGCCGAAAGGTAGAGTACTGGGTCTGGGGTCAGGAAAATCTGAATTCAAATTATGCCTAACTGCAGGACCCTAGACATACCACTTAATTTCTGTTTGCCTCAGTTTCCTCGGCTGTGAAATGGGGATAATAGTAGCACCAACCTTCCAGAGTCGTGAAGATCTAATGAGATATTTGTAATGGGCTTGGAACTAGGAGGCTCTATAAATGCTATTCCGATCACTAGGGTTAGCCCTAACCCCAATCTCATCATTATTATTAGGTTTTATTTATGTACTTATTTATTATCCCAAATTCTAATGTACGAAAATCCCAAATACTAAAAATACTTTAAAATTATATTTATTTATTACTTATCCCAAATTCTAACAGACGAAAATCCTAAATTCTAAACATACTAAAAAAATTATATTTATTTATTCTTTGTTTTCCTAAATTCTAACAGACAAAAATCCTAAATAAAATTTGATCCTAGGATCAAGTGTACCTGAGAAGTAATAATAGTGAAATGACTTGACCAAGGTCACAGAGATAGTAATCGAGCAGAAACTGCTGTGAAGGAAATAAACACTATAGGCATGTTGAATGTTGTTGTTTTTCATCCAGGCTTCTCTTCATGACACCAAATTGGGACCAAACTACAACAGAGGGCCATGCTAAACTAAAAAATCTGGATATTGAATAAAGAGTCATGGAAGGTCTTTGAGCCCGAGAGGAGCAAGGACAAAACGCTGCATTAGGAAAATTAAACTGGCTCCCAATTGCCACAGGCAGCCTGTGTGCTCTCCAAACTCTCCAAAAACTGTCCTCAGGACACACTTTAAAGTTTAATCTGCATCCCTAACATTTTCTCCATCACTTTCTTAGCAATTTTGGCAATCCCCAAAACAATAAACCAAGCTCCCATGGCAGCATTTGCAGGTTTCCTGGGTGTAAATGCTCCCACTGATGATTTAACAGTTGGCCCCAGCACGGGGCTAGGGCATCTGACCTAGTGCAGTCTCAGTGAAGGCAAAGACCACCTTGGAGGCTTCCTGGAGCCTCCACCCTCCCACACCCAGCCCCCTAGGATTCCTTTCACCTCTGGGCTTTAGAGTACTAGTGAGGATCCTTCCTCTATCAAGCTCCCAGAGCTATTGTGAGGCTCAAATGAGATTATGGATGGGAAAGTGTTTGGGAAAAGATAAAGCATTTTACTACTGCAGTGAAATGCTTGGGGGGAGCAATGCTTCCACTGCCCCCCAGTTTGGGGGGTGAGGATGACTTCCCAGCATGCAGGCCCCAGCAGGAAGCTGGCCAAGACTGCAGAGATTCATGGGGAGGGGGGCGGGGGGGAAGGTAGCCTTGCCAAGGTTTCCTGCCCCAGATTCCTCATGGCTCTCTGGGAAGACTGCAGAGAATGCCTTCCTTCCAGAACCTGCAGCTCAAAGCAGCTGCCCCTAGACTTTCCTATCCCCTCCCCCCCCCCCACCTACCTGTCCACCTAGCCCCCTGCCACCAGCACCACAGAAATATGCTGCCTGCCCCTCCCCTCGCCGGTGTCCAGCCTAGGAAGACACTCAGGGCACCCCTTAAAGTTATAAAGATCAGAGAATCCAAATAATAAATTTAGATATGGCCATTTAACTCAGCCCAGGCTCTCTTCTCTCCTTCTCCCCAGCAGCTAGCATCTCTCTCTCTTGGGTATTCGGCAGCTCTGCCTCCACCATCGCGCTCTTCTCTGCTTCATCTCCCCTTTCCCACCAACTGATCTCACGTTCCCTCTTCCTCCTTTCTTCTTTCTTCCCACTCTCTACTTGGCTCTCTCTCCTTCTGTCCTCCACCTCTTCTTTTCTCCATCAACCAAACTCACTCTCCTCTCTCTCTCCCCTCTCTTCTATTTCTTCTCTCCTCTCTCTGTCTCTCTGTCTCTCTCTCTTTGTCTCTCTCTCTGTCTCTCCTCTCTCCCTCCCTCCCTCCCTTTCTCTCTCTCTCTCTCTGTCTGTCTCTGTCTCTGTTTCTCTTTCTTCTCTCCTCTCTCTCTCTGTCTCTCTCTTCTCTCTCTCTCTGTCTGTCTCTGTCTCTGTCTCTCTTTCTTCTCTCCTCTCTCTC
>CM053587.1:341225614-341246734 GCA_028646515.1 Pseudochirops corinnae | reverse complement strand
TCTCTCTCTCTCTGTCTGTCTCTGTCTCTGTCTCTCTTTCTTCTCTCCTCTCTCTCTCTGTCTCTCTCTTCTCTCTCTCTCTGTCTGTCTCTGTCTCTGTCTCTCTTTCTTCTCTCCTCTCTCTCTCTGTCTCTCTCTTCTCTCTCTGTCTGTCTGTCTCTGTCTCTCTGTCTCTCCCTCTTTTTCTCTTCCTCCACTCTCTTTATATGACTCTCTTTCCCTCTCCCTCACATCTCTTTCCCATTTCCCCACCATCTAATCTCTCTCTTTCTCTCCCCATTTTTTCCACTCATTTCTCCTCTTTCTCTTTCTCCCTCCCTCCCGTCAAGCATCCCTCAGATGACAAACAGCAATCTGGCAAGGACCAGGATCAGGAAGTCCCAGCTTCAGCAGAGACAATGCTGTTTTCGGTCCTGTGAAAACCAGACAATGATGCCATGTGAAGTAGCATCTGGTCAGAGCATGAAATGATGTGAAAATAAAGTCAAGCAATGAAAAGGCAGTGCTCTGTGCCAAGGGGATCTCTTATATAAAAGAGCCTCCCCACAGAGAACGCAGTCCTGCGTCCTGGGCTCTCCCAGGGAGCACAGGCAGCGATACTGGTCCAGTCACACAGCATCCTTCCCAGGGGCCTCCTGGATGTGCACTGGGCAACGGACAAAGGGTAGGGGGCCTCTCTCGGATAGCTGCAGTCAAGGGACCACAACCCCAGCTCTCCTCCCTGAGAAGTAAGAGGCAGGAAAAAATGTCTGGTTTCCATCTTCAGGGCCCCATCCTCTTCTCATAGGCCTTTCCCACCCACTTGTCTGGATAGTCCCTCCAGGCCTGAAGCTTCTCCTGGCGTCGAGGAAAGGAAGGCTATGAAGTCACTAAGATCTTCTTCCTAAAAAAGAGCAGTGCCTAACCTAGGGGAAGAAAGGAGCATTGGGGGCATCTGGCGTCAGCTCTGCCCCAGCTCTGAGATTTTCAGAGAATCACTTGGCCCCTCCAGCAATGTCGATATTTCGCCTTTCCCTAGCCCTTTAAGACTTTTATTATTATTAATATTACTTTATTGTTTGTCATTAAATATAGCCCTTTAAGGTTCACAAATATGATCTCAGTTTATCCTCATAACAAGGGGGGAGCTGCTATTATTCCATTTTACAGATGAGGACACTGAGGCTATGAAAGGTTAAGCGATTTGCCCAGGATCTCAGAGCAATTAAGTGTCCAAGGCTACAACTGAATTCAAGTTTTCCTGACCACAGGTCCAGGGCTATATCCACCAAGCTCCCTAGCTTTCCTTACAATAACCCTATGAGAATGTTCAAATATCCTTAATTCCATTTTCCAGGGAAGAGACTGAGGCTGGGTCATGCAGCATCAGGGCTGGTCGGCCTCTCTTCTCCCCCCTTTGGTTTTTTTTTTAATCACCTCTGATCTAAGAACCTACAATCTCTCCAGTTTTCTTCTAGTTTGGATATTCTGTGTTCTATGTTCTAAGAACCCACTCAGGGCTAGCACTCTGCCTTCTGAGGCCTCTTCCAGTTCCAACCTTCTGTGTTCTGTGAGGTCTAAAGTTTTCTTACAAGCTGTGACACCCCAACTTTTCAGCCTGACATTCTCGATCAGCCAATCAGGCAACTGACTTTCAGGTTAAAAAGAGAACAGTTTGTGACTCTCTCAGATCAGGAAATCCAAATAATAAAGAAAGAGTTAACAGTTTTAGGTGCTCCAATAGGGACCAAGAATGTGCCCGAAGCTGTGCTGACACACCGTGGTCAGCCTGGGAAATATAGCAGAAAGAGAGGCCTGTTGCTATGAATGAGCCTGGGCCTTTAGTCAAGTCCAGAAAGAAGCTTTACATTGGCTAGAGAGCCCACTACTCACAAAATAGCTCTCCAGAGACCCTGGGACTTCAGCTAATATTGTTCAAGAAAGTCATCAGCTTTGGTTGTTGGGTTTTTAAAAATGTGTTATTTATTTATAACTTTTTTTTTTCTTTTTAAAACTTTTGAGTGTCAAATTCTCTTCCTCCTTCCCTCATTCACTGAGAAGTTCTTCAGCTTTGAAAAGCCATCAGTGCTCAAAGCTCCAATGGCAGAATAATATTTTTGGTAATGGGTTCTGCTTGGTGGCCCTTCCATACAAAGGAGCTCCCATATTGTGAGGCCAGCCCAGACCCTCAGCTCCCCAGGAAATCAAACTACCCCGCGTCAGGTAGACAAGGGAAATACCATTTCCCCTATCTGACGGGTGACTAAAGTCAGAGAGCGTAAGTGTCTCAGCCTTAATTTACCCCTTAATTGGGAAATCCGAGCCTGGAAGTATTCGTGTCTCTCCTGACTTCCAGCCCAGGGCCCAGTCGCACAGACTGGACATCTCCCCGGATTCATTCTTAAGAGAGAGCAAAAGAAAGAAGAAACAGGCGAGCACTTTGCTGTTCACACTTTATTTCCTTTCTTAGACAGTAGGGTGGCCTGGACTGGGAGTGATGAGAGGAGCGTGGGTCCTCATCCCTGCATGATGGTGGTGCTGGGGTGATGGGGCTTTTAGTTGGTTGGGTGGAAGGCACCCCTCTGATGCCACTGCATATCCCGTATGCGCCTTACAGACTGAACCTGGGGGTGGGGAGCTCCAAAATCGCTGCTATCCTTGTATTCCCCCTTCTCAAATAGGTACTGGAAGCCTCGGTAACCTGGATACTGGTAGCCCACCCACCTACGAAAGGCAGAGAGACAGAGAGACAGAGAATGAGAGCATGGGTGAGACTTGTTGGACTTGAGAGTGTCACCTGGCCTAAGACTCCCTCTGGACCTCCCAAAGGTAGGTCACCTGGATCCCAAGGAAAGACTAAAGGAATGGTAATGTAGGTAAAGTGAAGAAGTCTTTCCTAAGCCCCCTTTACAGGACCATTATATCTTCCAGATCACTCCCAATCCTCCTTAAGCCAATGCCTTCCCTCAGTGATTATCAAGCCTGTCTATAGCTTACTTGTACAGAGTAGCATGTGTCTCCTGTCACACAGTAGGAACTTTTTGACTAAGGCAGAAGCTATTATTCTCATTTTACAGATGGGAAGGCTGATCCACAGAGGCGCAAAGGCTTTTGTTCAAAGTCATGCAGCCGCTAAGTGGTGGAACCCCCATGTCTGCCAGCTGCCCCAGGGATGCCCACTCCTGGACACTACTCACGTTCCACTCTGTACCCTCACAGATGATACTTTCTCCTGGTAGCCATGGGCATGGAAACTGGGCACATCATCATCAATGATCTCAATCTTCTTCCCAGTGAAGTTAGGGTTTTCATAAAGGATGATTTTATGCTCCTGGCTGTCCTGTGAGAGAAGAGCATAGAATTGAGATTCTGAGTGAGAAAGGGCCTTGAGATCATCAAGGCCGGGGATTCTTAACCTGGGCTCTGTGGGTAAGATTCAGGGGGTCCACCAATTTAGATGGGAAAAAATGATCTCTTTATTTTTTTTTCTGTTTTCTAATGGAAAGTTAGTGAGTTTTTTTTTCCAATTATGATTTTTTTTCAGTGTTGCTCAGAGAAATAGTCCCCAGACTTTACCAACTTGGCAAGGGTTTCTATGACACAAAAGCATTAAGAACCTGTTGTCTAATCAAACCCTTTTCTTTCACAGCTGAAGAAACTGAGACCCAGAGAGTGATTTGTTCAAGGTTCACCAAAAAAAGTGGACGATCTGGGGAGAACAGGGCCCACAGATCATGATGTACAGACCTGAAAGATTGCATCGGGTAATGATATAAGCAGTATGAGGCGTCTTCCTGGGCTACAGCAAGGGAAGGGTTATGGGGAGCTAAGAACTGAGAGCTTTCAGAGCCTTGGAGAATCAATCAGTAAACATTTATTAATTCTTACTATGTGCCGGGCATTGTGTTAAGTGCTAGGGATACAAAGAGAGGCAAAAGGTAGTTCCTGCCTTCAAGGAGCCTACAATCCAAGTGGGGAGGGAAGAGAGAGAATATGCAGGTAACTGAATGCAAATAAGCTATATACAGTATAAGATAAGTAAGAAATAATCAACCGGGCAGAGAAACCCCAGGAGCGTGCAGGAAAGTGAAAACAAATTTCTTCTGCTCAGAGTCAGAAGAAGCAAAATGGCCTAGTAATTGGCCCCTTGTTGCTTCCTGGGGTCCTGGGCCTCAAAGGAGGGGGTTAGTGGGGCAAGGGGACGAGAGACTCACCACTTTGATGGGTCTCAATGAGCTGAGCGCGTCAGTCCGGCGGCTGTTGGTCCAAGAGTCCCACCGAGGGTACTCACCTTTTTCAAACACAAACTGCTCTCCTTTGCAGTTGGCCTGTTCGTACCCGACCCAGCTGCCATAGACAGACAGACAAACAGAGTTAACACAGATAGAGAGCCCACACCGGTGCAGCCTCTCTCCTTAGAGGTCCTCAGACCGGTCCAACATCAATACGACCCCACCCCCCCACCAGCTTTTTCCTAAGAAAATTCTCATCTAGGCCTTGGCTTCTTGATGCTTCTAGGTTCCTCCAATGAATGTCCAGAGAAGAGCCAAGCACCAGGTTATAGTTCTTCTGCCTCACTTCTTCCAGAAAAGCCCCAGCCCAGACCAATCCCAACTAGGTGCTAGGGATAGACTGATCTTAGGAATGCTGCCCCTCCTCCCCCCCATTCCACTCTCTGTATTGTGTTTCCTTGTAGTCACTGGAGGAGCTGAGGGAGCCTGCCAACCATAGATCCACTTCCTAAGCCCTGGCTTTGGGATCTCTGCTCTTAACCAAGGTCAGTCTAAGATAACCTGAGTTGTCAATCTCATAAAAATCAATCAGTAAGTTTCCTTTAAAGACCTACTTTTTGCTGTAAGACCCTCTTTTTGATGGGTTTTCTTTTTGATGTAAGACCTTCTCTGCTTTGCTCTTTGAATTGCAGAATTGCTGTCTCTAATTTACCAAAGGAAATTCCATAATTAATAGCTCTCAGAAAGCAGGACTGAAAGCAGACTTAGTAATCCCAGCTTTGTTATCTGCATTGTCTTTGGAGGGTCACTGAAACTCCTAGAGCCTCAGTTTCCTCATCTGTCAAACGAGAGGTGAGAGCAGATAGCTTCCAAGGCCCCTTCCTGCTTGCAATTAATTATTACGTAATTGATGAAAGTGATTAAGATTGGAGATGAGCTTATATGGCACTGAACCAGAGACCTGGAGGCCTGGAAAGGATGTGAAATATTAAATTAATCTATTACTGCCTAAAAATCTACAAAGGAAGAGAGGCCCATTCTCCTTTGATAAAGTCACTGGGCTCTTGTTAAAATGAGGGCTATGAGCTAAGGAGACAGCATGGTATCATGGACAATACTTCAGATTTGGAGGCACAGTTCTACCATTGAATAATTTTAGCAAGCATCCATTAATCACACTTTTAAATTCTTTGACAGTGATCATGTTTTATCCTATAACCACCCTGAAAGTTAAGTGCTATTATTATTCCAATTTTGCAGATGGATAAACTGAGGGAAAGAGGTTCAAGTCCTAGCCCAGGGTTTCTCTGCTATAGTGAATGTCTGAGCTATGATCTGAACTTAGATCTTCCTGCCTCCATGCCCAGGACTCTATTCACTGCACTGCCAAGAAACGTGAGCTACCCACATCTTTTAAACTAGAGAGTCAGAGCAGCCCTTGGGTTTCTCTAGGCCTGGAAATGAAGATCCAGCACCCCTGACAATGTCAGGAGGGAAGACAAGCACTGCGTCTCTGCTTGGAGCCAATCCAGGGAGTAGTGGGCAGTGTCGTCTGGGGGGATAGCCTCCAAGTGGCAGGAGAAGGGGGTAACTCAAGAGTGGTAAGCAAGACCCCTTCCCTACAACCTTCCAGCTGCCTAGCTGCTTAAGGCCATGGCAGGATCAAGTTCTGTTATTCTCCATAGGATTCAAAGTCAAGCTGGCTTCTGCAGAAAAGAAGGGAGGCCGAGCTCAGTAGGTCAGGGTTGGGATCAGGGGAGTGGAGGAGGAGGGGGAAGACGGAACCCCAAGTTTTCCTTAAAGAAAGGGGTTCTCAGGCACCACAGTGAGCTGCTGTCGTTCAATACTGGCTACCCTATAAACAGCAGCCCCACAGCGAAACCTGCAGCCAGGCCCTGGGAAAGAGCAAGCCTCCTGTCATCTTGGAGGGCCCAGCAGCTAAGAGGCCAAGCCAGGGCCTGCAGGGCCTGGTCATGAGGGCTGGCTTGGCTCACAAGCACTCGCCTATTTTTTTGCCCATGTCCTGGGAAGGAAAAGGAAGGGGCCTCCTTTAGATCACCGGGGGCCAGGAACAGTATTGATCCTCCTTTTTGGCATTCCAGAGGAAGATTCCTGCTGTCTGCCGCCCAGAGAGAGGCTTCTCTTTTCTTCCAGAGGCTGCTTTATCTCAACCTAAAACCTTAAAACTAAATGCAAAGACCTCAGCAGCTTCCCCATGCTCCCAGGGGGCCCTAGACAAAGGATTTCTACCAGACAACAGCCCAGGGATTTTTGCTGAAGGTTTCTTTAGTTAGAGTTAAAATATAGCTTTTTGGAAGAATGAAGCCATTCCTTTCCCATGTTTCCAACGCGCACAAATTCATAGAGTTGGGAAGGAACTTTAGAATCATATTCAGAGAATGTTAGAGCCAGAAGGGACCCAAGGACCCAGGACATAGAGCTGCCAACGGCTCCCTAGTGCTTATGAAATAAAAGTGCACTTAACAAATAATGCACACAGTGCCGGGCACACAGTAAGGACTGAAGACAGCCTCTACCACCTATCTGTCCATCTATCAATCAATCTGTCACCTACCTCCTTACCATCTATTTCTGTGTGTGTGTGTGTGTGTGTGTGTATGTGTGCACGCACATCTCTGTCTCTCATCTCTTCCTGTCTCTCTATCTCTTTGTCTCTCTGTCTCTCCCTCCGTCTTTGTGTCTCTGTCTCTGTATCTCCCTCTGTGTGTGTCTTTGTCTCTCTCTGTGTCTCTGTCTCTCTGTCCTCCATCTCTGTGTCTCTGTATCTATGTCTCTGTCTCTCTCTGTATCTCTGTCTCTGTCTCTGTTTCTTCCTTTCTCTCTGTCTGTCTCTCTCTCCATCTCTCTGTCTCTGTCTCTCTGTCTCTCTCTCCCTCTCTCTCTCTGCCTGTCTCTCTCTCTCTATCTCTGTGTCTCTGTCTCTCCCTCTCTGTCTCCTTTCTCTCTCTCTCTCTCTCTCTCTCCTTTACCCGTCATTTGAGACTCTGCACCCTGGATCTCATGGACCCTTCTGACTTTTTCATCTCCTCCTTCCCTTTGCTAATTCCACTTTCCTCCGTAGGCACTGTTCACATTCAGCCTTTCCCCCTTCTGCATCTTTGTACACAATGTCCCTTAGGGCCAGAATGCCATCTCCTCTGAAACCTTCACCCAAGG
The DNA here is from genome assembly GCA_028646515.1 of Pseudochirops corinnae. NCBI lineage: Eukaryota > Metazoa > Chordata > Mammalia > Diprotodontia > Pseudocheiridae > Pseudochirops > Pseudochirops corinnae. Next base: position 341,239,346 of record CM053587.1, on the reverse strand, counting down.
TCCGGTTCAGGTGCCGCCTCCCACAGGTAGCCCTCCTGGTGACCTTATTATCTCAGATCTCCTGGACCACTCCAGACCTTTCTTATGTTCTTACCACAGTATCATTTTTATTATAGTTTGTATGTAATTGTCTTCTTATCCCCACTTAGAATGTAAGAGCTCCCTGAAGGCAGGGATATTTAATTTAATATTTAACTTAATATATATATTATATATAAATAAAGATATTTCATCTTTCTCTTCCCAGGGCAATGAAAAGAGCAGATGCTTCGTAAGGGTTTGTGTAACAGGATCAGATAGAGAGGCTCAGCTCTCCAGAAGGCCAGGCCCTGCCCTCCCCCACCTTCCCTCCAGGCTTGTCCTGCCCCGTCCCAAGGCTGTCTCTAGCAATGAATGCTATGAGGAGCCGGACCAAGAGGCACTTACGGTCCTGACTGCACGAGGATAGAGGCCGCCTTCTCCATGCCGGTCTCCTTTAGGTTGGAACATGGCCCACTCAGCTCATGGGAGCGGCCCTGGAAGTTCTCCTGCTCGAAGATGACAATCTGGGCACCAGAGAAAAGAGAAAACCGCTGTGGGGGGTGGACGTGAAGGCCTCTACCATCCCTTCCCACTCTCCTTCTATGGGCCCATAATCTCCCTGGGACTCAGTTTCCTCATCTGTAAGATGAGGGACCTCTCTGATCCTCTGAGGTGGTTCATGAATTGCTGTTGAAAAATAAAAACAAAACCTTCTGGGGAGGAAGTGGTCAGTGAAAGGTGGGTCTTGTCCAAGACTGCCTTCACTCTCGTCCTCCTGAAGAAATGGCAGAATGGGAGGGAGGAGGGGAAACCGCCACTCTGAGGGTGATTCTGCAGGCTCAGCCAGGCCTCCCTCCCCAATCACCTTGGACCAACCTAGCACCCCTGCATAGATACACACACACACACACACACACACACACACACACACACACACACACACACCAGGGTCCAGCTTTCTACATGGAAATCTGTCCTTGGCCCCCACTGCCTTCCAGAAGACATCCCTCAAGTGCTGAATGGTGAAGACGAAATGCTCACCAAATAGTCTTCCCTCTCCCTCTCCCTCTCCTGCTCCCTTTCCCTACTCTCTCTACTGAGGCAGGGAGTGGAAAGAAAACTGGGTAAGGGCAATCAGGACACTGTTCTCCAGCTCTGGCTCTACCACTTAGTAGCTATGTGACCTTGAACAAGTCACTTCCTTTCTGGGGTCCTTGGTTTTCCTTCTCTGTAAAATAAAAGATCTGAACTACATAAGCTCAAAGGTCCTGCCCAACTCTGACATTTGGTGAGTCTACAAGTTATTAAGGCCTTAGTATGAATTACCAGGTGAAGAATCCCTGATTTATTTCAATCTTCTCTGTTCACAAAAGAGGAAACCAAGGTTCAGATCAGGAAAGTGAGTTAGCTGCACTCATGACCCAGGAAACATGCTTAAGGAGGTACCAACCTTGGGGTTGAGGGGCTGCGGTTTAGAGGACTGAGTCTGGTAGTCTGACGCCATGGTGTCGCTCAGGATGGGAGCTGAAGGGGGTAGAAACAGCAAGAGGCAGTTAGGAACCTCTCCCCCTCCCCAAAACAAACAAAATCTGGACAGATTTCTGTAGCCTGGATAGATTTTCGACAGTAAGTCAGAATTCTAGAATCCCATAATTTTTAACTTTTAAAAGGACTTTAGTAGCTATCGGGTGTAACCCTGAAAAGCAGAATACTTTCCACCATCTACCAGACATGAGTCCCCTAACCTTTGCTTGGATACCTCTAGGGATCAGGGAATTACTATCTCCCAAGGCAGCCCAGACCCCTCGGGGAAAATCCGGCCAAAATTGTCTCTTTTGTACTTCAGCCCACGGCTCCCAGTTCTGCCCTCAAACTGAAGGAGACTCATCCCTCTTTCCTGTGACAGACCTTCAAAACCTGGAAGACAATAAGTGCTTCTTCCCAGAAACTTCTTTTTTGCAGGTTAAACAACTTCAGGGCAGCTAGGTGGCCCAGTGGTTAGAGTACTGGGCTTGGAATCAGGAAGACTCATCTTCATGTTAGTTCAAATCTGGCCTCAGACACTTACTAACTGTGAGACTCTGGGCAAGTCATTTCACCTTGTTTGCCTCAGTTTCCTCACCTGTCAAATGAACTGGAGAAGGAAATGGTAAACTACTCCTGTATTTCTGCCAAGAAGACTCCAAAATGGGGTCATGAAGGGTTGGATATGACTGAAATGACCACACAATGAACAAGCCCAGTTCCTTTGACCATTACTAAGAAGCCATGAAGGTAAGGCCCTTCACCAGATAGGTGAGTGCCCTCTTCTCTGGGCACTGCCCAGCCTAACAGCATCCTTCCAGTAGTGCAGCCCCCAGAACTGAGTATAGGATTCCAGAGAGAGTCTGAGCAGGGCACAGTGAGCCTGTGACCTTCTTATTCTGGGAAGCCCTCTTCATGCTTCTTCTGATCTCGTTCTCTTTATCCACCACTGAGTCATACCCTAGCTCATATTCGCAGCACGCAGGATGTGATCAAACCATGCTTTAACGGGCATCAGCATGGAGAGTAGACTGGGAGTCAGGAAGTTCAATCTCAGACACATCCCAGCTGTGCCTGTTTCCTCATCTGTAAAATGATGTCCTCTGAGGACATCCACCATCCATCCCATCCTAGGTCCCCTACTCATTATGCAACAAAACAATCTCTCTTAGAACTGTGGGGTAGACGGTGGGGAGGGCAGAATTGGACTTTGGGATCCTTCCTCTTTCTTCGGCCAAGCCTCCTCACTTTCTCTCCCTCTCCAGGACCCTTCTCCCTCATGCAGCTTCCCTCCCTCCTCCATATGCTCCAGAGAACTGCTACTTTCTCTGGTCCCTCTAATTTCTTTCTCACTAGCCCAGACACCTCTCCAGGTCCAGTTCTTGTGGGGCCTTCCCCCCTCTTAGCCATCCAGTGTTCTTCCCCCACCTAAAGTGATAACTAATGGTCATTATGCCTCCTAGTGAATTCTTGAAGGCCTTCGGGACTCTAACGGTGAAATTTCCTACTCTAGGAGGTGGGGGATTGTGTTCTGATGAATGGACAGCCTTCAAAATCCACCTGTCAGGAAGACAGCCTCTGCATAGAGCCTAGTCTGCCCTGAAGAGCAAAAAACAGAAAAAGGTTGAAGTTCAAAATGTATTCTCAGGAGCCAGCTTTATTGCCCTAATGGAGAGGTTCTTAACCTGTGGTCCCCAGATTCTCAAAGAGAGAGGGGTTACTGTAGGGGGTCTGAACTTAGATGGGAAAAACATGGCACCTCTTTTTATTAGCCTCCAACCTCCTTTGAAATCCTCTGCAGTTTGCTGTTTGCATCATTCTGAGAAGGAATCCCTAGGCTGAACCAGACTGTCACAAAAGGTTAAGGACCCCTGCCCCAAGGAGAGGTCTCTCTCTTAACTTAATCTTCACACACCTCCCTACCTCACACCCCCAAAGTCACTTCAAAGCAAAAATCTGCCTTTCAGAAACTGCTTTCTCATTGGCCATCTGGAGCAGCCAAGAGAGAAGAAATGAAACCAATCCAGGGGAATGAGCCCAAAATCTTAGCTCCCTTCTTGTTGTAAAGAGGTCCCCTTCCTTCCCTGCCCAGCTGACCGGCATCATCACAATCGTACTAATAGAATTTATCTACAAAGTGCTAAACAATGTGTCATTTCATCTGATCCACACAATGACCCTGGGAGGTAAGTGCTATCATTAGGTGCTATTATCTTACAGGTGAGGCAATTGAGGCAAACAGAGGATAAGTGACATGCCCAGGGTCACAGAGCTGAGTATCTGAGGCAGGATTTGAATTCAGGTCTTCCTGATTCCAAGTTCAACGCTCTTGCCCACTCTGCCACTTAGCTGCCTCTGTTCATGACCCTGCCCTTCAGGATTTACTCCCAAAGCCTTTCTCCATCCATTGGCAATGGCCCCATGTAGGAATAATAGCCTCCCTGTTAGTTAGGATCTTTGATCAGAACTGTCTTAGAGATCTGAGAACATTAACCAGCCCTGAATCTGTAGCGAACACCTAGTTTCTTTATTTTTTTAACCTTACCCTGCCCCCTCCCCTGCAAAAAAACCTTATAGGATTTTTAGAAGTGGATAAGAATTTAGAGGGTATCTATTTCGATCCTCTATTTTGGAGGGGAGGAAACAGAGGCTGAAAGGGAAAATGAAGGCCCGAGGTCACGTAGTTAGCATCTGAGCTGGGATTTGAACCAAGTGCTTCTGATCCCAAATCCAGTGCTCTTTCCCCTCCACCATACTGTTTTCTCCTGCCCCCGGAGTCCCTTCACCTCTGGCCTGTTCTGAAATGGTGACCAATGATTTTCCATCCAGCAACCAGAATGAGAGAAAAGCAGAAGAGAAACTCTTACCAGCAATACCAGTACCCGCTCCTGCCCATGAAGGGCCTCTGGCTGGGAGGTGGCATTTATACTGCCCTGGGGGGGGCCTGGTGCCAAGGTAGGTTACAAAAATCGTTCCAGCATGATGCGAATGGAGAATGCCAGATTAAACCCACCGTGAATACCCGGTTCAGCTGATGCTCACTGGCCATTGTGTCTCAGTGCGATTATTTCATTAGCTTTCACATTTGGCTGGGCTCGGATTGTCCAGGGCGTAGGCAAGAAGAGGAGAGCTTTGCCTGCATCAGCCCTCTGGGTGCCAACCTGCAGAGCCCCTCTTTTGGACAATGCAGGCATCCAGCCCATCTCAGCCTTTGTGGAGCCAGGGATTTGCCTACCATGACAGGCTGGAGGCACATCTCCAGCAACCTCATGGTAGAAAATAGATGTGCGATTGGTTTTGCAGAGCAAATCAGTCCGAGTTGCCAAGTTCGATCCCAGCCTGCGTTTGAACTCTGCCTGGGTCAGGCTCTCCGAGGGGTGAGGTCTTGCAAAACTCAGGTCAAGACTAGAAACAGAGAATATCAGAGCGAGAAGGCACACAGAGAGAGAAGGACCTGCAGAGATCTTCTGGTCCAGCTCTCCGATTGGGCAGAAGAAATTGGGATGAAGAGAAGAGACCCAACCGAAGAGAAAAGAGTAGCAGAATCTGAACCCAAAGCCAGATGTACCCATTGCCAGGCTAGGTACACTCTCTACTACATCACACGCTTCCCCCATTCCCTTCTTTTCTAAAGATTTCCAGCTGGAAGGACCTTAGAGGTAATAGAATCTGACTCTCTCATTTTACAGGTGAGAAAACTGAGGTCCAGGGAAAATGGATGATTTGCCTTAAGTCACACAAATGGTATGTAGCAGAACTGAGATTCGAACCCAGATCCTTCTGACTCCAAAGTCAACGAATGTTCTTGTTACTTCACCACAGCCCTCATTCTTACAATTCAACACAGTGCTTGGTATCCTGTAGGTGCTTAATACATGCTCATTGGCTGCCTGACTGGCTATAGCATCATTTCCTCTTTTATAATGTCGGCTGGTGTTTGAGAAGTCTGGGACTCTGCCCTTAACTCATTGTATGACGGTTGGCCAGTCACCTCCCTTCTCAGAGAATTAGTCCCCTTCTTTTTCAAATGAGGGCATTGGATCAAACAATTCCTGAGGTCCCAGTTAGGGGGGAGAGGCTAGGTCTGCAATCAGGAAGACTTCAGACACTAACTCTATCATCCCGTGCAAGGCACTTAACCTCTGCCTGACTCTGTTTCCTCGTCTGTAAATAGAGGTAATAATAGTACCTAACCCTAGGGTTGTTATGAGGACCAAATGAGATAACTGAAGTGTTTAGCCCTGTGTCTCTCACACAGTAAGTGCTTAATACATGTGTGTTCTCTCCCCTTTTCCAGCTCCCTCCACTCAATCTGAACAGGGATATCCTGGGGATGTATGGGCCTGAGAGGAAATCATACTGTATAGGACACAGTCACACACATACATATACCTTTTAACCCTAATTTTGGGCATCCTCATCCCAGTCACCACAAACAAAGTGTTTGGGGATTATGATGAACACCAATGATTCACTTGTCCCATAAACACCATCAGTTCCCATGGAAAGGAAATGATGACATGGTGTCCACATGCTGTCTCTAGCATTTAGCAAATTGTTCAGAGCACCATAAAAGGTCAGCTCTGGAGGGAATCTTTAGCATGGACGAACACAGAGTGTGAGAGCTGGAAGGGCCCTTAGAACAGCCAAAGAGGACCAGAGAGAACCTTAGAACACAGAAGAGTGGATGAACACTTAGAACCTATAACATGGGATGTTATAGCTTAGTAAATATACCATACAACAAAGACTGTTAGAGTTGGAAGGGACCTTCCAGCAGAGCAGTAGAGCTGAAAAGCATGTCAGGGTTGTAACATGAAGGCGCACAGGCCAGGTGAGATACCTGGTCCTAGTGAGCAGTTAGGGCCAGAATTGGTGCCCACACCACCTATCACATGTGTCACCCAGCCCAAGACCCTCTGGAGTGTCAGCCCAACCCTTCCCTATCTTTCTAGTCTTTTCACACCTAATTCCCCACCATGTGCTCTTCAATCCAGTGAAACTGGCTTCCTGGCTGTTCCAAGAACAAGACTCTCCCTCCTTAGACTCCAGGCATTTTCACTGGACGCATCTGATGCCTGAAATTCTCTCACTCCTCATCTCCATCCCCAGGCTTCCTTGGCTTCCTTCAGGTCCCAGCTAAAAACTTACCTTCTGCCAGAAGCCTCTTCCAAGCCCCCTTATTGCTGGAGCCTTCCACCTAAAATTAAATTCCAATTTATCCAGTGGAAATCTTGCTCGTATATAGTTGTTAGCAAATTGTCTCTTCCATTAAATTGAGAACTCTTTGAGAGCAGGGAATTTTTCTTTTTGTGGTCTTTGTTTCCACAGGGCTGAGCAGAATGCCTGGCATATAGTGGATGCTTAATAAATGCTGGATGACTTGGCTTGTGCTCCCCTAAAACTCTTTGTCCCGCCTTTGATTCCACCTCTTGTAGTAGGGTCTCCATTCTCATTAGTCTGTAATTTCTGGGGATTAATCAATCATATCATGAATCAATCTCATCTGAATTGTTTTTTCCTCTCTAGTAAATTATAAGATCCTGAAGGGAGGGATTATTTCATCCTTTTCTGGGTAGCTAAAAAAGTATGAGTAATACTTTTCCTGTTCCCCAATGGTCTGTAGGAAGCTTATTCCCTTTCTTTCCTACAGAGTGGAAAAGAAAAGGGTTTGTGAGCAAAGTCAGCCCCCATACATTAATAGTCCATGACCAAGCCCAAGCTTGCAGTTTCTGACTTGGTTCCTTCCTTTGTTTTTTCACTCTGATAGGTTTCTCTTAAAGTTTATATGTAAGGAGAAAGGTGGGGGGAGGAAACAGGGAGAGAGAGAGAGACAGAGACAGAGATATCTTTAAAGAGACTATTAGAAATAATTGAAAGCAAATAATCTTAATTCACTCTCTGTGGGTGCACCACACACACAAGAGCATCTTGAGGCCTTCAGGAACTGTGAGACAATCCTTTGCCACATGTACTTTCTAAGCTTGAGCTCACTTTCCCCTGGAATCTATGTACTTGTGGGAGAGTGCATCAGAGACTTTTAAAGCAAAGCACTCTGGTGGGGGCTTATGAAGGATACCCCCCTCCCAATCCCTCAGAATTAATCCTAGAGTCCCAAAGGGAAGAAGTCCCCAAGTTCTGGGGACCTAACTCAGAGTGAGTGGGAGTTGGGATAGTAGCTCAAGAGTCTGTGATAAATGTGGTGGCCTTTGCATTTGTGGGGACATATTAGACTTGGGAAATCTTTCCATAGTTTCAACTGGACAAAAACTGACAGGTTTTTTTCCTTTTGTTTTAAATTGCTTTTGGACAGCACTCAGCTTTCTGGTATGTTCCCTTAAAAGTCAGAAGACAAAGAGACTGTATAAGTTAAGGAAAGTGGCCTGAAGGCTCTACAAAGAGCTCAGCAGAAAACGTACAACCTGCCTAAGAGGAACATTTTGAGAATTCTAAGAACAAAGACTTGTGGGAGCTGAGTTTCCCCTTTGCCACACATGCTCAAATCTTGAGACCACTTTCCCCTAGACTTTTTAGGTACTAATTGGAGAGTGTGTCTGAGATTTGCAGAGGAAATGTCTCATCCACCTATTCTTTATTCATTCATTCATTCATTCATTTTTAGTTTTCAATACTCACTTTTATAAGATTTTGAGTTCCAAATTTTTCTCCCTCCTTCTCCCTCCTCCCCAAGAGGACATGCAATCTGATACAGGCTATACACATATATCTGGACTTACTATACCACTTTAGTAAATATATCTTTCTAAAAGCTAATCAAGTCTGGCTGGCTAATTAATACCAACTAATAATCATGGAGGGAAGCACACTGGTGTGGGCTCATAAGCTATAGCACTAGAAAAATCCTCCCCCTGCCCATCCAACCCCTCGGGACTATCCCTAGACTGAAAGGTTAAATAGCAGCCAAGCTTTGGGCACTCAATCCGCTAGTGTAGAAAGGGGTAGGGAAAGTAACTCCCCAGTATATAATAAATTTTTTAAAAATCCAGGAATACCAACTCCAAGACTTTCTAGTATTTAAATTGTCTTTGTGCATCATGAGCTGGTAGCATTTTGCAGTGAATACATCAAGCGCAAAACTTCTTATCAGAATTTCCTGCAATTTTAGGCCAGTATCATTTGTCATGAGAATTTGTTTCTTGCTATCTCAAGCATTCTCTTTTGGGCCGACCATCCAAAGCTTTCTTTTGGCCACAGAGGGAAATGTCTTGGGTAGTAGTACCAACTGCTTCCTGGTACCATGTGTAGGGTTAGTCTGGTACAGGACTCCACTGTATAGCCTTAACTTGTGGCATTCTCTCAATGGTAAGGTATGCGCTGGGGCATGAATCCTAGAAGATCATTTGCGCAGTTTTTGGCATACACACACACACACACACACACACACACACCTATTTATATATATATATAATATTTATAATTTATATATTATATTATTATATAAAATATAATTTATATATATTTATATTATTATATTATATTATATTTATATTATTATATTATATTATATTATATTATATTTATATTATTATATTATATTATATATAATTTATATATAATATATAATTTATAATATATATAATATTTATATATATAAATAGGTGTGTGTATGTATACATATATATATATATATATATATATATATATATATCTCCACCCCACTTTCCAGGTCCCTTTTGTGTGTTATCTTTATTTTGTTAGAATGTAAGCCTCTTGAGGACAGGGGCTGTTTTTCTTTTTTTATGTTGTATCCCCAGTGCTTTGCATATATTAAATGCTCAACAAATGCTCATTGACTTGACTTCATCATTCAGTTATCACCATTGCTAGTCATTCAAAGACAACTGAGGTAAGGAGGATGGGTCCAATGCTGTAAGGTTCACATCAACTGATGGAATGCCCCATGGTGGAAGTGCCAGACTCTCAGCTTTACTTTGATGTGATAGAGACCCTCTGCTGGATGCAGTTCTTCTTCATACCTTACAGTTATCACCGCCCCTTAGGATTCAGATCTACAGGGCATATCACATACAACTTCATAAGCAGACTGTGCACAGTTGGTTGGTGTTGCTACCCATCAGGGCAGCACCAAATTTAAATACTGGCAAACTGAAAGAAGATGAATTGTTGTTAGTCTGTATTTAAAACTGAGCACCATATGTGTAGTATTGGAACTTATCATTGGCAGCCAACCAAGCACTTCAGCTTATGTATGGGGTAATGCATCTCATTTCACCCATAAGAGCAATGGGCTTCCGGTGACCATTGCTCTCTTGGTAGAACAGCTCCCAAGTCTTAGTTAAATTCCAAGCTTAGACGCAAGACTTAGCTCTTAAGTGTTAGGGTGCAGCAAGAAGAACTTGCCTCATCTCCCTAAACCAATGTGCCCAAGTGAAATGGCTGACCAATCCTTAAAAGCCTCTTGGCATTCCTTATCCCATTGATCTCTAGGTAGTGTCAAAGGGATCAGGCTGGATTGATCTTTCTTACCTCTCTGCTTTTGGCTCTTCTCCTCCACTTACCCAGGCACGTGAGGTCATTGAGCACCTTAGTAACAATAGCATGGTTCTTCAGGAAGTTTCCATGGCAGCTGCCAACTCTTTAAAAAGTCTTTAGTTGGCAAAGATTCTTTAGATGAAGCCAACTGATGGGCACTGCTGTCTTGCCTATATCCATACTGATTCTCTGTTGAGATAATAAATGTATAACTGACACCCATTCATAGCTGATAGCTAGCATTTTTATGATGTTTTAAGGCTTGCAAAGAATGGTACAAATTGTTGTTGTTGTTGTTGACTCATTTCCATCATGTCTGACTCTCCATGACCCCATTCGGGGTTTTCTTGGCAAATCTAGATACTGGAATAGTTTACAATTTCCTTCTCTCATTTTACAAATGAGGAAGTGAGGCAAACAGGATCCAGTGATTTGCCCAGGGTCAAATAGCTACTAAGTGTCTGAGGCCACATTTGAACTCAGGTCCTCCTGACTCCAAGGGCTGGCACTTTATCCACTGTACCACCTAGATGTGCCACATTACAAATAGTGTCCCAAAAGTTTTAGTGCAGTTCTAAGTTATTAAAGCTTTGGACTGCACTAATCAATCAATAAACATTTATTAAGTGCCTGTATGTGCCAGACACCATGCTAAGGCTTGTGGGGTATTCACACAACAACCCTGTATGGTTAGGTGCTATTACTATTCCCATTTTACAGATGGGGAAACTGAGGCAGATAGCCGTTGAGTGACTAGTCCAAGATTATGCAGCTAGAAAGGCTTTGATTCAAGCCCAGCACTCTGCCCACTGTCACCTGGCTGATTTTATACTGAGACTATGTTAAGCTGGACACCAACCGGTGGCAACTTCAGACCAACATCTCTCTGCCCGTCTGATACCCATCAGTCTTTTCTCATGCTTAGCCAACATCTTCCCAAAGACCATTAGATTATCCAGGTAAGCCTGCGCTCCTAGAGGATTCATATCCCCAACCTCCTTCTCCATAAATCACTGAAAAGTGCAAAAAACTGGCAAAATTCTTCTGAGTAAGAGAAAACTGGTTTCTTCATCTTCCACCAATGCTAATCTCACTAGGACCATGGTCTCCACCTTCCTGCTGATGCCCACGACTTTTTCAGAGAATGTTAAGGTGGCACAGAAGCATTGCCCTGGAAAAGGCTGATACAGTATCTTTTGCAAATGGTTTTCATAAAATGACTGGAATATGGCTGTTACTTGGGTTCCAGTACCTAATACACCAAGGTATCTTTCATCTTCAGTCCTCACTGTCCCTGCTATAGTCCTATGAGGTTAGTTGCAAAGGAGTTGATGTGCGGAGCAAAGTTTGTGTTTTTCAGAGTCGGGGGTGACCCCTGTTCCTGACTCCATCCTGTTTTTTCAAATTATAACTAACATTTATGTAATCATATCTTAATATCTAAATTTTTGCAGCATTTTACTTATGAAGCAAAGTCATTTTCCTCTCTTGCCTACTCTTTTCCTTAGAGGTGGTGGAGCCTGCCAGATTCTTCCGTACAATCCACCAGCTAGAAAGGGTCTATAGCCTGTTGGAACCACATGGTTCTGACCTCTAGCAGAGGTCTCTGGACCGCAGTCTCCTAGGTGACCTCTCACAGCAATCCTTATCTCTACTTGCAGACATGGAAATGAAGCCAAACACTCATGAACATTCCTGAGAAGGATGCTCATTAGGAGAAGGACTCAGGAACTGGGTCGCCTTTACCTTGTCTTCCCTCTCCTCACTTAAGGAGCTTTAGAGAATTAATATATTTTTCTCACTCAGAATCAGAGAAGTATAAACTGTCAGAGCTCTTCTTAACCCTCTACAATCTGGTTTCTGGCCTCACCATTCAACTGCAATTGTTCTCTCCATGGTTACCAATGATCTCATTGCAAAATCCAACAGCCTTTTCAAAATCTAAAATCCACGTCCTTCTTGACTTTCCTGCAGCCTCTGACACTGTCACCCTTTCCATCACCCTCTTCTCTCTGATATTCTCCTCTTTCTAGGTTTTCCTGACATTGCTCTCTCCTGGTTCTCCTCCTGCCTATCTAACCACACCTTCTCAGTCTCCTTTGTGGGATCTCCAATGAGATCATATCTGCTAATGGGAGAATACTCTGTCCTGACCCTCTTCTCTTCTCTCTCTCTCTCTATACCATTTCACTTGATCTTATTGCCTCCTATGGATCCAAATATCATCTCTGTGCTAATAATTCTCAAATCTAACCTCTCTGCCGACTCCCAGTCTTGCATCTCTAATTGCCTATTAGGTATCACAAATGAGATGTTCCATAGACATCTTAAACTTGGTGTGTCCCAAGCCAACCTCAACATCTTTTCGCCTAAACAATCTTTTCCTATATCCTTCTTTCTGTTGAGAGCACCTCCATCCTCCCAGTCTCACAGGCTCAAAATCTAGACACTTTATTCTTTCTACCCCCACCCTATATCTTAGCTGTTGCCAAGACTTAATAATTTTACCTTCATAACATCTCTCACATATGTCCCCCCTTCTTTCTTTAGCCTTGATACAGGTGTTTATCACCTCCCACCTGCAACAGCCCGCTGGTTGGTCTACCTGCCACAGGTAAGTCTCTTCCCAATCCCATCTATCTTCTTTGTGCTCAGCTGATGAAGTCATTTTCCTAAAGTGCAGGTCTGACTATGTCACACACACACACACACACACACACACACACCACTCAATGAATGGCTTGAATATAAAATGATGTGCAAAGCCCTTCATAATCTGCCTCTCCCTACCTTTCCAGTCTTGTTCTACCTTACTATCTCACTCTCTGACTCCCTACCTGCACACAACCGTGCACACTTCTATACAGTGACACTGGCTTCCTCACTATTCCATGAACAAAACACACCTGGGCATTGTCCCTGGACATCTTTCTTGCTTGGAGTTGTCTCCCTCCTTGTCTCTGCCTCCCTGCTTCCTTGGCTTCCATCAGGTCCCAGCTAGAACCACACCTCCTAACAAAGTCCTTCCCCATCCCTCTTAATTCCAGTGCCTTCTCTTCTGGTTTTCTCCAAATTATCCTGTATAGAACTTGTCTGAACAATTGTCAACTAACTCTTCCACAAGACTCGAAGCTCCTTGAGGGCAGGTGGTGTCTTTTGCCTTTCTTTGTATCCTGGAAGCTTAGCACCATGTCTGGCACACAGAAGATGCTTAATAAATGTTTATTGACTGACAGAAGGGACTTTAAAACATAGACTATAGACCGTTAGAATGGAAAGGGACCTTAGAATACAGAATGTTAGAACTAGAATTTCAGAACATAAAATGAGAGAGCTACAAGAGACATTAGATGTGGACTCTCTAAACCCTAGAGAAAAAGTCCATGTGGATTTATTTCAGCAGATGAGAGGAGAGAAGCTACAAGGGCCTAGGCTGAGCAGAGAAGAGACATGGCCCCACTCAGCCGTGGGGTGGCACAGGAGGGGATGGGGTCCCTGCGTCCTGTGCCTTGGGACTCTGATTCCCCAGAATACTGAAGTCAAAATCCCCCTTTCTGAAACCTGCCCATTTCCCCTCTTTCCTCCCCTCAGAGCAACAACAAAGGCCTGTGAAAGGCATTTGTCATTAAAGGAGAGAGAGGACAGCTGTTGCCTGAGAATTATTCTTCCCTCA
>CM053587.1:341202963-341225114 GCA_028646515.1 Pseudochirops corinnae | reverse complement strand
ACATATCCCCCTCCCTCCGCCTGCCCAACATATCCCCTTCTCCCCCCACCCATTTCTGGAGCTGAAGGCATAAGCTGGGGATGGAGTAGAAAAGCTTCAGGCAGGGTCCATGGCAATGACCTGGGCCCCAAGGGCCAAGTTCCAGCCCCAGCATCTGCTCTGAGGTGCCAGAAATGTCTTTCCCCTCCCCTTAGAATGATCTGGCTTCTCCTCCTGGTTCTCCCTGGCTCAGGTTGGAGAGAGGCTTGTCTAAGCTTGGGACCTGCTGAAATTCCCCTTCTGCTTTCCCCCTCAGGAGTGTGAGAGAGAGGAGGGAGCTGAAAATGTGTAGGGGTATAATGCCAAGCCCAAACAGCGAGCACTTCATGCAGTCTCGTCATCTTGGGAGAAAGACCATTCAGAGGGCTGGGAGTGCCTGGGAAAATGGGGGCCTCTGAGGTTGGTCTCTACCCTGGACTTCTCTTGCTGGGTCTATGCTCTCAAAGGGAACTGGACTGGGCTCTTTAATGAGAGTGGTCTAGCCTGTGCAGGTATGTGGTTGTACCTGGGATGGGGTGAGGGAAGAATGGCTCTGGAGGATGGGAAGGAAAATGAGAAGATATTCCTCCCCATCCTTTACAGGCCACTTTGGTGGGGCTGCCTCTGTGAAGCCTCCTCTGGTACTCACCAGTACCCCCGGATATCCTCAGTGTGCATTATAATTAGCAGTGTACATGTCTGAACACCCTACTAGAATAGGACAGCCACTGAATTCTATTAAAACATCGTATCTCGGGCGACTAGGTGGTGCAGTGAATAGAGCACTGGCCCTGGAGTCAGGAGGACCCAAGTTCAAATCCAGCCTCAGACACTTAACACAAAAACTAGCCGTGTGACCTTGGGCAAGTCACTTAACCCCAATTGCCCACCAAAAAGCAAAAAACAAAAACGAAAAAAACCAAAACCATTGTATCTCTTCCAATACTAACACACTTGGTCCTTCATAAATGCTGAGAGGTTGAATTCGCCTCTATTTGCATGCCCAGAGTTTAGCACGATGCCTGGCAAGTAGGCACTTTATTGATTAATTAAAGCAAGACTGTGTAGGAAGGAGTATCCCTCCCCCACTTCCCATCACCGACCTGAGGACCTGCACCCTGCCTTCCTGTGCCCCTTCCCTACCTTAGTGGTTCAGACGCCACCTGAGCAACTACTGCTTATCTCCCTGCAGGGTAAAAATAACCTGACATGCTTTCTCAGATGCATACTTGAAAATATGCAGATTGAAATGAAGGAAAATTACTATATTCTTTTCAGTTTCTGTTCCCCACCTCCTTAGCCTGCCCACACACACAGACAGGTTGTTATCACCGGGGAAGAAAACAAGGAAGAATCAGGTGGCACAGGGCACCTCATGGGGCAAAGCTCGTAGACTGAGGAAGTCAATGGGATTGACTCATTCTGGGGGCAAACTAGAATACCCCCCACCCAAGAGCTGACCCTCTCAGGGCCTCTCTGCACAGGTCAAGGTGTGGGTATGAGACAGAGATGGAAGTGTCCTCCACCTGGTAAATATGGCTGTTGGAGCAGCGGCTCGTGAAGGCATACAAATGGATTAAAATAAATGATTAATCCCTGTGCCAACCTGAATCAGAGTGGGATTCAAGGTGACCAAGTTTTTTTACATGGTAGAACACAGCTTTGGGGAGGACCCCAGCATCTGGTACCAAATGAGCTGTCCAAGGTCTGACCCAAAGGACCAGCAGATTCCCTTCCTTTCCACACACCTAGCAGCAGCTACCTATTTCTCTAGGGAAAAGCACCAAAGTTACTCTCTTCATTTAATGAAGTCAACCGAGCCATGGAGGGTGAAGGGACCTGTGAGCCCCAGTGATTTATTGAGGAGGTTCTGATGCAAGAGGGAGAGAAGAGCCTGTCAGGCTGGGGGACCCCACTTTGACAATCCCTAGAGCTTTCTCTTCTTGGTGGGCCAGCTGCCTGGGGAGGGTGGGGGACGGGTGGCCTTAGGTCTCCTTCAGCTACTGAGGAAGCAGCCACGTTTGTGCCACTTGCGGTCACGGATGCGCCGGACGGACTGGATTTGGGGCTGATTGGCATCCCATTCATTCCAATGGCGGTACTCTCCCCGCTCGAAGACATATTGGCGCCCTCGGTAGCCAGGAAATTCATAGCCTACCCACCTGTCGAGATTGGGAGAGACAGAAATTGGCATTAGTCCTATGAGGAGGAGGGCAGACTGGGATCAAAAGGCAAGCTGGTAGGGGAAAATGCTTGAAATTCTAGGTAAGATGGTAGCTAGGTGATGTCGGTATGCCTGCAGTCAGGAAAATCTGAGTTCAAATCCAGCCTCAAACACTTACCAGTCAAGTGACTCCTTGGATTACCTCAGTTTCCCCAACTGCAAAATGGGGATAACAGCACCTACCTCCGAAGGCTCTTGTGAGGATCGAATGAGATAGTACGTGTAAAGAGTTTAGCACATAATAGGTTCTTTAATAAATGCTTCCTTTCCCTACAGTAGATACAATGCTGGAATCAGCAACACTTGAGCTCAAATCCCGTCTCAGATATTTAGTGGCGGTGTGACCCTGAGCAAGTCACTTAACTTCCACCTGCCTCTGTTTCCTTATTCATAAAATAGTGTCACAATAGCGCCCTGCCTCCAGGACTATTGTGAAGATCAAAGGAGACATTTGTAAAGAACTTTGCGAACGTTAAGGCATTATGTAAAAGCTCGCTATAATATCACAATACTCTCATTTTTGTTTCCATTGCTTCCGGCTATAAGCCCATCACCAGGCTTTAAAGACACGTATGGCTCATAAGCGCATTGGCTCACAAAGCATTCAGCTCGGTGAAGTGGGCAGGGAAAGTGTCATCATTTCCATTTAAATGTGAAGATGGGTCCGAGTTTGCACAAGGTTACATTGAGTCTAGTAGAAGGAAGCCAAGAGTGGGAAGTGCCCTTTGGGGTCCAAGGCTGGGGATGGAGAAGAAAGAAGGGGGGAAGGGAGGGCGTGGCTCTGTACTCACGTTCCGTTGATGACTCTGATGCTGGCCACCCGATCCTGGAAGCCATGAGCCCAGAGACTGGGAACGTCATCATCCACAATCTCCATCTTTCGGCCGCCGTACCCCGGATTCTCGAACAGGTGGATTTTGTGCTCTGGGCTGTCCTAGAAGGAGGTCTCAGAGCCATCGGTCAAGCCTTCTCCGCTCCCACCATCCTCCCGCGCTCCCAGAACCCGCTACCATGGCCAAAATGGACCCAGAATGGATAGGGGATGATGAATCGGCGGCAGCTCTCTGCTTAGAGACGGGCAAACCTAGAAGGGCCATTGTCCGCACTGCTACCCAAGTAATCTTAATGCGTCTTTATGGCTGTGGAACTCCTTCAGTGGCTCCTGAAAAATGTATAAACTTCTCATTCGAGCTACACTGACCTACCTCATAATAATTACAACTATCGTCCATCCAATGCCTACTCTATGTGCCATACACCATGCTAAGCATTTTACAATTATTATTTCATTATTTCTCACAATCCTTAGAGGGAGGGGTTTTTATTATCCCCATTCCACAGATTAGGAAATCGAGGCAAACAGAGGTTAAGTGACTTGACCAGGGTCATGCAACTGTTACGTGTCTGAGGCTAGCTTTGAACTGGGGTCTTTCTGACTCCAGGCCTAGCATGCTATCCACTTCACAACCTAGCAGACACACACTCCATCTTTAGACTCCATATCTTTGCGTTGATTCGTCCCCGTGTCCACAAGGTTCTTCCCCTTTCCTTTGGCCTCCTGGCTTCCCTGGTTTCCTTCAATACTCAGCTCGAATCCTGCTGTCTTCAAGGCTACCTCTCACTGCCCCTACCTTCCCTCCTACACCCACCCTCCACTTACTCTGTATATATCTTGTTGGCCCATAAATGCTTTCATACTGGCTAATTTACTAGAATGTGGGTTCCTTATGGAAAGGGGCTGTGGGCTTTCAGTCCCCAGTACTTAGCACAAGGCCAGCACACAGTAGGTACTTACTAAATGCTTGCAGACTAATTGAGTGAAGCCCTCCCCAATCCAGCTCCCCATGATTTCATTCTATTCCCCTTTACATAATCTGTGCCCTAGCCAAACTGGAAGATCCTCTACTCCCTCATGTTTGAAAGAGGCTCCCTTTCTTCCGGGCCAGCTTAGATATCACTTCCTCAGAAAGCCTCCCTCCTTCCATCCCTGTCCCCATCGCCCCTTCTCAGATCCCTTGGAAGACTTCATCTTCTCACCCTCTGTCTCAGAGTTTTGTCACCCCTTCCCCTTCCTAACAGGCCACAAGCTCCTTGGGTCACTTTTCCCATCTTTGTGCCCCTGGACTGAGCACAAAGAAATCTTGTCCTCAGAGAGATGAGAAGATACTTTCACTCCCTCTTTTCAAGTGGTGGGGGGTCCTTGGGTTAGAACATTACATACATCATTAGATTTTATGTGTATATAGATATGTGTGTATGAATATGTATGTATGTATGTGTATAGATGTATGTATACATTGTGCATACATGTGTGCACATGTGTGCACATGTGTGTCTATGTGTGTATGTGTGCACTGTGCGCAATGCATATGTATGTGTATGCTGTGTGTCTGTGTCTGTGTATGTGTGTCTATGTATGTGTGTATTGCATGTACATGTGTGTATATGTATGTTTACATGTGTATGTATATGTGTGCATATATGTGTGTATTGCGTGTACATGTGTGTATATGTATGTTTGCATGTGTATGTATGTATATGTGTGCGTGTATGTGTATGTGTGTGTTTATATGTGTGTGTACATGTACGTGTATGTATATATAGTTTGTTGATTACTTTCCTGTCTTCATTTCTTTTATAAAGGATGGCTTTCTGGAAAGGGGAGGGAAAAGGGACACATGGAGAAATCTGAGGTGATATTGAAACAAAAGATCTTAGGGGCACAGGGGATGGAGCACTGGTCCTAGAGTCCGGGGGACCTGAGTTCAAATTCAGCCTCAGAATTTGCTAAGTGACCCTGGGCAAGTCACTTAATCCTATTGCCTCAAAAAAATCCCCCCCAAAACAAACAAAAAGATCTTTTTAGAATTATTTTAAAATAAATTAGGAGTTAAGATATTGCCCATTCCTTCTTGAAAAAGCAAACAAAAGTAAATGTTGGATCGAGCTGAACTGAACCATTTGACGATCGAGGAAGCCAGAAAATGCCCACCAGGGCTGACGATTTTCCTAGACCATGGCTAGGGCTTCTCTGTCTCCTAAGCTGGGCCTCTAAAGGTCCCGGAGAGAGGGACTCCTTAAAGAAGTGATTCAGTCCATAGTGACTGTAGCCTTGTCAGGGTTCCGTCCAGCCTGGCTCACAACCTTCCCCATCCTTTCCAGAATTCCCCAAGTGGGGAGGCCCAGGGCCCAGCTCCCAGCTCCCAGCCCCCAGCCCCGTTGGGAGGAGGAAGCCCATACTCACAATGTGCAGGGGCCTAAGGGAGAGGAGACTGTCGCTGTGGTGGCTGTTTGACCAGGCATCCCATCTGGGGTAATCCCCCTTTTCTAGGACAAACTGTTCTCCCCGAAAGGCACAGCGCTCAAACGCCAACCATCTGGAATAAGAAAGCCCCACCTGATCTCAGCTGAAGGAGGCCAAGAAGCTGGTTGGGCAGAATGAGTCAAGGGTGAAAAAGGACATTGGGCAGGACCCTGTGAAAGGGTAACTGTCTGACCAGGGGATGGAGGGAGGGACGTGGCCTGTGACTCTGGCCAAGCTCTCAAGGCACTGGCTCCACCTACACTAAAAGCTTCAAGATCCCCCAGCAGCAGATGGCGTGAGCCAGAAGAGATTCCTAGAGATCAGTGAGTCTGATCCATCATTTACAGATGGAGAAACTGAGGCCAAGGCAGGGTCAGAGGTTTTAGAACAAAAAGGATCCTCAGATGACAAATTATTAGAAAGAACACAGAACGTTAGGACTGGGAGGGGCCTTGGAAGAGAGAAAGTCAGAGCAGGGCTGGATATCAGAAAACAGAATGTCAGAGCTGGGAGGGCCCTTGGAACACAGAGCATCAGAGCTAGATGGAAGTCCAGGAATTATCTAGTACAATCTCCCCATTTTACAGGTGACAAAACTGAGATCCAGAGAGGTACAAATGCTTGCTCACCATCATACAGCTAGCAGTGACTAGAATCAGAATTCCAAGCCAACCCTCAGACTTCCAATGCAGTGCTTGACCTCAGGTCAGCTGATAGATGATTGGTACCAGGGTCTCCTTTGTCTGGCCGCTTGGGCTCTTTGTATGCTGGATGGCAGCAAACCTTCCCCACCCATCTCCCCACCCTCTTTGTACAGGTAGCACTTACGGGCCAGATTCCACCTGGATGGAGCCCACCTTCTCCAGCAGACTTTCAGTCAAGTTGGGGCACTCAGTGGAGAAGTCACACTTCTTTCCCTGAAAGTTCTCCAGCTCATAGACTGAGACCTGGAACAAGCAGTGCCCCATGAGCACCCCCAAACAAGGCCCTTGTCCCTCTTTGGCTTTCTCCAAGCTTATGTTCTCCCCCAACCTGTCTAGATCTTTGCTTCTCAGAAACACCGGGCAAATCCTATAGCAATCAGGCAGCCATCTGGAAGACAAGGCCCGCACTTCCCTCTGCTGGCCAAGCAACTCTGGCTCAGCTGGGCATGCTGAGCTTTGTGCCACCAAAGGGCCCAACTGCGTGAGCTGCCCTGGGCAAGATATCTAAGGGAATAGCCCTCAGAAATCGCCCCTCTGTGGAACTTGGGATTGGGATCTGCCCTCTTGGGCCAGACTCTGGCTTACTTAATTAAAATCATAGAGTCTTAGAGCTGGAAGGGCCATTAGAACAGGGGATGTCAGAGCTGGGAGGAGCCTTAGAATGGAGAGTATAAAAGTTAAGGTTCAGGTTGTGGCAGAGACATACCCCAAGTTTTCACCCCATCTGGCTGCATATCTGTGGCCTGAGTGTTCTCTACCCCTAGCAGCTGTAGGCACTGCATGGTCTTTTGTCCCTTCATGCTCAAGAGAGGAAGCCCAGAGAAGCAGGGCCAATTTAAGGCCAAAGACATCCCTCCCCCCACCAGTCCCACACTGTACCTTGAAGGGTCCCCCCAAGCCTCCGTGGCTTTTCCCAGCAGCCGCCTGCTCTGGGACACTTTGCTGTTCCATCATCTTATCACAAAGATGTCTAGAAGCCAAAAAAAAAAAAAAAGCTTCAAACTGAGGGTCCTAGCTGGGTCATTTTAAGTCAAGGAGGGTCCCAGCTACCTGGGATTTGGGGAAACTCCCTCAAAATCACATTCTGTGAAACATTTTCAGTCTTTCACTTCCCAAGTGAGAAAGGCTTCACGCCCAGGCACACCCAAAGGCAGTGTTCCCCACACGTGGAGTTTTAAACACAGGTGACCACACAGATCTGTGACCCACACACACTTAGACACAGGCATTCATGCACATGGCGGCGCATATGGTCACTTTCAGAGACACAATTATGGGAAGTCTGAAGACTGGGTTACTCGTGATGGTCAAAGCCCAAGAGAAAACTGGACTTTGTGGTGAGAGTCAATCTCCCTATTCATCGGTCTCTGGGACTGGCCCAGCTCCCAGCTGGAATTCAGGGCCCCAGAATGAAATGTTCCACTTTCCCAGACTTTCACAGTGGCAAAGTGGGGTCACAGATGGCTTCGGCCTTAAATAACCACAGAAATTGGGTCACTGCCCCCCACCACCACCAGAAGGGGCTGCCTCAGCCTGCAGGCAAATGAGGCCTCTCCAAAGAAGACAATCCTGCCAAGAATCGGCGGGCGGCAGGCCATTGCTATTCTCCTGGTAACCACCCTCCTACCCCCAATACCAACCAGGTTTCCATGCTCTGGCCTTGGGCAAGGGACCAATGGCCTTCCCAAGTCCTTCTACCCCACAATAACCCCCAAAATGAATCCAAAATCCTGAGCAAGATCCCTAAATTACCCCCTCCCAATAAAAGAGATGTCGCACCACCCCTCCTCCCTCCCTCCTTAGTCTTAACCTAGCCTCAGTTACCTCTTAGAAGGAAAATGGACCAGCAGGGATGGGGCTGGATCTCCCCCAGGCCCCTATTTATGGCAGCTTTATGACCAAGCCAGCACATTCTGCCCTGCTGCGCCAGCAGCCCTGTCTGCCAAATTCCCTCCATCTGACTTCACTTGAATAGAAGGGGCCCAGGTGCAGGCAGATGGGAGTCCTCCTCTCCACCGTCTCTAGCTGGCCAGTGCATAGCAGTGGGGATCACTCTCCCCTCCCAACCCCCTCTGTCTCCCTCCGTCAGCATTATTTCAGGAAGAGGGTGGAGAGGGGCATCAGAGGGAAGGAAACCTCAAAGGGGGGTAATAGAGTATCCCCAGTCATGGCAGAGAGTTCCTGGTGGCCGGGGCAAAGCTAGAAGGGTGGAGGTGAGGGTGAGACCTGGCTCATGGAGTCATAGATGTAGAATTGGCAAGGGCAGCTAACTCATTCATTTTGCAGATGGAGAGACCAAGGCACAGAGAGACTGGGTGACTTGTTTAGGACAGCACAGCAAATAAGTGTCTGAAGCAGAATTCAAACCCAGATCTTGCTAAATCCAGGTCCCCCAGTCTAGACATTACCCCATGCTGCCTCTGTGGGTCGTGGGGTGACAGTGCATTTGGAACATGGAACTCATCTTCTCATAGAAGCATTTTCTCAGAGTCACACAGATAGCGCTATAAATGTCTGAGGTAGGATTCGATCTTAGGTCTTCCTGCACTCTATGTACTGAGCTGCCTATGCTACCCAGAATATAGGAATATTATTGATACTATATAAAGTAACAGGGGGAAAAAGCACCTCTGGTACATCCAAGAGAGAGAATTTGAATAGAGTAAACCAGGGAAAAGCTTGTGGAAACGGGATGCCAGGTCTAAGTGGGAGATAGAGAAGAGTGCAGGAGAAAAGATTTCACTAGATCAGCTCAACCTAACTTAGCTCCCAGCATGCTCCTGATTCAGCGTACAGGACATAGATATTGAGTTGGATCTTAGAGGCCGAGTCCAGTGCCTTCCTTCGTAGATGAGGAAATTGATTGTTTAGTGTCTTAATTTTTTTTTTTTTTTGCTTTTTGGAGGAGGGAAGGCAGGGCAATTGGGGTTAAGTGACTTGCCCAAGGTGACATGGCTAGTAAGCGTTAAGAGTCTGAAGCCAAATTTGTACTCAGGTCCTCCTGACTCCAGGGCTGGTGCTCTATTCACTGCGCCACCTCACCACCCCAATGAGAAAATTGAGGCCCAGAACTGTCAAGAGACCTGTCCAAGGTCACACAGCTAGCCAGTATCAGAGACAGATTTGAAACATGGTCTTCCAGACTAACCTCAATGTTCTATAGGATAATGGATAACAAAGGCCTTGTTTTCAAGGACCTTAGAATTTGATTGCTGAAAGGGGTAAATACACAATAATTAGAATACAGGACCCAGTGATATCAGGACAAAAAGAGAGGCCTGGGCAAGGAGGCAGGAGAAATTGTTTAAAGGGGAGATCGTTTCTAAGTGCAGGAAAGGCAGGAAGGCTCAGGAACAGCTTCAGTGAGTTGGTCTTCAGCAAGAAGAAATGGGGCCAGGTGGTGCTGGCTACTCCATCCAAAAGAACAGGGTAAGTCAAGTCACAGAGAGAAGAGGGGTCAAGATAAGGACTGGCCAGCCTAGCTTGGCTGCAATGTGAATGAAGAGTAAGTGTGAGGAGCCTTGAATGTCAAAATAATGATACTAACAGCGGACATTCCTATGGCTCTTTGAGGTTTGCAACACAATAATCATAAAGGGCAGCTAGAAGGTTCAGTGGCCAGAGCTCTGTGCCCCAGGATCAGGAAGACCTGAGTTCAAATTTGACCTCAGACACTTACTAGTTGTGTGACCCTGGGCAAGTCACTTAACCTCTGTGTGCCTCATTTTCCTCATCTGTAAAATGGGCGGGAGAAGGAAATGGCAAACCTCTCCAGTATCTTTGTCAAGTAAACCCCAAATGGGGTCATTCAGTCTGACAGGACTGAAACAACTGAACAAAGTGCTTTACAAATACGTCTCATTTTATTCTCCCAAGGATCCTAGCAGGGGAGATGGAAGGTAGATTATTATCTCCATTTTACAGATGAGGAGACAGAGTGAGAAAGGTTAAGTGATTTGCCCAGGTTTCCCACAGCTAGTAAGTCAAAGATAAAGATTGTCTACCAAGATCTACACAACTCCCGTCCAAACCTTCTATCTGCTGTGCCACCTAGTGGCTATAGCTTGCATTACATACACTGTCTCGGGGTGCGTTTGCACCTACATTCAGAAGGTCATGGGGGAAGCCACTGGAAGTTCGGTCTAGGAGAAGCCCAGTTTCTCTAAAGATCAGGGCAGCTGGTACAAAAAGGTAATAAAGCCACAACTAGGACCTGGGAAGACTGCTAGAGACCTACTCTTTCCCCAGGTAGCCAAGAAGAGCTCAGAAAAAACCAGAAATAAGAACTTCAGACTTCTGGCAGAGCCAGAAGCACCTGGGTACAGGGGGTACTCAGGTAGCTGCAGGCAGATATCTGAGGCTCAGGAAAAGAACCAGAGACTGGGAGAACTAAAGGGGGCTTTGAGAATTTGAGGGAGAATTGAACAATCTGACACTGTGTCTTATCTGATTCACTTTTTATCCATGTTTTCCACAAATTTTCAACTTAGGATCCACCTTCCACAACATTCTGGAAGCCTTCCTCTGCTTCCTTTAGTCTCTTGGGCAAACTATTACAGGACCATAGTCTGAGGGTAAGGAACAGCCCTTATCCCAATTAACCACAAAAAGCCCAGGCACTGGATGGATTGAAATTAATGGATTGAATCCATTTATGAAATTTAAACTAGATGTGAATAAGTCCTTAATCAATCTGAAAGGATCACAGTGGCTCTTGTAAAGACAGATGATGTCATACAGGGAATAACTTGTGATTGACAGGAGAAGAACAGGTCATGCCTTTTGGGTGACTCATCAAAACCTAGTTCAGCATCAGTCATTGATTTGGAAGCTAAGGATTCCAGGTTTCTGAGATGAAATTGCTCTTAGAGGTAGGAGAGAAAGTGCTCCTCTTTCTTCTCCCCCTTCCAACTGGCTATACTACTGGAAAGCTGACTAATAGGAGACAATGCATCCTGCAAGGAGTAGAGAGAGGCATGATGAGAACAAAAAGGTCTCCCCAAAAAAGAGAACTGAATCTTTAGAGATAGGATTGATCAGGTTATAGTGTGGGAATTTTGGAAGGTTAGAAGACCTGAACAGCCTATGAGTATTGGCAGTAGAGCAGCATGACAGACTGTGGTGCATCTTGTTCATGGAACAGCAAGGAAGTCAGTGTCATTGAACCAAAGTATACATGCCGGGGGGATTATCAGGTGTCAGAAGACATACTGAAGACCACCTAGACACATAGAAGAAAGGCAGCTTTGGAATTCTACAACAGCAGCAATCTTTACAGTCTAGAACAGTGGTTCTCAACCTGTGGGTTGCGATCCCTTTGGGGGTCGAATGACCCTTTCACAGGGGTCACAGGGGTCGCCTAAGACCATTGGAAAACACATTTCCGATGGTCTTAGGAACTGAGACACTGCTCCTTTATCTGTCTCTAGCTGGCGCCTACATGCAGATACGCCCACATATGAGTATTAAAGGGTCACAGCATTAGGAAGGTTGAGAACCACTGGTCTAGAAGAAAGCTACTACTAAGGGGACCTTCATGAGTACTCCACAAAGGGAGAAAAGGACTTCCATTAGCTGGGAACTATGAGTGACCCCTTGGGCAAATGAGTCTTCTATGCAGATGCTTGCCTACTTTTTTTTAAACTATATATTTGGGCCCACTCTTCCCAGCGATCACGTATGTGTAAGGAAAAAGTATGACCCTGTTTTAGGAAAGGGAAGATTGTTTTTGTAAGAACTGTCCATGTTATACTTATTTAATAAATACTCTTTCTAAAAGCAAATTAAGTTTGCCTGAGAACCAATGTTAAGTACACTGGTGGGGGCTCATGAGCAACAGTACCAGAAAGTCCAACTACCTCAGGGTTAACCTAAGGAGAGAAGTAGTCAGTCATTCTCCTGGGGATCCACTCCAACAATTTGGGTTCATGTTAAAGGATTAGCCCTGGAGGGAATGCTAGAATTAGGAACATAGATCCAAGCTGAAAGGGACCTCAGAGGCTATCTGATGAAATTCCACCTCGTCTTACAGGTGAGGAAACTCAGGCACAGAGGTGAAGTCACTTGCTCAGGGGCATACAGTTAGTGTTGGAGGTGGGATGTAAGTCAACCTCTAACTTCAGTCAGTTAATATGCATTTGTTAAGTGTGCCAAGCACTACAAAGCTCTTTCTTTCAGGTCATAATTGATCTTTTGATGGTATAACTGTTGGAGGAGGGGGAATTGTATTTTTCTTGGCTTAAGATGAAAAATGCCATTTTAGAAAAAGCCTCCATTTAAATATAAGTGACCAGACAAATTTAATCCCTATGCTGTTCCTTCCTTGGACAAGAAAAATCAAAAGACAGAATCTGCCTTGAACTGGACAGCCTGAGGCAGGCTATCAGGTTAGGAAGCCTTCGTCAACCCTCCCTTGGAACACAACAAACTATATCCTCAATGGCTGTCTGGTTATCAATCCAGAATGATTACATCTTTTCTGTATGTTCTAAGTGTTGAAGTTTGGGGTTTAGGGGTGCTGGAGACCCCAAAATACTGTCACGATTGCCACGTCAAGTCCTGCCAGATGAATTCGACTCACGTCTTCTTCAAGTCTCTCAGTCAAAGTAAAACAAAGTTTATTAAAGATTCGTCATATTGGGTAGACTTAAGGAGCCTAAGTATTTGTGACACTCTTATTGACAAGTGGGCCAGAACAATCTGACAGAGACTGAGTCTGAGCTAGATCGAACCTGAGCACCTTCATGGAGGCAGGATGGATCTTATATACAGTAAGATTGTGGGAGGGATCTAGGGGTGGGCTAGAGGAGGAGTTTGGGGAGGGCCTTGAGGAAGAGTCCAAGGAGGATCTTGATGGAACTGGAGTCAGACTCCATGAACCAAGAGAATGAGATTTTGATGGGATCAACTGTTGGAAACAGCTTGAGGCAACAACACCAGGAAGGGCTAGGCTAGTTTTAGGGTAACAGATTTGGTCATAGATATTCTGATAGGATCAAAGGCGGGAGGTGGCTGAAGGCTACCTGGAGATAACAGAGGTGGAATCTGTTACCCTTAGGTTAAGGGTAACAGATTCAATCATAGAGATAATGGAGGGCTTATGGCCTCAGGCAAATGCCAGATTCAGTGAGAAGATTCAGAGTTCAAGGGGGTTCAAAGGAGTTCCTGGAGTTTGTACCCCATCCAAACTACACCCTCAATGACTGTCTGGCTATCAACCCAGAATGATGATGTCTTTTCTGTAGGTTCTAAGTACCTGTCAGAAAATGGCCCATATTCAGAAATCCAGGCTTCTCTTCTGCCAAGCTCTAGCTTGGAACTATGTATGAAATAAAGCCTTTTACTGACTCAACTCTAAATTGTAAACAGTGAGTTTTCTTCCAATCACATTTTGGGCGATGTCTTGCTCACGGTTCCTCATATACATTTAAGGAAGTGGCAGAAAGGTGTATCCTGCTGGACTGAGGTTCATCCCCCCTTTCTAGAGAGGAAACATATTCCTTCTGAAAGTCAGCTGTGGGCAGGGAATGGGGAGGGGAACCATGTTCAAATCAGTCTGGTTGACTTTTCACAGAAGAGGGAGAGTAAAATTACTGAATAGTACCAATGCTTCAGAAATGCTGCCATGAAGCCTGGACTTGGAGACAGGAAGATCTGGGTTCAAGTTCTAGCTTCCCTACTTTCTAAATGGGTGACACTGGGGAAGTTGTCACTTCTCTCAATGTCCTTTTCTATGAAGTAAGAAGAATAACCCATACTACAGGTGACTGATTATGAGAAAAGTGCTCATAAAGGATTGTAGAAATGACAACACTTAGGCGTTGGATTTACAATTTCATGGGCACAGGGAACTCCCAGATGAGTGAGAGAAATTATTATTAATAACCAATGATTTGAGCAGATCCAGAGTATTCCCTTTTTCTAAAGTCCTTGTTTCAAAGCTGAGTCTGGAACGACAATTTACCGATAATCAGATTGAATTAACACTCTTCAATCTTGGTTAGACCCTACCCAACTTCATGAGAATTTAATCGAAGGTGGGGAAGCCCACCCTCTACACAGGTTTGGGTGGGGACAAATTGATTAGATTGCTCCAAGTTGGACAATTTAAAAGTAAAAGAGTGATCAGTTACATTCCCCCCACCCCACCCCAGTCCCTCATTAAAACAGGTTCACCTCTCATTATAATATCCCCCCCCCTTCTCTCATTGTTAGCCAGAGTTGATTGCCACCCTCAGGAACACCTCCTCTTCCAAGGGCATATAAACTGTGAGGCCACCACCACGAGGGGTCTTCCTTATTCAAGAGTGTCACTGACCCTTTTATTCATAAAATGCAAGCATTATTAATAAAATTATCAATCATTAATTACCCAGAAATTATGCCTCTTGAACTTTTTAAATGGCACATGAGGAAATTCCCTCTCCTGATGCACCCAGGCTCCTTTTAAAGCAAGAGTTCTTAAACTGGGGTCCAGGAAACTGGTTTTTTAAACTGTATTTCAATCTAATTGGTTTTCTTTGTGCTCCCCTGTATTTTATCCCCATCATACTGAGCAGGCATCCACAGACTCCAACAAGCCTGCCCAAGGTGTACATGAGGTTAAGAAGCTCTGCCTTGAGCCTTTGAGTTGCCTAAAGCAGGTGAATCAAACCCAAATATTAATGGGGGCCACTTAGAAAAGCACATATCAACATTATCTACATTTTACTGTATTTTTATTTATTTTGTTAAATTTACATTTTAGTGTTTGACACCTCTGGTCTAGATCGCTTCTTCCCACATTTATATTGTTGTTTTTAAAATTTTAACCAGACCTGTGGTTTCATTGATTTATGAACTCCTAGTAAGGAAACCTCCTCTAGAAATGAGTATCTTCCTCTCCTCCTACTCCCACAATTTACGGGGCAATAGGGAGGTTATGTGACTTGCTCAGGGTCACTCAGTCAATATATTCAGACTTCGAGGTTGGCTCTCCATCTACTCCTACTAAGCGCAGGAGCCAGTATTTCAAACTAGGTCTTTCTGATTCCAGGTCCAAATCTCTTTCTAGTCATTTCAGTTGTGCCTGACCCCATTTGGGGTTTTCTTGTCAAAGATACTGGAGTGGCTTGCCATTTCTTCCTCTGGCTCATTTGACAGATGAGGAAACTGAGGCAAACAGGGTTCAGTGACCTGCCCAGGGCCACCCAGCTAGTAAGTGTCTGAAGTCGAATTTGAACTCGGGTCCTTGTGACTCCAGGCCCAGTGCTCTGTACACTGAACCACCTAGCTGCCCTCAGCTTGCTGAGCAGGGATGGGGGATGAGGAATGGCTGCTGCGGAAAACCCCTTTATCTTCTGAGGTGGCTTCTTAACAGCAATATACACAGATTCATTAAATACAACTGGTTTCAAAGCTTTATTTTCTATGTTCATAGTTCAAATGCAACATTTTTTATACATGCAAAGACCCACAGGATGAGGCCATCATTTCTCTAGGTCATCACCTCTTTATTGCTGTCCTGGATCACATTTTTCAAAACAGCTTTTTTCTTTTTTCTACGAATAGGAAATTCTTCTGTGGTAAAATATAAAAGGACTTCTTTACATCCGATACTATGTAGGGCAAAAGAACTCCTGGAAAAAACTGCTAGCATCCCAAAGTAAAGATACACTCTTTCCATTTAACATTAAAAATATAGGCCTTTGTGTACTGATGCTTTCTCTATAACCTGACTGGAGGTCCTTGGTAGGATGTCTAAAGTGCCCATGAGTTGGATTAGATCTGTTCAGAGTTCACAGAGCTAGCCTGCTTGCCCGTAAGGCAACAATGAAAAGCAAGTGTGTTAGGACAATAGAATTGTTTTTCTAGCAGAACTCAGTTTCCATCTGTTGTCACTGCCTAAATCTCTGAGGAACGATCACAGCAGAAATATTAGAAAATATAATATATATATGTATATATTTTAAAAACCTGACAAAGCATTCTTGGGAGTCATATTCATACAAGGACGTGACACTGAGGAGAGTGATGTTACTTAGCAAAGAAATGCGGTACAAAATATTTTTTCTAACACAATATATTAATTTGGGGTGCTCCATATTTACAGGTTCTATAAGGCTATCTGGAATGACAGTATTAAAAGAGAACAGCTGCTCTGTACAGTCACTCTAATATGCTGGCCCACAGCTGGCAGGGAGAGCCCAGGCTGCTGAGATCAGGGACCACTCCTCTTTCCCTCCTTCTTCCTTACCCCCGCCTCCCTCCACAGGAAACTGGGTAAAATCCCATTCCCAGGAATTTGGAGTGTGCATTCCAGAAATGACCCCCCAAGTGCTTTGGGGAGTGGGAAAGAGAGGAGAGATGGGAGAGCATCTCTTTGGAGCCCTGGCCTTCTACTGTTAAGAGTTAACATCCTAGAAGTCTCCTCTACTACATTTCCTGAGTATAGCACTGGAACTTATCCCCACTGGCCTTCATCTCCTGCTCCACAGCTCAACATCAGAGCCGTGCTCAGAAATCAATGTCTTAGGTCCAACATGGACTTGTTCATAGTCTCTTCTTCTTGGATGAAGTGACTCCTCCCTTAGTAATGGGTATACCCCAACAACCATTTGGCAGGTTCTGGGTTTGCCTGCCCAGGGCACTGATCCCATTCAGATCTGGGCATCACCTTCTTGGCACAGGACCACTCACCTCATTCATCATCCCACCACAGCCATTGGCTCTCAGCCAATTAAGATAGGTGCCCACTGCCTAAGGAAGGTTGGGGTGTGGGTCTCTCCCTACCACCATGCTGAGAATACCAGAAAGTTACACTTGGTTCCCTCCTGGACCACTCATTTCTAGTCACTCCACAATACTGTTCTCCTGACATCATGGTCCAGCCACACACTATGGGGCTTTTTAGCTGTGGACTATAATGAAAAAGGCACATTGAGATACTTTGGGGTGACTTCTCTTCTTTAACCCGAACCTCCCCTCCCATTTAAGCTTGGCCAATTTTTAAAGGGATGATTCCAAATAGTTAAGAGATGGACTTGGTATCTTGCTCCTGTTCCCCCAAATCACACATTGGAAAAAAACCAAATAAACAAAGTTTTAAAAAGCCAGTGACCCAACCAATGGGCTTGCCTGCTCTTGAGCTGGGCCACGGGAAGCATCTATTTGTGTGTTTACTTTCATTAGGGACTCATTTCCCAAAATCCAAGAGGCAGAGAAGAGACTTGGCCTGAGGAGTCCTTGATGAAAACATTTAGGTCAGGGGTGAGCCGTACTCTCCCTCCTCTCCCTGGGCCCCAACTGGGGAGTTTCTGGGGTTATCTATTGCTCACTTGAGGATACTTGTAATTATGCACCGAGCCTCAGCTAAAAGATTAAAAATATCAATTGATAAGGCAGCCAGCAGCTAGTTTGGAGGGCCGGGGTTTCTTCCAGATAATTTCTTTCTAGGGCTTCTTGGAATCGCTTGCTCAACTGACTGCATTTAGGAACCTCAGGAATCAAATAGGTTGGCCTCTATTCTCTCTCTCTAATGATGTGACAGAAAGATGAGATTCATGGAAAACACATGAAGGATGAACGAATTGCTACAAAAAAACCAAAAATAAACCCAGATATCATTGGTCTCTGGGGCTTAGAAATTATCCCAAGTTGATGGCTGTTTCACACCCAGGCAATTAACAACCTGGGCTCTTGGGCTCACAATAAAGTAAATTCCATGCCGGCAACACGAGGTTTCTGTTTGGGCAGAATTCCTCAGGAATCTGTAGAGTCCTAATTGGACATTAGCGGCCAGCGCCCATATTATTGCAGGGTTAGAGATTCCCAAAGGGGCTTCCCAGGCCAGAGCCCCAGAGTTTAGATGGCAGACACCTGTAAAGGACAAAGGTCTCTTGCTCATTGGGACCTACAGCTCCCAGTAGTTGGCTATTGCCAAAAGATGGAAGAAAGAGTGGAAGAGAAAACTTGCAGGTGAAAGTGATTTCACATTCTCAATACGGCTTATGGGCTCCTGGAAGAGGGAGGTATTGGTCAAGAGGAGAATAACTAAATTGCCTTTAAAATGACTGAAACCTTTTAAAGCAATCAGGCTTCCAGGCTACATGAAGGCCAGCCTTCCAAAGAGGGCCCATGCCTGGAGATAAAACTGGTGGATACTCCTGGGAGTCATGGAGACAGCTCCCAGTCTAGCCCCAATGCCCAAGGCCCATTTTGACAGAGGTAAGTCAAAGTTAGCTATGTCTTAGCTAAACCAGAATTGGGCCAGTCACCAGGATGTTGATGAGGGATTTCTAAGCATCCTCACTGCTGCACTGGCGAAGACCGAAAATTAAAGAAAGCAGAGGGGCACATCTCACAGCCATGAGCAAGGGTCCCTTTTTAGCAGCATTAGGGAAATGGCAGAAAACTGAAAGTTTTCAAAATGAGGGACTTTCAAGGTTAAAGTCCCAAAGGACAGTTCTGCTGCTGTGAATATGGTGAATTCCGAGAAGGAATTGAAGCTTTTCTTCCTGGCCATGAATCTCACTCTGCAGGCCTATGAGGTTTGGAACGAGGGACATTTCTTACTCCCAATTTAAATACTGTCCATTGGATGTCATCACGCTGACCAAACACAGAGGGCCACATCCCACTGTGGGTTCAGTGCAGCCAAGTGCCCCTTGATCTCATCTCAGTCTGGAAATGTAAACAGAGCAGCTAACGAAGGGAAAGAATTCTCTGAGGAGCTAATGTGGGAGCCATTTAATGAGACTGTTGACTGGAAAAGCCCTCCAGTGTTGACTATTTCCACATTGCTCCATGAGGAAAGATACAAATTAGGACTTAAAATGAACACATAGCTGGAGGGGGGATGGATGTGTGTATGGATGTGTGTGTGTGTGTGTGTCCTAAACAGCCACCTTTCTCTGAATCCACTCACTTCTGAAACATGGGAGCTACCTGTACATGGCTATTATCAGATGCTCAGAGTTGGGATCTCCATGGAGGTCACCTCTAACATGAGGTCTCTTAGGGGACAGCGCCCATTAAATATACATTAACGGCCCAATGGAGCAGTTGGTTGTTGGGCAAACACCAAAGGAAGTGCGGTAAGGGGTGAAAAAAGGAACACAAGCCTCCATAAAGCAGATGTATAATGTAGGATTCAGACATGACTGAATCTGGAGGAAGACAAGTCAGCAGTGGCTCTTAATGGGATCTAGCATAGGAGCTGAAGAGAATGATCTCATCCCACATTCCTGTCCTTGCCTGGAAATCTAGAGCGTCAATGCTTGAAATTCTTCAGCTGGAAAGGAGGGAGAGAAGGTTTCACCAGGAATCCATTGCTGGGAGTTCAATGACCACAAATTTGAGGGAATGAGAGAAATACAGACTTCCTGGCACCTTTTGTCTTCCTCCTATTAGACAAGGCAGAGACGTGTATGTTCAAGTTATCCCAGTGGAAGGTGAGAGTCCACTCTCATTCCCTGGGGTGGGGCCAAAGGATGCATCACATTCCATCCACATCTCAGAAGACTTCAGCCCCATGATGCTCTGTGGTTGGGCAAGCTGCCAGCATTTGCCTCTTCACGGTTTCTTTTAAATGGGGTTGGCACAAAGTTTGCGGCCGCTTATGGCCCACTAAATGGCTGTGTGTATAGGTAGCCCCCATTGGTTAGCTGGGATATTGGGTGTCAGATAGGAGGGGATGCTATTAGGCAAAGCTTACATACCCAAAAGGCTGATGTTTGGGGGGGGGGACCCAGTATCCCTAGAAATTGTAGAGGAAGGCAGATCAGGGGTACTTTTGCTTTGGAAAGGGAGCGGACGAAGGGAAGCCACAACCTCTTAGACCATCCCTCTCTCAGCTCTAGTCCTGGAGAGGGTGAGAATCTCAGGAAGTCCATTCCTATCCACATTTGGATTTATTTTTTGAAAAGAGCACTTTTTTTTAAGACAGGGTAGAATAGCAACAAAATGAGGAGGAGAGATAAGAAACCAAAGATGCAACTGAATCTGGAATCTCTAGACATATTGACTATGGAAATGGCTCCAGAAAGAGAGGAGAATCCCAGCCAGCCAAGGTTCATCCCACTCATTAACCTGGGGTCCATATCACTATGGTTCTGGTCAGTCACACAAGGGGGCTACATCTCCTCTTGAGAAGCCTAGAGAACCCAGGGAGATCGGTTAACCAACCAAAATCAGAGCAGAGGGGAAGGAAGAAAAAGACATTGGTATTTACAAAGACAGTGACCAAAATAATCGGGTGGGAATGACCTGAGGTGTTTGAAGACATGAGACCAACTCCATACATGACACATGCACGCCTTCCTTTTCTTTTCACATAACAAGCCCATCTACACATCAAATCGGGAAGAGAATCAATGGAATTATTGCTTCGTCCCCCTCCCCTCTCTCTAAAGACCAGGAAATGGCATTCCAATGAAGCAGTTGGTCCAGCACTGCTGATGCGGACACATCCCTGTGGCCAGGCTGGACCTCCACTCATCGATGCATTTTACAATCAGGCCTGCAAATCACTGAGGGTAAGAAACCAGTGGGAGTATTGATCAAAAACCACTATATTACAGAATCAGCAATGTACCCTGTGAGCCACGGGCATGGCGGGAAGCCCGCTGGTCTTTCATGCCCTGCAGAAACTCGATTTTTTTTCCAGCAGGGATTACGGCACGGCGAGGAGAGAAATGGGCACAATCCCAATTCAGATAGGTCCAGAGACCAATGAGACAATGCCAGCCTCCTCACACCCCATCCCGGGCAGATGTGCAAGGGAGGCGTTTGTCTCTGAGGCTGCTGAGGATATCTGAAGTGGGTGGACATGAAGGATTTCACTTAAAAAAACAAAAACAAAAACAAAAAAAAAGAGAACAGAGGAAACGTGCTCCCCAGCCCAGAAGGGTGACCTGGGGGGAACACTCAGGAGGACCAACTCTGGCTTCAAGCTCTTCCCCAGTGACTCTCTGCCCTTCTGGGGCTGGGAATATTAAGCAGCTTTTGTGGCCCGTCAGGCACCTAACCACAGAGGCAGGAAGCAAACAGCAGCAGGACTTTCGTCTTCAGGTTTGGACAATTAAGGCTTCTGTTAATGAGACTTCAGCATTCTCGTTTACCTAGGAAGGAAAAGAAGATGGTGAGCCAGGGGGCAAATACTGGCCATGGTCTAGTCACCTTAAAAACATGGGTGTGTGTGTGTGTGTGTGTGTGTGTGTGTGTGTGTGTGTGTGGTGTATGTACACAATGGGGGCTAGCTGATGAACAGCTACCAATATTTTAATAGTCCAAGTAAACCAGGCTGCTAGGTGGCACAGTGACTAGAGCACTGACCCTAGAGTCAGAAGGACCTGAGTTCAAATCCGACCTCAGACACTTAACACCAAACTAGCCATGCGATCTTGGGCAAGTCACTTAACCCCAAATGCCCTCTAAAAAAAAACCAGTCCAAGCAAACCAAATTAATAGAATCACATACATTACGAAAGTAATGGAATCGTATACTGTCCATATATAAAGTGCTTTGCCAATTATATAGTAGATTTTATATATAATAATTATATATTGTATATATTTTTCTTTAATACACAATAATATATTATATGGTGATAATATTTCATAAAATGATGTACTATATACTTCATGATAACATATTTATATAATACTAGAAACAATACAGACTGTATATTGTTTATATAATACACACACACACACACACACACACACAATACAGCCTATACTACTATCCTATACTATCTATGGTGTGTGTACATATAGTATATACATTACATGTAATACTATATATTACATGTAATATGCAATACTATATAATATATGGATGTGGACACTGAGTTTCAGAGCAGGAAAGATATATATACATACATATAAATACTATAGATACTATATACCATATATACACACA
>CM053587.1:341185058-341202463 GCA_028646515.1 Pseudochirops corinnae | reverse complement strand
TGTGTGCGTTTTGGAGTTGTAGGTTTGGTTTAGAGTCCTATTTTATGGGTATTTTGGGGTGGCTATGTGAGAGCTGCGATGTGTTGCTGCTGCTACGCCGCCATCTTGGCTCCGCCCCCCCATGGTATTTTCTGAATATGCCATGGGTATATTTTAAAGCTACATAGATGAGAATCTGATAAAGCCCCATCACCTCTGAATTCAGTCCCTTCCTTTTCACATAAATGGGGGGACAGTAACCTGTGGCCTGGCTGGGAGGGGCCTTGGAAGGAAGGAGGAAAGGGAGAGAGGAAGGAATCGCTGTTAAAGTAATTACTGTGTGCCTGGCCTTGTGCTAACTTCCCTGCCACAACCCCTTTCAATGGTCATTTCCAACCCTCCTTTCCTTTGGACCAAAGGGCACTTGGTCAACAGTCTTTGGCCACACCCTTCCAGGAGGACCCTGGGACTCACATTGATAAAAGAGAAGTCGTCCACCTTCCCCTCGGGGCCGGCATCTGCAGGTGGGGCTCCTTCCGCCCCATCAGTTGAATCCAAGTCTGTACTGGAGCGGTCCAAGCTCGTGCTCCCTTGATCCCTGGAGGAGTCACCAGCATCCGCAGGGGAGGCAGGCTCCGTCTGAGATGACAGGGAAGAGAGCCGGCTGCTGGGAGGCTGTTTTCGGGCCGAGGCAACATTGTTGTTGGGAGAAGGAGATTCAGGAGCAAAACTGCAGGAAGAAGGAGGCCTTGATCAGGGACAAACTATTAAGGTTTGGGGTTTTTGTTGTTGTCAGGGTTGTTTTTGCTTTTTCCTAGGCACTGAATATCTTTCCTTCTAGTTGACTTGAAAATCTCTGCCCTGCCTACCTTAAAGAGTTTTAAGTATTAAATGGCAATTTTGACAGGTGCTCATTGGGCCTCTGCTCTGGTGATGGCCACACATCAAGCCCAGAGAGCATTTAAAAAAGCACATTGTTTCTTGGGCATCTACTAGGCAAAGCATCATGGGAAACATAACGGTGCCCAAGACACAGCCCCTGCCCTCAGAGAACTTACAATTTCAGGGAAAGAATAAGGTCACTTTTCTCTGAGTCTCAATCATTTTTCCATCCATAAAGTGAGAGTAATAAAAGCACCTTCCATCCTACAATCCTAAGCAATAAGGGGGTAATGTCAGGATTTGAACCTATGTCCTCTGATTTCACATTTAAGACTCCTTAGAAAAGGAGAACATCAGAGCTGGGAAGGGTCTTAGAATGGGAAATGTCAGAGCTGAGAGAGTCCCTGGAAGAAAGAATGTCAGAATTGGGGAAGGGGGCCTTAAAACAGGGAATGTCAGAGCTGGTATATGGGGGGGGGGGGGGGCTTAGAACAGGAAATATCAGAACTGGGGTGTGAGGAACTTTAGAACAAGAAATATAAGAGATGGGAGGGCCCTTAGAACCAGGAATGTCAAAGCTGGGAGGGGCCATAAAACAGAGTCTGTTTTAGCAGGGAAGGTTCCAGAATGCCTTGGAACAGAAAGCACTGAATCTCACAGCTGGCAGGGCCCTTGGAAACCATCTCTAAAGGAGCAAAGGCCCTGAGATACGATGACAGGAAGAGCAGCCTCTCCTCCCTTCCTGCCTGCCAGGTGCTCCCAGGAAAAGGAAGCCAGCTCTGGATGGAGATTCCTTTGAGAGAGGTACCTGCCCCTTTAGGAACAGTGCACACTGACACCATACAGCCCCATATAAAGGAGAAAGGCCTTATCAGATAAGCCCAAAGCCCAGGGAGTGCTGGCTTTATCTGAGACTCCCTGACAGCTGGTGATTAGGCCTGTGGCTCATCACATCTTTACACAGACTTGTAAGGCAATCACCCCCTAGATCTGGGGAAGAGAAATAGGGCTCTGAGGATCAACTGTTCGCCCTGGTGCTGGTTTCTTCCTTATAAGGTAC
The DNA here is from genome assembly GCA_028646515.1 of Pseudochirops corinnae. Taxonomy (NCBI): domain Eukaryota; kingdom Metazoa; phylum Chordata; class Mammalia; order Diprotodontia; family Pseudocheiridae; genus Pseudochirops; species Pseudochirops corinnae. Next base: position 341,200,542 of record CM053587.1, on the reverse strand, counting down.
CAGCACAGGGCTCATTGCCACAGGAGACCTGAGTATAGGCAGCTTTTTTAGTCTGCCAGGACTTCAAGCACTGGGCGCCTCCCTCAACACCTGGGTTTGAGTACCACCCCTGATTCCTACTGGCTCGAAATTTCACAATGCTTGGTACAAAGAGAGGGTGCCACTGAGGTCAGGTATGGTCTTAGATCTGACTTTCAGTGGCAAGATCCATGTTCCCTCAGCAAGCCACCCTCCCCAGAATCTCCCTAGCTCATTATTAGGATTAATAACAATAACAATAATAGCTAAAGTTTATATAGCATCTACTACGTTCCAGGCAGTGTACTAAGTACTAAAGATAAAAAAAGAGAGGCAAAAGATAATCCCTGCCCTCAAAGGATTTGCAGTCTAACAGGAGAGACAACGTGCAAGCAAATATATATAAAACAAGCTCTGTACAGGATAAGAAATGATTAACAGAGGGAAGGCACAAGAATTAAGAGGGCTGGGGACAGCTTCCCATAGAAGGTGGAATTTTAGCTGGGAATGAAAGGAAGTAAGGAAGGTCAGTAGTCAGAGCAGAGGAAGAAGAGCCTTCCAGATGGAGGACCTTGTTCATGGCTAAGCCATGAGACCAGTGTCACTGGATCTAAGAGTATGTGTGGTCGGAGTGGGGTGTAAGAAGACTGGAATGACAGAAGGAGTCTGGGTTATGAAGGACTCTGAATGCCAAACAGATGATTTTGTATTTAATCTTGGAAGAGACAGGGAACCACTGCTACAGAGGAGATACTGTAGATGTGAAATTGATGAGAGGTGCTCCAGAGGCAAAATTGATGAGAGAAATTGAAGAGGTGAAATTGATGAGAGATGCTGCAGAGGTGAAAGTGAAGAGAGAAATTGAAGAGGTGAAATTGATGAGAGATGCTATAGAGGGGAGACTGAAAGGCCTTGACAACAGCTTGAATATTTGGGTGACAGAGAGAGTGAAGAGTACTCTAGGCCAATGGTCTGGAGGCCATTCCACAGGACAGGGGTCCCCGGATTAAGTCAAGTCAACAATGGTCACACAGTATATGTCATATGTCTTGGGATTTGAACTCGGGTCTTTCTGACTCCAAGTCTAGAACAGGATGCTGCTTTCTCAGGGATTCCAGCTATACCAGTTCCCTTCCCTGTCCCTGAAAAGGACCAAAAGTATAGGTGGCATCCTCCACTCTGGGCACTGGGCACATTCCCATTATTCTATCTTGAAGAAGAAAGAAAATTGGTAGATAGGAGTTACATGGAGTTGTAGATTCTCACTCAGTATTTAAAAACAACAAAAACTTTCTAATAATCCAGGCTGTCCCAAAGTGAAATGAGTTGTCTTATGGAGAGCATCAAGGATGGTGAAGGACCTTGAGTTTATGGCACAGGAAGGATGGGTAAATAAGACTATCTGAAGGGTTCTCTCATGAGTGACAAATTCTCTTGGTCCCAGAAGGTGGCTTTGGGAGTAATGGGGGCAGTGAGGCTTGTTATGGGGAAATGCCTCCTAACAATAAGAACTGGCCAAAAGGGTTTGGGGCATCTTAGGCAGGGGCTGGGCTCTCCCTGCCTGGAAGTCTTTAAGCAGAGGCTGGATGCTCACTTGTTGGTAGATTACTATTCAAGTCTAGGTTCAACTACATGCCCTCTGAGGCCCATCCCAACCTGACCACATTCTGACTTGATCAGGTACCCCTTTCATCGGCCTGCTACTGCCCTCCACCTGCTCCTTCCCCACCCTCCTCTCCCCTGCCAAGGAAACTAAGGCAGGAAGGATCCCACACATCTCCCCCTACTAAAGGTCATCTAACTAGAGGTGGAAAGGACACAGAAGACTTTGGCAGGGAGCTGCTACAAACCCATTTCATTAGCTAACCCACTGAACCTGGGCTAATGCCCAAAAACAAGTGCCAGGAGATCATTCATTAGATGGACTGATTCTAATTGGAAGGTTTCATCACAGTGTAGGAGATAGAGAGCTGGCCCCAAAGCCAGGAAGGCTGGGGTTCAAGTCTGGTCTCTGATTTATACTGTGTAGTTTGTTCCAGCTCTAACAATGTCTGTTCTAGGCTTAAAAATTCTGGGGATCTTAGGTCTCCTCGCAGCCCTAACATTCCCTGTTGTAAGGCCTCCCCCTCCCCCAGCCCTGACATCTCCTGTTCTAAGGCCTTTCCCAGCTCTGATATTCCCTGTTAAGGCCCCTCCCAGTTCTGACATCCCTTGTTCTAAGACTCCTCCCAGCTCTCCCCTATTCTAAGGCCCCTCCCAGCTCTGACATCCCCTGTTCTAACAGTAATCCTTGATGGGTAACCCTGGACAAACACTCAGTATCCCAGAGAGGGTGCCAATCTGTACTGGTGGAAGGAGGTTCTTCACCTGGAGTTTCTCTACACAAGCAATAGAAACTAAACCTGGTACAAGGATCTTCTAGGTGAGAAAACTCCCTTCACCAATGCTAGGCAGCACCTCCTCTGAGAAGTTAGTCTTAGCAAACTGTCTTGTGACACTAGGAGGTTAAAATGTCACAGAAATTGTGGGCATCAGACATGGGACAGGGACATGAGCCTTCCTGGCTCTGAGATCATCACTCTATCCACTTCCCAGGGTGCTGCTTCTCATTAATTCAATAACATTTATAGGTCACTTACTAACAGATGTCCTGAGCACTTTGGGGGAAACTCAGGTCAACAAGACAAGCTCCTAACTATGATCCCAAGTAACTGGGATATGTAAGGCATGTGTGAGAGATGCCCAAGAGCAGCCAGGCTTGTTTGGTTTAGTTCCAGGTGGGGCAGTCATGGAAGATGTCAACTTAATATATGAGAGAACTTCCTAAAAAGAGCAACTGCTCACAAGTAAAATGAGCTCTTTGAGAAGGGAGCAGTGCTGAAGGCCCATTTGGTGGAGACATCCAGAAGGATGTCCATTCAGGTTTGGCTTTGGACTTGGGGGGCTCTGAGGTCTTGGCCAAGGCTAAGAGTCTGTGACCCTGTGTCTTTACAATGATGGGTGCTACCTAAGGAAGGAGCAGGGTTGAAGAGAAAGGGAGCTGGGCAGGTGGAGAGACCCAGTGCTAAGAGGGTTATCAGCAAAATACTGAAATACACTAATGGGGTAGGCAACTAGGTGGAACTGTGCACAGAGCACTGGGCCTGGAGTTAGGAAGACCTGAGTTCGAATCTAGCCTCAACCACTGACTAGCTATGTATCCCTGGGCAGGTTACTTAACCTCTGTTTGCCTCGATTTCCCCAATTGTAAAATGCAGATGATAAAACACCCCCATCCCTGGAAAATATTGTCTACAGATAAGATGCGTAAAAGCACTATGCAAACCTTAAAATTATTATTATGTGTTAAAGTTATGTTTATTAAATATATTATTAAAATTATATATTCAAACAATATATTTTAAATTGTATTATTAAAGTTATAATTTAGTAACACTGTTATCATTATTAACAATGAAGGAAAGATCAGAATTTCTAGCTAGAAAGTAGTAGTAATAATAATGATGATGATGGTTGTGTTTGCCTCAGTTTACTTATCTAGATAAGGAAATGGCAAACAGCTCCAGTGTCTCTGCCAAGAAAACCCCAAATGAAGTCCCAGAGAGTCAGACATGACTGAAAAATGACTGAACAACAAATCTTAGGCAGCTCATATCACCTCTGGAAAATGAGAGGGGAGGATGACCAGGTCACTAAGGTTCCCTCTACTTCTCATTGTATGCTAGCATGTGAATCTAAAGGTCTTCCCAGCTCTGACATTCTTGGTTCTAACATCTCTCCCACACTCAGCTTCTACATTCCCTGTTCTAAAAGCCTTCCCAGCTCTGACATTCTATGTTCTAAGGCCCCTCCCAGCTCTGACATTCCCTGTTCTTAGGCCTCTCCTAGCCTTACTTTTGTTATAAGGTCTTTCCTAGTTCTAGCATTCTCTATTCCCAAGGCCTTCCCCTCATCGACATTCCATGTTCTAAAGGACCTCCCAGCTTTGCTATTTTATGATTGGAGAATCCATGGGGCCAGGAATATCAGCTGGAGAGTTCATCAACAAGCCTGCCTTGTATAAAATGACTATTTCCTCAATCTGGGCACAAAGTCCAACTCAGGCAAAACTGACTTTCTATAGAGCACCTAGAGAAATACTTAAGAAATCCAGAATATTCGATTTCACTGTAATTTCTGAATGAGCTCATTCAAGGAGGCCAAGGTCAGGTCAAGTACTACTCTGTGACCAGTAGGTGGCACTAGACCACAAGAGTAGCTACCAACAATGCTGTCAATCCGACTTTGTGCTCTGCCTCCAGAGGACACCAGAGGAAGCTGTTTCCAAAGGAGACCAACCAGTCTATGCTCAACCACTTTCTTAAACCCCCTAACCCTGGAGCCTCTTCCCTTTAAGCACCCACACCATGGCACTCTCCTACTGAAGAAGCAACAAGTGGCTCCCCTTCGCCTCTAGGCTCAAAACCTCATTCCTCTGGCATTTAAAGCTAGCTTCAGGCTGTCTTCCCAGGCTCAGGCCACACACTCACTCAACCAGTCGGCTTACCACTCCTCATACACAGTCCCATCTCCTGTCTCCGTGCCTTTGCTCAGGCCATGCCCCATACCTGGAGTGCATTCCCTCTTCCTCCACAACATAAAACTCCCAGCTTCCTTCAAGGAGCAGCCCCAGGGCCACTTTCTACAAGAAGTCTACCATAATCCTACCACATTTGCTGATGCTTCCCCCACCCCCAGAATCATGTGTACCATTTATATTTAATTTTCCATGTATATACTGTTTCCCACCCCCCAACAGACTTTCATTTGTGTCTTGGCATCCTCATTGAATAGACCTGTGCCTGGCATACATTTGGTGCTTGATGAATGTCTGACGAATTGGATTCAGTAAAGATGCTGACAGGAGCTAGCAAACTGGGTGAGGATGAGCAAGTCACGTGTAGCCTTGGGGAGAAGTCAGTTAAACTCTAACATCTGGAGGCTGGGTCCCTTCAATATGTAAGTCTAACTCCTAGTGGACTTCCCAGCACATTTTGTTGTTCAGTTGTTTTTCAGTCCTGTCCGAGGTCCCATGACCCCACTTGGGGTTTTCTTAGCACGGATACTGGAGTGGTTTTGTTATTTCTTTCTCCAGCTCATTTTACAGATGGGGAAACTGAGGCAAACAGGCTTTAGTGACTTACTCAAAATCACATAGCAAGGAAGTATCTGAGGCAGGATTTGAACTTGGATGGCTTGGATGTCTATGTCCCTTCTAACTTTCTAGTCTTTTTACACGTTACTTCTTTTCATGTACTTTTTTGATTCAGTAACACTGACCTTCTTGCTGTTGTTCCTCAAACAAGAAGCTTACCTCCCACTCTGAATACTGCACTGGCTAATCCCATGCCTGGAACTCTCTCCCTAATCATCTTTCTCTTCCTGGCTTCCTTCCAGTCTCAGCTAAAACCCCAGCTCCTACAAGATGTCTTTCCCTAGTCTTCCTTAATCTTGGTGCCTTCCCTCTGAGACCACTCCCATTTCTCCTGTCTTGTTTGCATGGAGTTGGGGTCATGTGGTCTCTCCCATTAGACTGTGAGCTTCCCAAGATCGAGGACTTTCTTTGGTCTTTTTTTTTATTCCAGCCATTATCACAGAGCCTGGCTCATGGTCATCTCATCCAACCCCCCTCATCCCTCACTTGTAGAGAGGAAGAAACAGTCCTCTGAGAGGTCCAGACTTGCCCAAGGAAATACAACTAGTCACTAACAGACAAGATCTCATGACCATTGGCCAAGGGCTCTGGCTGGAGATCTAATGTAGGGTTACAAAATCCAATTATGAAACCTCTACAGAGAGGGGAAGTCATCCATGGTCAACCTTCATGCCTGAGATCTCTACTGGAGGGTCAGGCCCATCACAACTGGTAGCACCAAGGGACAAAAGGAACTGCTAGTTTGGTGAATGAAGTGTGGGCTGGACTGGAAATATGCCAAGACCTTAAAATCAGATTTGTTCGAGAAGACTTAGATTGAAGCCACATGTGTAACCAAGAGACCTCCAACACTCTCCTTGCAAGCCTCAACAAAATGTCACCTGCCCTTGTTAGAGCTAGTGTATGTAGCACAGGACCCTCAGCTTTGTTTTCTGCAGACCCACTTTGCACTCTCAGAAAGGGAAGGGGCCATATTGGCACCTGCCAACTCATATGCTCTCCCCACAAGAGCCACAGGGGAGGTGCCAGCTCAGCTACCAATCCATGATCAATCAAGGTAATTTTGACAAGAAATGGGTCAACTGGGATGAGTCAGCAGGGGCCCCCAGATATCCTATCTGCTACTGTGCTTAATATTAATGGGGGGCAGCTAGATGGCAGAGTGCATCTCCCTGAGTTCAAATGTGACCTTGAACACTAACCAGCTGTGTGATCCTAGAAAAGCCACTTTACTCTGTTTGCCTCAGTTTCCTCATCTGTAAAATGAGCTGGAGAAGGAAATGGCAAAACCACTCCAGTATCTCTGCCAAGAAATAGCCCAAAATGGGTTAGAGAGAGTCGGACATGTCTGAAAAAACTGACAACTACAAACTAAGAGATCCCTTTGCCCTAATTTTTATTAGTCAGCTGAGACCATGCAGAGCACCCAATACATGAAAAACACCGTTCTAGGCACTCTGGGCACAGATCCAAAATAAGAAAGTTTACATTCTAACAATGGAGGCAAGACACACAAATGTAAGAGATACAAAAAAATGTAAGTAATGAGACGTATAACTAAAGGAGGTGAGACCAAAGGGTGGTGGGAATAAAATAATCCCTGGAAATGACGCCCCTCCCAGCCTTGATACTCCCTGTTCTGAGGCCCCTCCCAGCCCTGCCATTTCCTATTCTAAGGCCTCTCCCAGCCTGACATCCCCTGTTCTGAGGCCCCTCCCAGCCCTGACATTCCCTGTTTTCAGGCCCCTCCCAGCCTGACATCCCCTGTTCTCAGGCCCCTCCCAGCCTGACATCCCACATTCTAAAGCTGCTTCTAGCTCTGTGTTCTAAGTTCCCTTCTGGCTGCTCTAAATTTTGTGATTCCAATTCTATCTCACCCTCTGTGCTCTTCTAATAGAGCAGCACTTTTATACAGACAGGATCGGATGCTCTCCATCCTAACCCTGGAAGGCAGGACCTGTATCCAGACCAGGGTTTCAGGTCTCACTGAGCACTCAGTGAAGACTTAATGATGCCTCAAGGCCTCCCAGCTGGGCTGAGAGTTTCCTAAAAGACCTTATTTCCGAGCAGGCCCCAGGAAACCCGCAAGCCCACGCCTGTGGGCCATAAGCTTCCCTGCTTCTCGTCACCCTGCTGGCCCCCGTGGGGGCTGCCTCCCATCCTTTCTTGCTATTTTAAGGAGCAGCTTCCCATGTGGATAGACCGTGACTGCAGCATTTGCTGGTGGTGTTAAGTGTGATTGGCAGTCGTGACAGCTCGCTGGAGAGGAACACTCCTCAGATCTCATTCCAGGCTGTCGTTACAGGGAAAAAAATTCTAGTCTCTAAGGAGCTAGAAACTGTGGGTACAATGAATGGCTATTTCCAGGCCAGTTGGGCTTAGTGTAGAAAGATGAGGAACCTGTCAAGCTAGAGACCCTCCAATGAATGAGCAGCTTATATCTCCAGCACAGGGCCTGGCACAGAGTAGGCCTTAATGAGTGCCTGCTGATTGATTAGTTCATGTTGTTGTTCAATGATTTTTCAGTTGTGTCCGATCCTTCATGACCCCATTTGCAGTTTTCTTGGCAGAGATGCCAATTCTCCCTCTGGCTCATTTTAAAACTTTTTTCTTTTTTGCTTTTTGGAGGTCAATTGGGGTTAAGTGACTTGCCCAAGGTCACACGGCTAGTAAGTGTTAAGTGTCTGAGGCTGCATTTGAACTCAGGTCCTCCTGACTCCAGGGCTGGTGCTCTATTCACTGAGCCACCTAGGCGCCCCCCTCCAGCTCATTTTAGAGATGAGGAAACTAAGGTAAACAAAGGCAAGTGACTTGCCCAGGGTCACCCAGCTAGAAAGTGTCTGAGGTCAGATTTGAACACAGGAAGATCCAAGCCTGGCGCTCTGTGCAGTATGGCGCCACCTAGTTGCCCCCATCAGTTCACATAAAACTAAATTTCTCTACATGTTGTCCTTCCTGTTAGAATGCAGACTCTCTGAGGGCTGTCTTTGTATACATACAGCCTTGCACAGAGTAGGTACTTGCACAGAGTAACAGATGTTTGACTGAATAATTAATTTGTATATACTTAGATGTTTACATGTTGCGTGCTACAACAGAATAAAAACTCCTTGACAGTAGTGACTGATTCAGTTTTGTCTGTGTATTTCCAGAATCTGGACCTGTATCTAGTACTTAGTAGGTACTTAAAAAAAAATTAAATCATTATTTTTTTTCCCGTTTTCAACATTCACTTTTATAAGATTTTGAGTTCCAAGTTTTTTTTTTCCTCCTGCCTCTCCAAGACAGCTAGCAATCTGATATAGGCTACACAAGTACAATCATATTAAACTTATTTTTCTTAGTAGGTATTTTAAAGGGTACTTGTCGAACTGAAGACTGAAGGTAGGAGATGGACCAGAAAGAATTAGATTTGGGAAGAGAAGAGAACAAACATTTATCTGAGGGTCTACTATGTGCAAGGTGCTGTACTAAGCTTTACAAATATCTCATTTGACGCTCATAACAACCCTGGGAAGTAGATGCTGTTATAATTCCTATTTTACAGATTAGGAAACTGAGGCAGAGAAAGGGTGATCTGCCCAGAGTTACACAGTCAGCAAGTTCCCGAGGCTGGATTTATATTCAGGTCCTCCCCATCTGGAGAAGCTGGGTTTTGAAGCTTGACTCGGACCCCAGCCAGGGGGCAAGGGCTCAGCCTCACTTGCTCCCGACAACACACATTCTACCATCTTACCTCTCCCCACTCTGTCGAGGATCATTCCAGGTGCCATATTGACTATCGCTCTCCTGAACCAGCGTGTCTGTGTCCTTGGCCTCCGGAGGCTGCCTCGCAAAACACTGTTTGAGTTGATCCTGCAGAGACAAAGCGGGGCAAGTGACATGAGGGTGAAAGTGACCCTGGCCCCTTCCCTGCCATGATCCCAACAAGCTCGCACTACATGGCACTGGCCAGGCTACCCAAGAACCCCTAGCTTATCCTGTTCAAGGCCAAAGTCAAGAAGATTATGACTGCTGTTCTCTCATTAGGGAGGGACGAAAAGTAGTAGCCAGTGATCTCTCCCTCTGAACTCCCAGGCCTCTTCTTTAGATGTGTCACTCATGGATCAGAAGGATGGCCTCCAGTATGTCGGATGGCCCCATGTGGGAAGGGAGGACATGGAAGAGAGTCATACAGGATGAGCAGAGAATGGATAGATGCATGAATAGGTAAGATGGATACATGGACGGACGCATGGATAGATGGATGCATGGATGGATAGATGGATGGATGGATGGATGGACAGATGGATACATGGATAGATGGATGGATGGATGGATGGATGGATGGATGGATACATGGATGCATGCATGGATGGATGGATGGATACATAAATGCATGGATGGATAGCTGGATGCAAGGATGGACAGATGGAGGGATATATGGATAGATGGATGCATGGATGGATAGAAGGATACATGGATGGAGAGATGGATGCATGGATGGATAGATGGATGGATGGATAGATGTTTACACGGAGGCATGCATGGACAGGTTGTGATCCACATCACTGAAGAGAAATCTCAAACCAATGAGGTCACAGATAACTGTAGCGTATTTGAGTCATTCATGTCTCATCACAGTCTCATCATGTCACATAACACTAATTATGTTACCCTCCCGCCTGATTATTCTAATAAGTTCCTTAAAAGCACATGCCACGTCTTACACTGACATTCCCCCAGGGTGCCTTACTCAGTCTATGATGACAAAGTAGGAGCCTTGTAAGTATTATTTTGAGGGTAGAGACTGTCTTTGCTTTTGTATTCGTATCCCCAGTGCTGGGCACAATGTTTGGTGCATGGCAAGCACTTAATAAATACTATTTCTTTCATTCATTCATTCATTCATTCATTCATTCATTCATTCATTCATTCTTCCCCTGAATTTCTCCATCCTCTCAAAAATTTTAAAATAAACAGGAGGTCTGGTCCTAGATCAGCCCTTCCAGAAAAAAGACCTTGTTCTGCCCCTGTGCTGAATCTATTTCTGTCTGGAGAAATTGCTGTCCATCCATGTGTTTGCCTCACCAATGAGGTCAACATCAGTCCAACTGATGTAGGGAATACACTGCCCTCAGCTCTCCTGGGGAGACGCACAATCCAGCTTTCACCTGCATCTCCTCCTTTGGCTCAGCCCCCAACCCCACTGTCTGTTACTAATCATCCAGCCCAATGAGCCAATTTCCCCAATTACCTGCAATGCAGAGGCCATGCCTGCTGGTAACATGAGTGTGCTGTCAGGCCCTATTTTAGGAACTTTTTATCCTTGGAAAATGAACATGCTCTTCTCCCTTCACATTGCTCCCCTCTCTGCACTCTCCATTCTGATCAAAGGCAACAGCCGCTGTACCTGACATACAGAATTCCATCTCCTCCCTACCTGTTTTTACCCAAGCTGTGCCTCTTACCTGGAGAGCTCTCCCTCCCCATCTCTTTCTCTTAGCACTTCCCATCCAGCTAGTGAGTGTCAGTGACAAGGTACTAGCCCACAGTCTCTTCAATGTCAAGTCTCCCACTATCTCACAGGGTTGTGATAGAGGAAGTACTTTGTGAACTTTCAAGGCCACATAAAATTCTGCTATTATTCTCAATGGTGGGAAAATGCTTGAAAAGGTCAGGGTGTATCTGGTATTCTACGTTTATGAAGCTAGCACCCTCTCTGGGATCCCAAAAACCATTCAACAGAATTAAGGCTCTAAACCCTGCAAATTCCCCCTCCCACAAAAGTCAAGACTTTTATCAAGCCTGGCATGAGAGGGGGGTGGGGTTCCTACCCACCTCAGCCCAAGGACAGGGTTCCCCTACTCTAGTTGGGTTGCAGGGGCTTGGTTTCCTTCAGCACATGGTATGACTTCATTCACATAAGGAATTAATGTTGAGGGCAGGGGGAAGAGGGAGGAAGTGTGATGTTGCCTGATGCTCTTGCACTGTCTCTGTTTCTCTCTCATTCTGTCTCTGTCTCTTTTCTCTCACTCTCTGTCTCTCTCTGTCTCTCTCTGTCTCTCTCTGTCTCTCTCTCTCGTATTTACCAAGCCTGTTTTTAGGAAGACGCCCCTCCCAGGTCCTCCCTGCTGCCCCTCCTCCACTTAGAGGTTTGGGTGGATGTAATTGAAAGCCCTCAGTACGGCTTGGGGCCAGAGGGGCTGCTGGTGACCCAGACTGGGCAAAGTTGCCAAGCCACCTTGCTCCCCTTCTGGATTTGTATTCTAAGCCAGAGTAAGGAGGGCCCAGCTGATTGCTTGCTGAGGGGGGGATCTGGGCTGACGTTACAGAGAGGCTGAGTGGGACCAGGGATCTTGAGCTGGAGAAAACCTCAAAGACCATCTCTCTCATCTCTCAGAGTTCAACCCTCCCATATTATAGATGAGAACACTGAGATGGGGCAGTTAAGTGACTGAACTGAGGCCATACAACTAACTTGGAATTGTCAGAGATATAGTTGTGGTTCTAGAGCTAAAATCAGCCTCTGCAGCCACCTGGTCTAACCCTCTTATTTTGAAGAGGAGGGAACTGATGCCCAGGGAGGAAAAGAGACTAGTCCAGGGTCACACAGTCAGTGCCAGGAGTGAAACAGGGAGCCCCCTGCCCCTAAAGTCAAACCCCTTTCTGTAGAGAAGGAACAGAAGAGGAGAGGGCCCCAGAAGGAATTCACAGAGACCTTAGTGACCATCTATTCCCAGTTGTACAGATAAGGAAACTGAGTCTCAGAGAAGCCCTGTCCCTTAACTGAGGTCTCACAGGAGGCAGTGGGTATCAGGGCTGGCTTTGGGGCCACAGCCTCAGCTGACCTGGCCTGGAGCTCCCTCCTAGATAGCTTAACCCACACCCAAGAAAATGAATCAAGTGATGACAGTTATCACAAAACTTGAAAGAGCCTGAGTACTCCACCCAGCCAGTAATGTCTGCTCAAATACACAGACCAAACAATACATGCCCCTTTGGTAAGCCAACCCCCTCTGTGTTGGGACTGGGGTGGCAAAGCAGATTTATTTATCCAGAGAAATCCTTGCCTTGCCTCAAAGCACCTCCTATGGATTTCCCCATTGGTTCAGTGTTCAGCCATTGTTCAGTCATGTCTGACTCTCTGTGACCTGCTTTGGGGTTTTCTTAGCAAAGATCCTGGAGTGGTTTGCCATTTCCTTCTCCAGCTCATTTTGCAGATGAGGACATTGAGGCAAACAGGGTAAAGTGACTTGCCCAGGGTCATTCAGCTAGTAAGTGTGGTGTGAGGCTGGATTTGAACTCATGATGATGAGTTTTCCTGACTCTGGGCCAGGTGCTCTTTGCACTAAGGAGCCCCTCCTCATTGGTTAGAGCTCTCCAACACAACTGCTCCATCGGACCAAGATGGCAGCTATACATCTATAGATTCTTAATAGATTTGTATTGATCTAGCTGCTTCCAGGCTGTATTCTCCTGTCCCCAGCAGAATTCAAGCTCCTTGAGGGCAGCTGTTTTCATTCTTGTTTTTGGGCCTAGCACAGACTATTATGTTCATAACTCTCTGCTAAATTCACCAAAAAGAACATTACCATGACACAGAATACATCTGTTGTCTAAGAGACCAAACACTCAGCTGTGGACAACTTGTCATGGCTGAGTTGACAGGCTATTCAACCCAAACCCTGCCATTTTCCAGATTTTCCTAGGGTTCCGTTCACCTTGAATACACTATGACTCAATGACCCAATGCTCAGAGAGGTGACAAGGTCACACAGGGAGAGAACAACAGTGCCGGAATTTGAATCTAGACCCTCAGATGCCAACCTAAGGGCTCTTGCCACTCCACCAAGCTTTGAAGCTTCGAACCTCCAGATGGCCCACTCTGGACATACTGCCCCTGGACGGTACCTGAAGTTCAGCCACAAAGTCTCCAGGGGAAAGCCAGTCAAATGCATAGATGCCATATTGTGTTGTCAGCCCAGCCCCGGCAGCCTCTCTTTGCCATGGGCCTGAGTCACCCATTGAGAAGAGCGCTCGGATCCAGTACAGACACGTCAGCTCCCCTGGGGCTTCATTGCCCCAAATGACAGAAATAAACATTCACACTTTTCCATGAAAGGCGGGGGTTGGGTTGCATGCTGTTTGTCTTTCTGAAGGGAGCTCTCCAGGAGGGAGAAAGAGCTTTGGAAGGTTCTGTGCTAAAAGCAGTCTGGGTCACTTCTTGGTGCTGGCTGGGGAATGTGCTACAAACACAGTCTCTATAGTGAGTGTTGGGACCGACCGAAGATCAACAGACCTCTCAGGGAACACCAACCCAAGGGTCTGGTGACAGCCTTCTGGAGGGCTGAGCTCGGAGGGAGCCCCTAGACCCTCCCCCAGTAACATCAAGGCCAACAGGCATCAATTCCTGTCTGCCTCCCACACAGTCCAGCGCAAATGGGGATGTAGATGGGAGGTACAGATGAGTATTGCTACCCCTCCTTTAAGGCAACAGGCACAACAGGTTCCGTTTCCTCCTTGGATCAGTCTAAATTTCAGGTAAAGAAAGCCCCCTTAGGAGAGGTGACTGCCCAAGACCCTCTTCCCATCAAGGCCAACCTGGCTGAGAGGGTCACTGAGGTAAAAAGAACCCTAGAAATAACTCCCACCCTCTCGTCTTCCAGATGGATCACGTTCAGCTGATTTTACCCAGAAGCAAACATTCAGGAGGGAGAAGGGCTTCACACTGAGAGCGGGCCACGCACCTCCCTGGGGCAGCCCTGCTCACCAGGCCGAGAATCCACGCCTGAGGCTTGAAGACAAAGGGAGCAGCGATTTGTGAGGAGGGAATTTCCAGATTCATAGCAAAGCACGTGGTTCTATTCTGCTGGTGGTTTATAGTGCTATGACTGCTTCGGGAGATTTCTCTTTCATGACTCTGACAATGAAGCCAATTCCTTTAAATAAGTCATTTCTCTGGTCTCAGTCCCCCTCCATGAACTGAAGGGGTCGGACTAGATTTATGTATAAGGTCCTTCCTGCCTCCCACATCCCATGCTACAAGATCCCTCCCACTTTTGACTTTCCCTGTTCTAAGGCCCCACCCAACGCTGACACTCCCTGTTCTAAGGTCCCCAGTTCTGACATCCCTAGTTCTAAAGCCCTTCCCAGCTCTGACTTTCCCTGTTCTAAAGCTCTTCCTAAGCTCTGACATCCCCTGTTCTAAAGCCCCTAATTCTACATCCCTAGTTCTAAGGCCCCTCCCAACCCTGACGTTCCCTGTTCTAAGGCCCCTTCCAACCCTGACATTCCCTGTTCTAAGGCCCTTCCAGTTTTGACATCCCCTGTTCTAAGGCCCCTCCCAGCTCCAACATTCCCTGTTCTAAGGCTTCTCCCAGTTCTGACATTCTCCGTTCTAAGGCCCCTCCCAGCTCTGACTTTCCCTGTTCTAAGGCCCCCCCAAGCTCTGACATCCCCTGTTCTAAGGTCCCTCTCAACTGACATCCCCTGTTCTAAGGCCCTCCCAGCTCTGACACTCTCTGTCTAATCTAAGATTTCCTGCACCTAGATCTGACATTTTATGTCCCAGAAGTTCTTAGGGGTCTAACATCTCATGTTCTGATGTTCTTTCCTTCTTTGATCCATAAGCAACAACCTAGAACTTGAGAAGACCTTCCAAAAACAACCTCTATGCGGCCCTGAACTCACAGCACCAGACAGGGCACCGCTGGGGAGGCCCTGGGAGAGGGCTTGACTTTTCCACCCTGAGCTGCCTCTCAAAGCTCAGCAGCATCAGGTAATTCATGAAGCCTTTCTCAAAAACAACCCGGTGCTTCTCGATCAACAACACCCTTCCACCTCCCAGAGGTGCTCATGGAAATGCTGCTGTTAGCTGCGGCCAAACGGGCCGGATAGTCTTCTTCAGAGACCAAACAAGTCCAGACATCCCGTGCACAGTTTGCTTCTGGGGCCCCTCCTGGCATTAGCGACAGAGAAAACGGAGGCTCATAGGCTCTCTGAGTTCTTTGGGGACTAAATGAGGCGAGTGAGAATCAGCAGAACCAGAACAAGGCCGCCCACATCTCTCCAGCAGGGTCCCTCTAGGCCCTCTTGGGCAGACTCAGCTCAGGCAACATCTCTAAAACCTGGCCAAAGATTCAGTGAGTTTAAAAAAGGAAAGGCAATCTCAGAGCTGGGTGGGGCCTTAGAACAGGGGATGTCAGAGCTGGGAGGGGCCTTAGAACAGGGGATGTCAGGGCTGGGAGGGGCCTTAGAATAGGGGATGTCAGAGCTGGGAGGGAGCTTAGA